>VMDR010000191.1:25010-76650 GCA_007922815.1 Macrotus californicus | reverse complement strand
GGCCGCACGGTTCTTTGATAGCATGTGCCTGGAGTCCTTCACGCAGGGGCTGCCCCTGTCCAACTTCGTGCCGCCCCCACCCTCGCCTGCCCCGTCCGACTCCCCACTGTCCCAGGACGAGGACCTGCCACAGGCCTGGAACTCTTCCCTGCCGCCTACCTCCGGGCCAGGTAAAGGCTCCCAAGGCCGCCCAGGGGTGCGGGGCAGAGCAGGCCCCGCTGACAGCCCTCTGTGCCCGCAGAGAACTGGACGTCCGCGCCCTCCCTGCCACGCCTGGTGCGAGAGCCCGTCCGCTGTACCTGCTCCTCGCAGGGCACTGGCTTCTCCTGCCCGAGTGGTGTGGGTGGGCACCCGCCCCAGATGCGGGTAGTCACGGGTGACATCCTGACCGACATCACTGGCCACAATGTCTCCGAGTACCTGCTGTTCACCTCCGACCGCTTCCGGTTGCACCGGTGAGCTGGACGGGAGGCACTTGACCACCCTGGGTGAGGGAGAGCCCCCCCGGCCTGCATAGCCTCACTGCTCCTCGGCCTTGCCCAGGTACGGAGCCATCACCTTTGGCAACGTCCAGAAGTCCATCCCAGCCTCCTTTGGCACCCAGGCCCCGGCCATGGTGCGGAAGATCGCAGTGCGTCGGGCGGCCCAGGTGAGTACCACCTGGCCCTGGGCCCTGTGGGATCTGGCCTCTGCACCCCCCGCCCCCAAGGTCTGCTGGGACTCACAGGGCTCTGGGGGTCTTTCTCTGCCCCCAGGTTTTCTACAACAATAAGGGCTACCACAGCATGCCCACCTACCTCAACAGCCTCAACAACGCCATCCTGCGTGCCAACCTGCCCAAGAGCAGGGGCCACCCGGCAGCCTATGGTGAGCGGGCTGCAGCGGGCGGGTTGGGGTGGGTGGCTCAGAGCAGGGCCCTGAGGCTGTCCTTCCTGTGCCACAGGCATCACTGTCACCAACCACCCCATGAACAAGACAAGCGCCAGCCTCTCCCTGGACTACCTGTATGTGTGGGGGCGGAGCGGGGCGGGGGCGGGACCGCGGGCCTGGGTGCTGGGCAGGCCTGAGGCTGCCTCTCCCGCAGGCTGCAGGGCACGGACGTGGTCATCGCCATCTTCATCATCGTGGCCATGTCCTTCGTGCCAGCCAGCTTTGTGGTCTTCCTGGTGGCTGAGAAGTCCACCAAGGCCAAGCACCTCCAGTTTGTCAGTGGGTGCAACCCCATCATCTACTGGCTGGCCAACTACGTGTGGGACATGGTACGCCCTCCTGCCCACCGACTGGGGTTCCCTGGACGCCCACATCTCTGGCCATGCCATCACCCTGCAGCTGCTGGGCCCGCCTGTCCTGCCCCCAGGCCCTTCATCCCTGGCCCGGGCCCTCACCCCATGCCACCCCACCCCCCCACCCTGGGTCCTTCACCCCTGCACCTCACCAGCCACCCCTGCTCTGGCAGCTAAACTACCTGGTCCCGGCCACCTGCTGCGTCATCATCCTGTTCGTGTTCGACCTGCCGGCCTACACGTCGCCCACCAACTTCCCTGCGGTTCTCTGCCTGTTCCTGCTCTACGGGTAAGGGCCTGGGTGGGGCGAGCGTGCTGCGGGCCAGCCCGTCGGTGACCGCGTCTGCCCTGCCGCCCGCAGGTGGTCCATCACCCCCATCATGTACCCAGCCTCCTTCTGGTTCGAGGTCCCCAGCTCAGCCTACGTGTTTCTCATCGTCATCAACCTCTTCATCGGCATCACGGCCACCGTGGCCACCTTCCTGCTGCAGCTCTTCGAGCACGACAAGGTGGGGTGGCCGGGGCGGGGGCACAGCAGGCAGCAGGGGCGAGGCCGTGCCTGTGACCCCTGTGACCCCTGTGACCTTCCAGGACCTGAAGGTCGTCAACAGTTACCTGAAGAGTTGCTTCCTTATCTTCCCCAACTACAACCTGGGCCACGGGCTCATGGAGATGGCTTACAACGAGTACCTCAATGAGTACTACGCCAAGATCGGTGCGGGCGCGGAGGGGGGGGGATGGGGGGGGCTGGACGCAGGGCAGGGGCCCCAAGGGCCCTTAGGGTGGAGTGGGGGCAGGGCAGCAGGGCCCTTGGGGCTGGGGGGCGGGAGGACGGAGGACGGGATGCTTGTCCCCGGAGATCGGGGACTCGCAAGGCCCCAGGCACAGGTCCTGAGCCGGCTGCCCCACAGGCCAGTTTGACAAGATGAAGTCCCCGTTCGAGTGGGACATCGTCACCAGGGGGCTGGTGGCCATGACCGTGGAGGGCTTCGTGGGCTTCTTCCTCACCATCATGGGCCAGTACAACTTCCTGCGGCAGCCACAGTGAGTGCGGCCGACAAGCACGTGGGGGAGCTGGGTGGAGCGAGGGGGGGGGGGGCGGGCGGCGGAACACTGCCCACCCTGTCCTCCAGGCGCTTGCCAGTGTCTACCAAACCTGTGGAAGACGATGTGGACGTGGCCAGCGAGCGGCAGCGAGTGCTGCGGGGGGACGCCGACAATGACATGGTCAAGATTGAGAACCTGACCAAGGTGGGCCTCGGGCGGCAGGGGTGGGGCCCCCATGCTGCCTGCAGTGTCCCTCTGAGGCTCAGGGCTGTGGGAGTGGCGGGGTTGGGGGCGTGGTTGGGGCGGGCAGCAGGCGGGGCCAGCCTCACTTTCTGCGCCACTGAGAGAGCAGCCCCTCGCCTCTGACAGGTGTACAAGTCCAGGAAGATCGGCAGCATCCTGGCTGTGGACCGCCTGTGTCTGGGTGTGCGTCCTGGCGAGTGCTTTGGCCTCCTAGGCGTCAATGGCGCGGGCAAGACCAGCACCTTCAAAATGCTGACGGGCGACGAGAGCACGACGGGGGGCGAGGCCTTCGTCAACGGGCACAGGTGCCGTTGCACGCCGGGTGGGAGCAGCGCCTGGGTGGGCGGGGGACTGGGCCCTAGGGCTGACGACACTGCCTCCCCAGCGTGCTCAAGGAGCTGCTCCAGGTGCAACAGAGCCTGGGGTACTGCCCGCAATTTGACGCCCTGTTCGACGAGCTCACGGCCCGGGAGCACCTGCAGCTGTACACGCGGCTCCGTGGCATCCCCTGGAAGGACGAAGCCCGGGTGAGGGTCACCCAGGTGCGGGCGGGAGGGGCTGGCGGGAGGATGGGCCTCTGACGGCTGCTCCCCCCCCACCACCCCAGGTGGTAAAGTGGGCCCTGGAGAAGCTGGAGCTGACCAAGTACGCGGACAAGCCCGCCGGCACCTACAGCGGAGGCAACAAGCGGAAGCTGTCCACGGCCATTGCCCTCATCGGGAACCCCGCCTTTATCTTCCTGGTGAGCCTGGGGGTTGGGGACTTCTTGCTTTTGTGTTCATGGTGAGCCCCAGCGAGGTGGCTGGTGGGGTTGCAGCTGCTAAGCATGGCTCTGCCCCTAGGATGAGCCCACCACAGGCATGGACCCCAAGGCCCGGCGCTTCCTCTGGAACCTCATCCTGGACCTCATCAAGACGGGGCGCTCTGTGGTGCTGACATCGCACAGGTCTGGGACCTCTGCCCCCCTGCCCCAGCCACAGCCCCTGCGCTGCCCTACCCCCAACACTGCCCTGCCCCCTGCCCCACCCCGCCCCGCCCCCTGCCCCTGTGCCAGCCTCTGGTCTGGCCCGCAGCATGGAGGAATGCGAGGCGCTGTGCACACGACTAGCCATCATGGTGAACGGCCGTCTGCGCTGTCTGGGCAGCATCCAGCACCTGAAGAACCGGTGAGCTGAGGGCCTGGTGCAGGCGGCGGGCTGTGGGGCCTGGGCCAGGCGGGGTGGCTTCCCTGGGCAGTTGGGGCTGTGGCCATGGGCCTGTCCGACAGGTTTGGAGATGGCTACATGATCACCGTGAGGACCAAGAGCAGCCAGAACGTGAAGGATGTGGTGCGGTTCTTCAACCGGAACTTCCCAGAGGCGGTGCTCAAGGTGGGTGGGTGGGTCCCCGGGTGGGGGTGAGGGGTGAGGGGCCAGAGCGGCCTCTGACCTCCAGACCTCCCTGCACCCAGGAGCGGCACCACACGAAGGTGCAGTACCAGCTGAAGTCGGAGCGCATCTCACTGGCGCAAGTGTTCAGCAAGATGGAGCAGGTGGTGGGTGTGCTGGGCATCGAGGACTACTCGGTCAGCCAGACCACCCTGGACAACGTGAGTGCCCAAGCCGGGGGCGCTGACTGCCGGGCCCTCCCCCACCTACCACCTGCCTCTCTGCCCACCAGGTGTTCGTGAACTTCGCCAAGAAACAGAGTGACAACTTGGAGCAGCAGGAGACGGAGCCGCCCTCAGCCCTGCAGTCTCCCCTGGGCCGCCTGTTCAGCCTGCTCCGGCCTCGGTCCACACCGACTGAGCTGCGGGCGCTTGTGGCTGACGAGCCCGAGGACCTGGACACCGAGGACGAGGGCCTCATTAGCTTTGAGGAGGAACGGGTGAGCAGGGCCCGAGGGACGGGTCAGGGCAGCCGGGCCAGCAGAGGCTCCGGGGGCAGGGTTGTGGCCACAGGGACTGCTGCCCGCCTGAGCTCTAGGGGACAGTGGGACCCTGATGCTCAGGGTGAGAGTACACGTGGGCACAGGCAGGGGAGATGGACCCACTACAGGCCCCTCGCCGGGCAGAATGTGGAGGGAGGGATCTTGGAGACAGGCAGGATTGGGGGGGGGGGGCACCAGGCTGAGCAGGGGCCTCGCCCCCTGGGAGAGCTCAAGGAGGGCAGGAGGAGGTGGCAGAGACCACGTCCCATCCTGGGGTGGGTCAGTGCTGGGTGCAGACGCCTCCTTGAGCCTGTCCGCCCTCCGCCAGGCCCAGCTATCCTTCAACACAGACACGCTCTGCTGACCACCAGGAGCCGGCTCACGGACTCGGCGGAGGGCAGGAGTCGGGGTGGCTGAGGCCCCACTCTGTGCCCCCAGTGCCCTGCCCCCCAGGCTCCAGAGTGGGAGGTCCAGGACCAAGGGCTTCACGCCCCTCCAGCCCCCTCCCCAGCCCAGGCTGTCCTCCCCTCATTGTGCCAAAGGCCGCTGGCCCTGGGCTGTGATGCCCATACCCTGCTCTGCCTTAAAGCCCAGCTCTGCCTACAGCCCCCGGGGCCCCTGGGTGACACGGCTGCCTAGCACGCTGGACCTCCTCCTGGTGGGGCCTGGCTTCCAGACTGGCTTCTCTCTTGCACCCCGTTTGGAAGGAAGGGGGCTGCTGTAGGCCTGCGGCTGAGGGTGGGCAGGGCGAGGTCCCAGCCTGTCTCCTATTTATTTTGCTTTTGGCAGGGGTGCGCTCACCCTGCTTCCGTGCTGGGGGCCTGGGCGGGGGGGGCAGCGGGCTGGATACCAGGAACGGCACAGCCGGCCCCCTGGCCGGAAGCGGTGTAGGCCTCTCGCCACCCCCTCAGATGCCCCTGCTCTCCTACCCAGCTTGGCACCCTGTCCGCCCGGGCGCCGGACCTGTACATATTGCACAGATGTTTGTTTTAAGTAAATAAACAAAAAAGTCCATACAAGCCTGCGTGTGTGAGGTCGAGTGTCGGGGTAATGTGGGCCCCCACTGGGCAGGTTTGTCTTCGAAGTCCTGGAGCACAAGGCCCTGTGAGGGGGAAGGGCAGCAGGGTCAGCTGGGAGCAGAGGGCAGGGCTCCACACCCCTCTAAGCCTGATGCTACAGGTGGGGAGACAGACGCGCTGTGTCTTCTCATTTTTAAGAGGCCAGTCCTGACCTCATGTAACTTCATCACATCTTTAAAGCACCCCCCGCCCGTCCTCCCCCCCCCACCCCTGTCTCCAAATATGGTCCCATCCCATTGTGAGGTGCTGGTGGCCAGACTTCAACACACAGAGTTGAAGGACAGTGCTCAGCTTCTGACACCTGAACCCCTGACTGCTGAGACGCACCAGGCCCACCCCCCCACCCCCACCCCCGTGGGTGCCCACTGTGTAGGCGACCCAATGACACCTCTGGGCCAGTTCTCAAGGCCGCTGGCACCGTGTCCCGGACTGCGCTTCCCACACCATTGCTAAGAATGTGACCCCACGAGCCAGCCCGGGCAGCCACGGCCTTGTTCTGGTTGGTTTCCTGTGGGAAGTGGGCAGCGAGGCGCCCTCGCACCTGGCTCACTGGTTTCCTTGCAGGCGCCAAAGGGTATTTTCACACACAGGACGCGTGGTGGGGGGGCAGGCGCGGAGGGGCCCGAGCCTTCCCCAGGGCAGTGGTTTCTGGGAGGGGGCGCAGGAAATGAGTGGGGCCAGCCCCCACTTCATGGAGTAGCCCCTGCAGTCCCAGCGGGTGGAGGGGAGCTGGGCACCACACTTCGGTCTGTCCTGGTCAGCCCCGGGCTAGCGCAGTGGCCTGTGCTTGGGAGCCCTGACCCTGTGGGTTTCTGGGAAGGGGCCCTCAGACCCGGTCCCAGGAGAGACCAAGACCCTGGGAAGGCGAACAAGCCGGGCAGATGCTTCTCTCTGCCACTGGGTGGCGCTAAACTCCTGTGGGCCCCTCCCTTGGGGTGCCCCTGCGGCTAACCCCCACTGGTGGAGTGGGAGAGGTGCGGTGAGCCGCCCCTTCGAGGTGGGCAGGTGCACAGGGCTGGCAGGCCCCCAGACCTCCCCTGGCCTCGGGCTGAGGGCAGCCTGGGCCGAGCCCACAGGTCAGGAGGCTATGGCTTCAAACTGCTCCCCTGGTTCTTCCTTTTAAAGGTTAAGGGCAGAAGGAATCTTGCCCTGAGCCCCATGGGAGGGGTCAGGGGTGTGGGGTGCACTGGGTGGACACCTGCACCAGGCTGGTCTCCCAGGGGCATGTCTGGAATGCAGGCCCCGCCCTGGGCAGGGGGGCTCCCCCTTGACAGAGCTCAGTCAGTGGGAGAGGGCATTCCTTCCGAGTGGCTGGCTTATCAGCCTTCTTGCACCCTGGTAGGCAGATGGGGAGACTGAGGCCAGGGCCAGGCTGTGCACTCCTACACACTCCCCAACTTCCTGGGCCGCATGCCCCGCCAAACACCAGGATGTCCACCTCGGGAGGGCAGTGGGCTCCTGGCAAGGTGACTGGATCCAGAGCTGCCCCCTCCCAGGCTGAGGCCCCTCTCTCCCTGCCTCCAGTCCAGTGGTTGGGTCTCCATCCCACCCGGCCACCCCTCAGGACGCTCAGGTCCCCAGCTTGCTCAGCCCACCTCAGGTGGCAGGCCCTTCCACTCGGCCCCTCCAGGGTCACACCCTCGAGCTGGGGCATGGCCCCACCAGCCTGATCCCTCCTTTTAGGTGACTCCCAGGGCGGGCCCTGGGTTGGGGAGGGCGGGTGCCCAGGGAGCCTTAAAGAGCCCCGGGTCCCCGCCCTGCCCGCACCGCTGCAGCTCCCGCCATGGCTGAGACTGCCAAGCTCCAGCTATTCATCAAGGTGCCGGGCGAGCTAGGCTGGGAGGAGGCCTTGGGGAGGGGGTGCTCTGGGGGGCTCCACTTTCTGGGGTGGCTGAAGGGTGGGGTCCCTGTGGCAGGACCCCGGCAGCCCTACAGAGGCTGGGTGAAGTGGGGTCAGTGTGGGGTGGGGGAGGGCCAGCGAGTCATCCTCCAAAGGGGTAGGGGTGGCCCTGTCCCGACACCCTGCCTGGGCTCCTGGGCACAGCCAGCCGTCCTGGAGAAAAAGCCCCTCAATGGGGAGGCACCAGCCAGTGGCCAGGCGGGAGTGGGGCTGGGGGCCAGTGCCACAGGGAGGTGCTGAGCCCACCGACCCCATGGGGATCCAGCTCTGGGGAGCCCCTCCCCACTTTCGGGGCACAGGGCAGCTAGTGCTGCATCCTCTATCCCATCTGGCATGTGAATCACTCAGAAAACAGCTGCCTTGGCGCACCCCACCTCTGAGACCAGCCTGCACGGCCTGGAGCCCAGGGCCCTGGTCCCTGCCCAGGCTCTCCAGATAAGGGTTGAAGGGCCAGGCCCCGAGCCAAGGTCCCACCCCACTGCCAGGTGCCGGCTCTCAGCTTCCAGAAACTCTGAGGCCCTCCCCAGTCAGCAAGGACTAAGTCAAGGGCCCTCACCGGCCACTCACTGAGGCCGTGCCCATCTGAGCCGCACCAGCCTCTCAGCAGCGGGAGGTCTGGAGCCACCCGGTCCAGTGGCAGGATTCCTGGATCTGCTCCTGGCCCTGACCCCCCTCAACCCCACCCACCCCAGGCGAGCGAGGACGGTGAGAGTGTGGGGCACTGCCCTTCCTGCCAGAGGCTCTTCATGATCCTGCTCCTCAAGGGTGTGCCCTTCACCCTCACCACAGTGGACACTCGCAGGTGAGCCCCCGCCCCCAAGGGAAACTTTTCAGGCCTCTGCCCCACCCCTGGGGCCTCAACCTCCCCTCCCTGGTGCCCGCAGGTCCCTGGATGTGCTGAAGGACTTCGCACCAGGCTCACAGCTGCCCGTCCTGCTCTATGACGGCGAGGCCAAAACGGACACACTGCAGATTGAGGAGTTTCTGGAGGAGACACTGGGCCCCCCCGAGTGAGAGCCTGGGCATAGCAGCAGAAGCGAAGATGGGGTGCCCAGAGAGGACACCCCCAGGACAGAGCCTAGGGAGGGCACTGTGGGGCTGGAGGGGGTGGTGCGGCAGCACAAGGGTCTGACCCGCATCGCCCCTGACTCGCCCCCACCCCAGATTCCCCAGCCTGGCACCCCGCTACAGAGAGTCCGCCACGGCAGGCAATGACGTCTTTCACAAGTTTTCCGCGTTCATCAAGAACCCAGTGCCCGAGCAGGACGATGGTGACAAGGGTGGGAAGTCGTGGTGAGGGTGGGGGAGTTCTGTTCCAGGCCGAGTCCTCAACGAGCCCCACTACCCCCGCCAGCCCTGTATCAGCTGCTGCTGCGCACCCTCACCAGGCTGGACAGCTACCTGCGTGCGCCCCTGGAGCACGAGCTGGTCCGGGAGCCACAGCTGCGTGAGTCGCGCCGCCGTTTCCTGGATGGCGACCAGCTCACACTGGCCGACTGCGGCCTGCTGCCCAAGCTGCACATAGTGGACGTAAGCGTGGGCCTGTGGGCTGGGGGCGGGAGAGTGCGAGTGGGCGGCGCACGCCCTGGCGGAGGTTCTGACGCGCCTGCGCCCCTGGCCCACCCGCAGACGGTGTGTGCGCACTTCCGTCAGGCGCCCATCCCAGACCAGCTGCGCGGCGTCCGCCGCTACCTGGACAGCGCGCTTCAGGAGAAAGAGTTCAAGTACACGTGTCCGCACAGCTCAGAGATCCTGGCGGCCTACCGGCCCGTCGTGCACCCCCGCTAGCACCTCCGCTCCCACTGCCTCTCTGCAGCCCCATAGAGCCATCTCCCCAGAGCATGTCCGCACATCCCAGGGACCAGAGGGCCTGATTTTTGCCACCCCTAAGTTTCCACTGTGGCCTGCTGTTCTAGATGACAGCCCAGAATGACGTCGTCGGCAGAGAGGCTGGTGGGTGGGGCACAGCCCCTCCCCCCATTCGTCAGGGACGACAGGGACTGGATTGGGCTCCCAAACCAGTCAGGCCAGGGCACAGCGTTGGGACGGCTGAGGAGGGTGGGGAGCAGAGCCCAGCCTGGGCACCTCAGGGCTCTGTGCCAGTGGGTGGGGTGGCCCACATTCCTCAGCCCCACCCCAGGTGGCAGGCTCTCCCATCTCCTGCAGGACCTACTATGTGCATGGTATGGGGTACTCGAGGCCATGTCCTACTTCGTGGGGGTCTGGAAGGGGTGTGCACCCCATGGGGTAGAAGGATTCCAACCTTGGGAGCCCTGGCCCTGCCCTGCATGGCCCTCTCAGCCCCCGGGCTGGTTGGGAGAGCCTGGCGGCACCTCCCCAGGGATCCAGGGCCTGGCACCTCTGTTACCTCCTGTGGCTGCACACCCAGATCGCAGCGTGTGGGGGACACTTGATCTCTCTCCCCTAGCCAGCCAGCCCCCCCCCCCGAGTCACAGGCTGGCCATGCCCTCTGCCTGAGAAATCCGTTTATTTAATGGGGAAGGAGTTCAGAGAAGCAGGCTTGTCTCTGCTGGGTGGCAGGACGGGCGAGGGGGTGACACGGGGTCTTGGGGGCCAGCCCCCTCTCACAGGCAAGCTCCTGGCAGGGTCACACTTTTTGCGGCAAGGTCAGAGGTCATCAAAATCTACACCACTGGCTGGTTTCTTACTGGGAGAGAAGAGGTGACATTGTGGGGGTGTGGAGGGATGGGCAGGGTCCAGAGCTGGACCTGGGCACAGGAGGGAAGGGCAGAGGGTGGGCACCTTTTGAAGCCAGGGTTGATGAGGGACTCGCCGGGGCACCGCCTCCTGACCCCAGGTCCAGGGCAGCCTCTCTGAGAATCTGGATCTAGGGAAAGCAGGATGGGGAGCAGAGGGGTGCACCTGAAGGAAGTAGGATCCCAGGGCCACCGCTACCTCTACACACAGACAGAACCTCTCCGTGGAGCTTGAGGATTATTACGGGGAAACTAGTCAAAGCAGAATGAGCACAGCCCCAACCCAAGTCATAGGCGGGAAGGCTACCTGGTAGGAATTGCTGAGGCCCCACTGGCCAAGGGCTCTTCCTGGGGCTGGCGGCTGTCTCCTCCACAGCTGAGGAAAAAGCCAGGTGTGAAGGCTTGGGCAGGGGGGCCCCAGGGAGGCTACGGGTGCCCACACCCGATGCTACCTGCCAGCTGTTGCTCCAAGCTGCACACTCGCTCTGCCAGGCCCAGGGTCAGTGCCTGCAGCCGGGGGGCCGCCTCTGGGCCTGGCACTTTGGAAAGCTCGAAGTCCAGCACGGAGGGCCCCCCAGAGAGTGTCAGGGATGCTCCGTCCTCCCGCAGAGTGAAAGTCACAGCTTGCTGCTTGAAGGCTGCCCTGGGAAAGAAGGGGTGCTGAGCGCGGTGGCCAGACCTACCGGCCCCCAACCTACCCTTCCTACCTGCTCAGGGCTCACCTGAATCGGGGAGTGACGTCCTCCGCCGCACTCAGGCCAAAACGGGCTTTCTACGGGGCACGGGGACAGGTCACCATTTCCCCTTGACCCTAGAACCACTGGCGACACCCAAACCTGCCCGACTCAGAGCCACCCGGGACCCCAAGCCAATCTTAAGCCTATAGCTACAGAGCCCAGGGAGGGATGCCTAGACCCCTTCCGGGGAGTCCCAGACAACCCCTTTCCACCCCATGTGTGGTGCGCCCTGCAGGCGTGGGGTGCTGGAGCTGCTGGGCCCGCCCGGAAGCCCCGTTACCCACGAGGGCCTCCAGGCCATCCGGCGTAAAGCAGGTGCTCCAGAGCTCCGCGGCGTCAGTCACACTGCGGGGGAGGGGCTGTCAGGAGGCCCCGCCCACAGAGCTGCCCACGCCCCCCGCGCCGCGCGGACTCGTCACTCACTAGAGGCTGAAGCCGCCTTGGCCACTGGCCCCAGCTGCCTCCTCCTCGCAGTAGCATATGAAGCGCGGGGGCCCAGGGCCCGGCGGCAACGTGCAGAGAGGCGGCGATAGCGGCGGCGGGACCATGGCCCTTCTGACAGCCGCCGGGCCGACGCGGGGCGGCCACAACTGCGGGACCAGGGCGCCTGCGCCGGCTGGCTGTTGCCGGAACCGGGGGCGGGGCCTGCACCGGCGGGCGGGGCCTGAGGCGGGCGCCATGCCGAGTGGGGCTTGGGAGGGGCGGAGCTTAGCCCCGGAAGACCCTAGACCCGCGCGTGGCTGACGGCGCCGAGCAGGTAGAGCTCAGGGCGCTGGGCGGTGCTATCTGGGCGGTGCTTAGTCACAGGGTGGGGACTAGGGGCAGGGTTAAGTTACGGGGCGGCACCTGCGCTGCTAGGGGGCAGGGCTTAGTGCTCAGGGCGTGGCTCCCGGGGTGGGCAGGCTGAGCCCCCACCAAAAAGCGCGGTTGGGGCTCCAGTCCTGTTTTCGGGCTTTGCTCCCCTGCGCGCCCGCCATTCCCGCTGAGCCCCGGGTTCCCGCCTTCTCGTGCAGATCCCTGCCCTGCGCCCAGCCCCGTGCCACTTCACCCCCTGCTGGTCCCAGCGGCCTCCCCCTGACCTCCACACCCACTGTCTCTCGCCCTCGCCTTTAGACACAAACGCAAAGCTTCCTAACGCTGAACAAGTCAAAATACGAAAGTGAATAAACTATGGCAACCAGGGCAGAAAGCTTCCTTTATTCACTCGTCCCTTCCCCTCTGCGCCTCTGTGTCCTCGGCCTGGAGCACACTTCGACCGGCAGGCACGGCACCTGACCGCCTTTGAAGATCCAATAGGTGGGCAAACACAGGACAATGCGAAACTCTTAAGTAGTGCCAAGTGCGTCTGAGCTGGAGGAAGAGAAGGTGGAGCACCCAAGATAGGGGGATCCGAGGCACAGGGGACAGCTCTGCAGAAGTCCCACAGTGGGCTTTGCAAGACAGCCAGGGTGAGCACGTGGTGGTGGCGATAGGAAGGGCGCGGGTGACGTGTAGGCTAGGCCACCATGTCCCTAGTCTGCCTTCTGCCAGGCCAGCCTCATCTCCCACTCTGCCCCTGGTTCACCACCTTCAGTAACGCGTGAGGCTCTGCCCCAGGGCCTTTGCTCGTGCTGCTGCCTCCGTCGGGCAAGCCCTTTGCCCAGACTGACATGCTTGCTTCAGGTCTCCACTCACCAGCCACCTTCTCAGTGAGGCCTCCCCAGCCACTTTATGTGAAACGTCAGGACCCTGCCCCACGCCTCATGTCCTGTTTCACTTACCTTTCCCCACACATGCCACTGCGTGCAGTGCGTTCTGGGTTGCTGACTGTGGCCACAGCCTCTACGATGGCCCCCAACTATCCCCATCCTGGGTTTACCCCTTTGTGGATCCCTCCCCCAGGCATGGGCCGCATGGAGCAGGCTGCTTTGGGCCAACAGAATATGACAGAAGTGAGGGGCGGTCACTTCTTCCTCCTTCTTGAGTTGCTCCCCCATGAGGCAGCCCTGTGGAGACACCCATGGGGCAAAGGACCAAGGCCTGCCAAAAGCAAAGAGGGACAGGACTCAGCCCCTCCCAGCTGAGCCTGGGTCAGCAGCTCAATGCAGCCTTGTGCCGGGGGCCCAGGTCACCAGGCCCAGAAACAGGCAGATAGCACCTGCTTGCTGTTTTTAGCTGCCAAGTTTTGGCATCATTTGTGCCTGAGCAGTGGGGGACTAACCCACTTGTTTGTCCTGTTGATCGCCCAGTGTGTCCTTATTTGCCACTGGGTCCTCGGTGCTTAAACGGTGCCTGGCACATAGAGACATTCAGTCGGTGCTGCGCATACATGAGTGCAGTGAGGGAAGGTTGGAGCAGGGAGGCGGGGGAGGCATGCCCCATTTGTGTGTGAAGCCCTGCTCAGCACCAGGAGGAGAGGGGACTGCTGCTGAGTCCCTGGGGGCAGAGCTGATGGAGGCTGGGAGGGGCTCCGAGTGAGGTGCAGAGGGGAAATGCCCTTCCCGAGACCAGGGGGCTGGGCCTGGTTCAGAGAGCCTGAGGGGTCCCCTGCTGTGTCTTGTCAACTCTGCAATGTGGCTGGGTGGCTGGCTGATGCAGGCAGTGAAGGCTGCTGAGCACGCAAGACTCTGGTCTAGAGGGAGGAGCCGGTCCAGAGATGTGGCCGCGGAGCCACCAGCCCCAGGATTGCCCTAAACTTTAGACCCTCCAGGCCCAGTGCTCAGGGCCTCAGTAGGAGGCGCTGAGCCGCACCATGATCCCTAAGGGTGTTGGGTCCTGACCCTCTGGACCTGTGAGTGTTACTTTGCATGGAAAAGTGTTTATGCAGAAGCAGTTCAATGACAGATCTCGAGAGGGGGAGACCGTCCTGCACTGTCAGGATGGGCCCTGAACGTCATCACAAGAGAGGCAGAGGGGACTTCACTGAGCAGAGGAGAGGCCGTGTGGCCACGGGGCAGAGGCTGAGTGGAGTGAGCAGCTCTCGGCCAAAGACAGTGGCAGCCACCAGAAGACGGGAAAGCCACAGCAGGTCCTCCCCCAGGGCCTCTGGAGGGCACTGGACCCTGCTACCAGCTTGATTCCAGCCCAGGGAGACTGAGTTTGGGCTTCTAGCCTTCAAAATGGTATAAGAATAAATGTATGTTTTAAGCCACCGAGTTTGTGATACTTTGTTACAGCAGCTACAGGACACTAAAGCAAGGCCTGCCACAAACGTTAGTTCCCAAACATGATAAGAACATTGCAAAATCTAAATTCTAGGAAATTACACAGAAATCTAGAAAACATAACAAAACCTGTCCTCAGCTCCTTGGGCCTTCTGTAAGGGCGATCCTGCGTGATGGGGCCGCGGGTACAGGTTAGGTAAGCAGGGCCTCAAAGACGGAGGAGAGGGTCCAAGGAGGTCTGTGGGCAGCCTGGGTGCCTGGTTGGCATATGAGGGAGCGAAGGACAGACAGACATGGGGCATGGCACACCGAGCCATGCACAGAAGCAAAGGGCACAGTGGAGCAGCTAGAGAGGTCAGAGGGCAGCTGGGGTTTGGGGTCCCAGACATCTAAAGAAGGGTCCCGTGGGTGATATTTGAGCAAAAGATTTCAGAGGAGCAGAGGAAGCCAGCCGAGCACAGAACTGGGAGGAGCTTCCAAACAGGGGCAGCCCGTGCAAAGGCCCTGAGGCGGGCATGGGGCTGGCATGCTCAAGGGGCCTGAGGAGGTCAGCAGGGCTGGAGTTCAGGGAGGTGGGCAATGGGGTTGGAGCAGGGCTGACCACGGAGGGGCTTGCTGGCCACCTAAGGGCTTTGGCCTTTATTCTCAGTGACAGGGGACCCACAGGGGGCAGTTGGGAGCAGAGGAGGCATGAGCCGACAGGTCTTGGGCACACAGCCCGTGGGCTGCTGGGTGGAGAACTGGCAGAGGGCTGCCCCCAGGAAGCCAGAGCAGGGTGGTGCAGGGCAGGACGAGCAGATCTGCACAGCCTGTGGTGGCGGGGGCCTGCAGGGCTGCCCCACTCCAGCAGGGGGTCTCCCTCCAAGGGAATGATGTCCAGGAGGCCCTGGAGAGCAACGTGCACCTCCCCACTCCAGATCCTTCCCAGGGGATCAGGAAGGGGCCAGTTAGCAGGGGAAGGCGGGACCAGAGCCCAGGAGGTGCCAGCAGCCCAGTGGCAAGCTGTCCTGAGCCCACTGCCAGGAGCGCAAGCCTCCCCACCTCTCTGCCTTGACTTCCTGCTGTCGCCTCTGCCACCTTCTGCCCCTTCTTCTCTTGACTCAGGTGGAAATAGTGACAGCTGATGGACCAAGCAATGGGCTTCTCACCTGGAGCTCAGACAGCATCTCTCAGCAGACGCCTCCGTGAGGTGAGCCGATGGCACCTCGTCCAAGCGTCCAAACACCAGGAGAAAGGGCGGGACGGTGAGCCCACAAGTCACAGATGTGGGGGAGGGGGCCAGGGCTTTAATTCTGGGCTGGCGTAAGGCAGGAACAAAAGTATAATGAGCCACCACCCAGATGCGACAACTGTCAACATTTTGATATATTTGCATCCAGTACTATTTTTTTCTGAACTATTTACAGATTGTTGTCCTAAAAAAAAGTCAGTTATTTTAGCAGCAGAAATGGGTTTATTTGGGAACAATAAAGAGCTGTAATTTGCGACACAAGATATGGCAAAACCACCCGCGAGTCTGGGGAACAAAGGAGAGGAGACCTTCACTGACAGCAGAAAGGGGGGGAGCTGGGCGGGGCTGCTACACACAGCGCCCATTGGAGGAGGCTGGGCGGTCCAAAAGACCAGCTTTTCATTGGCTGCGTTGTGACGGCCTCTCATTGGCAGAGCTGTTGCCAGGAGAGGGGAAAACCTTCCTCCTGCTGGGGCAGTAACACCAACTGTTAGAGATGCAGGTGCCTCTCCCAGTTTGGGGTGACTGACACGTGGTAGGGGTGAGAGCTCCCCCTGCTGACCATTCCCCGCTGCCGTCCTGGTTGTGGTTTCCGTTGTTAATTTTCGCGAGAGCTTACGGCATTTTGTCCTCAAATTCTTCAGGCTGTGTCTGAAGAACAGCGATGTCGTCTCCCCTAAGCACAAAGGCAGGGCAGAGTTGTGTACCCCCTTTTCCCCCGGGGCCCCGTGCCATGCTGAGTAGGGAGGGCCTGGCCCCGAGTTCCCACAGGGTGCGCTGGGCAGTAGTGGGCAGTCAGGTGAGAAGTGGGGGCCTGGAAGGGGCTCCCCGGAAGGAAGGGGCCCGGATGTCTTCCTTCCTGCTGCGGTTTGGGAGGACCTGAGGGCTGAGCTGGCCACTGCGCCCACACCCCCTGCACCCACGGGAGGCCCGGCATGTCTTTGGTGTGAGGTCCTACACAGTGGGCACCATGTTCTCCAACAGATGCCTGGGGGTGGGGTGAGAGCAGTATCCCCAATCCCAGCCCCCCAGGTCCACGGGGACCCAGGGAAGTCCCTGCAACACTCCCTGCCCATGTGGAGCAGAGCCTCAGCCCCTCCCATGCCTGACGCCCCTGCAGGGGCCCTGGAACTGGCTACGGAGGGGTGACCCTTCGGGTCCCTCTCCAGGTGGCTCCTAGGCCGCCCCTACTCCCGGCCACCTGACCCATCGGCCCCATCCCCCTCACCTCCCCTTGACAAGAAACACAGGGCCTGTTGGCTTTGGAGTTTGTTTATTGCGCTGGAGAGGTGATGCTCTCTGGGGAGCACTGTGCATGGAGGGGGGCATTCTGCCGAGCACCCCATCGGCACTCCCGGCTGCATGCCTCGCTGCAGGCAGGGCAGCAGGTGCACAGGATGGGCGGAGCCCCCTCTCCTCCCCAGGGCCCCACTCCGTCCTGCCCCATGGCTGCCTTCTGCCCTCCTTGCTTCTCCGCTGTCAGCCCCCTCACCCTCAAGGTGGAAGACCCCCACAGTTTGGCCCTCTGGCCAGGAGCAGCCTCCCTGGGTCAGCAGGGCAGGGGGCACTGCACAGTCTGGGGTCTGGGAGGGGCATCCAGGTCTGCCCCCACAGACTCACCTGGGAGAAGGTGCCAGCACACTGGTCTGTGGGTAAGAGTGGGGCCTGACAAGCCACCCAGGGTCTCCTCCCCTGCGGTGGAGCCCCCCACCCTCCCCTGCACAGCCCAGCCTCCCTGCCTGCAACCTGACGCCCCTGGCCCTGACAGGCCCAAATGGCCCTGGCCCTTCTGTCCCATGTCTGGAGTTTGCGGAGTGGGCCTTGGGGCCTGGGGGTGCCTGCTCCGGCTGCCCCGAGTGGGACAGCACTACCTGACTTGGGCAGCAGGGTGCCCTGGCCAGCTTTCCAGCCCACTTGGGGTGCCAGCAGCTGCACCTTCTGGGAGCCTGCAGAAACGGCTCAGGGGTCCAGACTTGGGGCTGGGGGCTGGTGAGCAGAGCTGTGGGGTGAGGGAAGGTGGAAGGGGGGCTGGGGGTAAGGGAGTGGGCAGGGAGGGTGGCCAGGAGGGGGGGTGGGGAGGGGTCTGGACCCTCTCTGCCACAGACACAGGGGTCGCAAGGAGACACTGACTCCTGGCCTGGGGTCAGAACTTGCTGGAATGGGCCCTGGCTGGTGTGGCTCAGTGGGCCCAACGCCAGCCTGTGACCTGGTTTGACTCCCAGTCAGGGCACAGGCCTGGGTTGCGGGCCAGGTCCCCAGTAGGGGGTACACGAGAGACAACCACACACTGATGTTTCTCTCCCTCTCTTTCTCCCTCCTTCCCCTCTCTAAAAATAAATAAAACCTTAAAAATAAAAGAAGAACTTGCTGGAATGTGCACGTGGCCGACACTCCAGCCAGGCGGCGGCAATGGGGTGGGGTGGTGGCGGGGATGTCTACAGCCCCTCTTCGCGGGGGGGGGCTGCCCACCCACCATGGAGCTGCAGCCAGACGCCCCTAACACCCCCGTTCTGAGTCTGGAAGCCCAGCACCTCGAGGTTCGTGTAGTCCACGGACACCACCCGGATGTGGGTCTGGGTCACGGCTGCAGAAGCGAGAGCCACTGTGCTGAGGGTCCCCGGCTCAGGACGTCAGTCCCTGAGCCAGCACAGCCCCAGGGCCTCATCCCATTCAGGGAGCCAGTCGGCTGCCTGCTGGCCCCTGCCTCTGGCTGCTGCCCCCCACCCCGTTGCTAAACTGCCTGCCCAAGGCAGCTGAGGGGCCTGCTGGCCTCCCCTGCCCACCCCACCCCCCAGTGGGATGGGGAAGGGGCATGGGGGCTACCTCCACTTCTGTCCCCCCACAGGCTGAGCTGGGTCAGGAAAGGCGTGGTCAGGGCTGGGCTGCCCCTGGCCCTCCAGTTCTGCCCTGAGACGCCCCGGAGCGGCTGGCCTGCAGTCCAGAGGGACCCACTGAGACAGACTTCACCCTGCAGAGGCCCAGGAACCACGGGTGCTCAGGGAGCCAGACAGAGTGGGAGGGTGGCTTGTGTCTTCATCAGTCTGTCCCAGCGGGGGGAGGGGGAGCCGACACCCCAGCCCTGTTCTTCCTGGTCCCTGGAAAACCTGATCTCTGCCTGATCCCAGTGTGCTGGTCCTGCACCTTCCAACTGCCCAGGACCCCCTGCCTCGTGTGGCTGGGGTGAGGGGCCGGCAGCTGCGGTGGGGGGGGCTTCCCCTTAGCTGTCCTGACTTCTGACCCAGCCCACCTTCCCCACTCCAGCTTATCCTCCCAGATGCCCTTCAGAGCAGAGAAGGGTAGGGAAGCAGACGTCCAAAGCAAGTCCGGGGGGCCAGAGCAGGCCCAGGGCGGTGACGGGTGACTGACTACAGGACAGACAGACAGACAGGAGCCAGGCTGCTGACTTGCTTCGGGGCTTTATTCTCAGAGGCAGGGTGGAGTCGAGCGGGTGGAGGGGGTGGCTGGCAGAGCCAGGGCTGGGGTCTCGGGGGTCTTGGAGGACAGCAGGGCAGGGCAGGGCAGCCAGGTCCTGAGGGCAGACCACCTGACTGAGAGAGCAGAGCCTGCAGGTGGAGCAGGCAGCCCACCCTCACCCCCACCCCCACCCTGCCCAGGGGTCCGCCCCAGCCTCCATCTCCGCCTACCCCAGCCACCTCCCCCAGCCGCCTCAGTGAACCCCAGGGGAGCCCCTGTCTGCCTGGGTCTCCCTGGCATGGCGGAGTGAGGACTGCTGTGTGAGGCCCGCCCATGGCCCACTTACCTACTGGTGCCCTTCCATGCACTTATCTGCCAAGAAAGAAGCAGGGACGATTAGCACCCTGGGCCAGGGCCACCTCTCCTGCTTGCAGCCCTGGGGAGTCAGCTGACCCTCAACACTGTGACTCTGGCTTGCCTCCCCACCACCCCCAGCTCCTGCTCCTGCAAACAGAGAGGTGCTGTCCCCGCCACTCTCGGAGCAGGCTGCCCAACCCCGGGGGCCACAGGCACCAGGGCCTCAATGCGCTGCTGCCCCCTGGGCCTGTCATGCCTGTGTTCTCATGGGCACCTGCCCCCCACCAGGCGGGGGACCCCTGTATCCTGGGGGCTGAGCCAGGACCTGGCTCACACGTTGGGTTCTTGGTGAATCTGGGTGGAGGGTTTCCTGGAGAAGGAGCCTCTTCCCGGTCCCCCCCACCATGGAGGGCAGGCCAAGGTCATGCAGTGAGGACAGACCAGATGAACTCTGACCCTTGGCCTCCCGTGCATCAGGAGCCTGTCTGCCTCAACTCTCCAACCCTAACCCCTGCCCGGCAGCTCAGCAGCCCTCACCGTTTTGGGGCAGGAAGACAATGACGTCCTCTGTGAAGCCCTGGGCCTTGGCAAAGGCCGTGAACTTCTCCTTCACTTCAGCCCTGGGGGTCTGGGTCCGGCCTGGCAGGAAAGAAAAGCAGGCGTGGGGGTGAGGGAGGCTCTGCACCCCCACTCGCTGACTGGTGCAGCACCCCCCACCCGGGCCCTGGGGGTGGGGCACCTACTGTAGAGAGTGACCATGTGGAAGTCCTGGCCCAGGCTCTTGGTGCTCATGGTGCGCAGCAGGGCATACTCTTCGTAATCCGTCGCCACCACCCAGACGTCGTTCACGCTGCCCCAGTCTGGGGACCCACAGGACGACCATGGTTGGGACCCCCAACCTCTGGCCTTGGGAGGGGGCACCCTCTGAGGGTGGGCTGCCTTTCCTGCCCCTCCCCGACTCAGGCAGCTGGCCAGCCCCCTGCTTCCTGTCTGCACAGCCTGTGAACTCTGCCAGGTGGGGGCCAGTGTCCCCAAACCAGAAGTCCTGGGGGACCGGCACACATATAGGCTCAGAAAATCAGGGGATCTTGGTGCTGCCACCACCCCTTCAGTTGGCCAGGAAGAGGAAAGGTGCCCCGTGGGGAAGCCATCGCTGAGGGGGAGTGAGGAGGCCCCGTGTGCTGGTGGCTCGGGTACCCTGCCCATCCAGCAGGGAGGGGATAGCAAAAGTCTAC
Organism: Macrotus californicus; assembly: GCA_007922815.1. Taxonomy (NCBI): domain Eukaryota; kingdom Metazoa; phylum Chordata; class Mammalia; order Chiroptera; family Phyllostomidae; genus Macrotus; species Macrotus californicus. The sequence continues at coordinate 56,356 of VMDR010000191.1, read as the reverse complement.
GGACCTTCCACCCACGCGCAGGGAGGGGCCCAGCAGGAGACGGCCCCAGAGTGGATCCCTGGTCCCCCACATCTGAGCGTGTGGCAGTGGACCCACGGACCCTCATGGTGCGGCCACCACCCTGCTCACCCGCCAGGGACTGTCGCCCAGAGCAGGAGCCAGGCCCCCAGCAGAGCCCCACTCACGCGGGCTGGTGTAGCTGTAGCAGCCTGGGCGGCCCGTCGGCCGCAGCAGCAGTGTCCGAGTCTCACACTGGTCGTTCCTGTGGGCAGGCCACCTTCAGGTCAGGACCAGGCCCGGAGGACCCCAGACCGCACCCTCAGGCAGGGAGCTCTCAGAACCAGAAGCCTGTCCCGGGGTCCCACCTCAGGGAGGTGATGGTGAGGTTAAGCCCGCCGTCCGCGCTCGGGGCCATCACCGACGTGCACATGTACAGAGATGCCTTCTTCTCTCGGAACCAGCTCGAGTTGGAGGCGAGGCCCGCTGTGAACCAGCGACCCAGGAACTGCAGGGGAAGGCCTCTGCCGAGTCGGCCAGGACCCTCTCTGGCCGACCGACCGGGTTGGGCGTCCTGTCTCCAGCCCGCTCCCGCCCCCGCCCCCGCCCCGCGGGAGGTCTACCGCACTCCACGCCGCCCCCAGCCGGGGCGGGCCGGTCCCACCTCCGCCCAGCCCGTCGGTGGAGCGGGCAGCAGAGGGCGCCCGGGGCCGGTTTCAGGGGGGCTGGGGCGAGCGCAGCTGACTGCTGCCCGGGGCTAGGCCCCTGAGGCAACGCTCGGGGAAGGGGCGCAGGGTGCGGCAAGAGGACCAGCCCCGCTGCGACCCCGCGTAGCCCCTGAGCGTGCGCGCGCGCCGCCGGCTGTGTGTCTGCGGGGCGCGGACCCGCGCGCATTCAGTTTTCTGTGGCCAGCCGGTGTCCCTACACCGTGGGTCACCCCCGTGCACCATCTCCGTCTGCGTGCTCACGCGCGGGGGCGTGTCCGAGGATCCATCCTGGGACCCGGGTGTGGACTGTGTGCCTGTTTCCTCCAGGCGCCAGGGGTCCGGAGGGGTGACTGGATGGCGCAGGCGCGCAGGTGGCCCGCGTGTTTGTATGTACCAGGCGCGCACTCGCGGGCACAGGTGCTTCCATGCGGGTGGGGTACCCACTGCCTCTCTCGGGTGGGCAACTGCCGTCTCCCCAGGGGCGGCCTTGGCCGCTCAGCCTTCTCCACTGCTCAGCTACCCCCGTCCCAGGGAGACAGCTCTGAGGCAGAGCCCCTTCCCCAGGCAGCCCTGTCCGGCCTCAGGGACCAGTCCGGGAGCACCTCACCTTGTCCTGTTGGAAGTTGGGCTGCAGGGAGACCGGGTCCTCGGCCCGGGTCTGCAGGACCCCCAGGGCCCCCAGCAAGACCAGCCCCATCCACGGTGTGTGCAGAGTGGCCATCCTCCCAGAGCTGAGCGGGCGTCCCAGGCCTGGCGCCGGCAGTGTGGGCAGAGACAGGGAGGCGGGCAGGACAAGCAGGAGCTGCTGGGGAGACCCCTATTTATGGGCCTGGCTTGGCCCCCACCCAGGGCCCAAGGACAGCCCACTGGAGGCTCGTGATGGCAGGGTCAGGGCTGCTTACGTAAGATGCTGTGGCCAGCCAGGCTGGGCCCTGACACAGTAGAGGGAGTGGGGAGGGCGGGCAGCCAGTCCCTTTTCCAGAACCAGAACCCTCCCGGCAACCCAGAAGGGTCATGGCCTGGGAGCTACCCTGCCTGTGGGGCTCTGGGCACCTCCTACCTGGGTCGCAACAGTCGTGTGAGCCTGGGGGATGATGGGGAACTTGGTCTAGGGCACAGAAACCAGACCTGCCAGTGAGGCGGCGCCTGAGGGCCAGGCGTATGGGGCACAGCCCCCCCAAGGGCACCCGAGGGCGCGTGCCCACCTTGCAGAAAGGGCTGCCTCCACCTGGAGGCCTCCCTGGGTTGGTGGCCTGTCTCTGAGGTCCTGGCCCTGATCAAAGCTGGCAAGTGTCCCCGGTTTCTCTGCTCCTGCCGTGTCTACTTCAGCTGAGCACAGGGCTGGGCGCGGCATCAGGGCGGGAGCAGCCTGGGCTCCGAGCAGGAGGCGCAAAGCTGCAGGAGTCCCTGTGTGTGGTGCAGATATGGAGGGCCTGCGGCTGTGGCTGATGGGGGCAGGGGCTGGTCTCCCCCAGGTCGCCCCCAGACACAGGCGCCTGCCCGTGGTGGGGAGGGTGGCACAGGATTTTGCTGGATTCTTGTTCTGGGAGCGGCGGGACCGCGTGTCGTTGTGGAATGCTTGTCCTGTGTCTCCGGACAAGTGACGAACAAATTCACACGGACTAAAGGAACCCGGTGGAGAAAAGGGAAGCGTGTGCACTTTCTAAGTGAGAGAGTCCCAGGGCCTGCGTGGCTGCTCTCTCAGAGAAAGAGGGACCTACTCCTGCCTGGACAGGCTTTTATTGACGCTCCAGGTACATCACATCCAGGATGGTTCTCATTAACTATGCACAGTTTTGCTTTGGGTGGATACCTTTTACAGATAACAAAGGAAAGAATGTTGCCAGGTACTTCAAAGAGAAAGGTCATTTACAAATGTAAGGGAGAGAAAGCTGGGCTGTTTCCATTCATGCTTGGAAAGTCTAGGACAAGTCACAGTAAACTTCTGCTGTGTCCATCCCAGGTGAGGGAGTTTTTGCAAGAGCAAGTTTCAAAGTGGCCTAGGGACAATGCAGGCCTGATTCCCCATGGGAGACCTATCCACGGATGTTGTCTGCACGCCAACACGCATCTGTCTGCGTTCAGAACCAGCTAGGTCACATCGCACACAGATAGGTTCCCTATATGGCAGTGCTGGCTTCTGGCCTTGGAATGTTCCCAAGGCCATCAGGAAATGGTCAGCAGGGAGGCGTGGGACCGGGACAGCTCCCTGAAGGGGACCAGCGTGGGCACTGCTGCCTACCGAGTGGGGGCAGGAGGGTGGGCACCGGGCCTACAGGGGTCCTGGTGAGGTCAAGCCACCTGCACTGGCTGGGCCCCTGCTGTGGGCCAAGCGTGTCCTGGTGGGACACCTTCCGGGGCCCGGAGCTCAGAAATGTTGGTGGAGGTGAAAGGGGGAGTGGGGCTTTCTGCAGGGAAGGACTGGGGCCGGGGTGAGGGGCTGCCGGTGGTGGCAGGGTCTTCCCTGCACACAGTGGCTCTGCACCCCGGGCGCCTGGGTGAGGCAGGGCTGCGCACCCCTGCAGGGAGGACCCCGGCTGGCTCAGCACCCACCCGCCACGCTGCCCAGGCTGTGTGGGAGGCCGCAGATAGAAGCTCCAACCCAGTGGACACAGCGCCCACCCTGAGGGATAGGAAGGCTGGGGTCACGGCTCAGACCGCCCAGGCCAGATGGGGGCTGCTCAGATGGACCCGGTCTTCCCTCCGGGCCACAGGACCCTGCTTAAGACCCTCCAGGGCTGCCACTGGGGTGGCCTCAGTGCCTCCCGCCCTGCCCAGGTGGTAAGACCCCTCCTCTCCAGTAGGTTCCCCTCCGTCTTCCCCTGTGTGACGCGCCCTCCCAGGTTCCAGTCTGTGCCATGTCGGGGGTTCCCCTAGCCCACCCCTCCTACCCCATCCCTGGTACCCCAACAGAGCTCCCCAAACCTGCCCCTTCTCTGTTCCTGGCTCCCCAAGTCCACCCAGTGGCCAGAGCCAGTAACTCATTTTTTTAAAGATTTTATTTATTTATTTTTAGAGAGATGGGAAGGGAAGGAGAAAGAGGGAGAGAAACATCAATGTGTGGTTGCTTCTCGCGTGCCCCCTACTGGGGACCTGGCCCACTATTCAGGCCTGTGCCCTAACAGGGAATTGAACCCATGACCCTTTGGTTTGCAGATCCATGCTCAGTCCACTGAGCCACACCAGCCAGGGCTAGAGCCAGCAACTCTCGTGGACCCCTCTCTAAGTGCTCACCTGCCCCACTCCAGCACCCCCGCCCCTGTGCGGGACCAGCCCCACCTGCACTGGTCTCTCAAGTGGCACCCACAGTTGGCTACAGGAGCAGCTCCCTGTGGCCCCTGCACCCAGCAGCACGGCCACCCTTTCAGGCTGGTTGGCTCCTCCAAGGCTGGTGCGGACACCGTCTCCAGGAGGCCCTCCATGCAGGTCCGGATGGGGCTCCCAGGGCATCCAGTGTCCCTTCCGCTCCAGGACCGCTCCGGCCTTTCCATTTTGTTTCATGAGGACTGTGTCCCCTGTGAATGCTGCAAACCTGGGCCAGGTGAAGAATCGCAGCGACGGGGCGGGACTCCGACATGTCCGGTGGCTGTGGCCTTTCTTCTTGAGTACATTTCCCGGCAAAGGCAGGGCCACCTGGAGCCAGAGTCAGGAGAAGGGGCTCGGCACGGGGCCTGGGCCCATGCTGCCTGTAGGAGCCAGAGGCCGCCAGGCAGGGCCAGGGTGACTCTGGGACAGTGGCCGGCCTCCCGAAACCTCAGTTTCCCTGTCTGTGCAGAGAGGGGATCTCCTCAACCCAGGAGGACTCGGGGGGACGAGGTAGAATGTGGACCTAGGAGGCCCTGTCCAGGGAACCGCTCTGTGGCAATGAGGGGCTCCTGCTGTTCCTGGGAGCAGAGCTGCAGGGAACCCTGGGCAGAGGTGGGGTCAGTTGGGAGACTGGCCCAGCCACAGAGGAGCCAGGACATGAATTCAGGGCCCAGGAGGTAGGTGCCAGGCAGCAGCCCCCTGGAAGTCCTATTTATGGGCACGCCTGGCCCAGGCCCCACCTCCCACTCCCCAGGGCCCGAGACTCCCCTCTTACCAGGCGCAGGCAGGGCTGGGCTGCTGCAGCAGCTGTGCTGAGACCCCAGCAGGGCTCCTGCCACCCTCCCCACCCTAGAGGCTGTGCCAGATGGAGGTCTTGGGCAGGGAGCTGGGGCGTCCTCAGAGCCCCTCTGCAGCCTGTGCCCTGTGGGCAGTCAGCAGTCCAAGCTGAGCCCCCTCCGCCCTGCAGGGGCCCCTGCTCAGCCCAGCGAGGAGGGTGGGTGCATGCTGGAAGCTGGGGGTGGCTCAGCCCCCTTCTGGCACCGGTGGAGAGCAGAGAGGCTGGGCCTCGGTGCCGCTCCCTGGCCTCACAGGGACAGGCAGGTAGACGGCTGAGGGCAGACGTCCCTTGCCGGGGAGGATGGGGCACCTGCTCTGAGCCTGTGAGTGGGATGCTGGCCTCTGAGGAGCCCCACGCAAGGCCCGGTGCAGAGAGAGACCCGCAAGATGCTGGCCTGGGAGTACCCCCTTAGGGTGGCCCCTGCCTCGGGCCCAGGCAGCACGGGTGGTTCCGGATGTCTCTGGCTGCCCCCCCACCCCCCGCCCCGCGGGCCTGGTGGGCAGAGACCCAAGCCAGTCTTGTGAGCTGAGACTGCAGTTTCCCTGGAGCCTGGTCCAGTGGGAGGTGTGAGTGGCATCCGCCTGGGGAGGGCTGGGGCCAGAAGGTGGCCAAGTGCCTGCTGTTCTGGAACCCGGGCTGGGGGAAGTCGGCCTCAGCCTTCATGGGCCATCCAGAGCCCCCACCACCCCGGCAGCCCCCTCTGGCCAGCGGGTTGGCAGTAAGCCCAGGGCGCAGGCAGCAGCTTGATCTCAGCCTGGGGGTTGAGGGGGGAGGGGAGTGACAGGTCCTGGCCCCCACAGAGTGCCTCACAGAGGCGGTGTCACCACCTGGTGGCCCCTTGCTGACCTGGATGGGCCACAGAGACCTCCTGACCCCTCCCTACTTGCTCCTTAGTGATCAGCTCCCCCTAGCCTGCAGGAAGGGGTTTTGGGGGATCCTGAGCAGATGGGCAGGGGCATCTCAGGGTCCCCCACCCCACCCCCTCAGGCCCGGCCCCCACCCACATGGTCCCAGGACTCTCCCCACCCCGAGACACTCCATGGGGGGTGTTGGGGAGACTGGTTGGTGGCTCCCCAAAGGATTTTAAGTGGGGAAGGGATTATGGAGAAGCTGCTAGAATATTCTTCAAAACCCCTGAAGATCTCATCCCCTCCCCAACCTCCGGGGCTGTGCCCAGTGGACAAATGGCCATCTCCAGGTGTCAGCCCGCAAACGGGAAGCAGCACAGCTGTGCTCCAGGTGGGGGTGCTGGGTCTGCAGCAGGAGGCCCTGGGCTGGGTGCGGGGGTGCAGGCAGCTCAGGCCCCCCACGTGCACGCCCTCCACACACCACGCAGACCCCCCACAGGAGAGCAGCCCCCCCTCAGGCGCCCACGAAGCACCACCCCTCATCCTGGGCTGACCCTGAGGTCTCCGGCCTCTGCTTGGCTCTGCCTCTGTGAACGCTTGGCCGTCCGCCCACCTGGCTGCTGGTCCCGCAGGGTTGGGGGTTGGGGAGCAGCCGACCATCCCTCACTCTCACGTGTGTGCCCCCTCCCACCACCCTGGTACATGGCATCGGAGCCACCAGGGCAGATGGCGTGCGGCAGTGTCCAGCCGAGCTGTGCATGGTCAGGTCCCGGCTGCCCCTACCTCTGTGAGGGCTGGGGCGCCTCGGGCGGGCTGGGCGCCCTCCACGTCTGACCTGTCGGGCTGACCCAGCGAGGCGTCTTCAGGATCTCCTGGTCCCAGCAGGGGAAACAGGACCACCTCTCCGGCGGTCCTGGTACTTGGCCTTAAGCACGCTTGGAGATGGGCGCCCCTGCCTTTCACCCTGGGCCTGAAGTGACACTTCAGCAGAGTGGGCACTGTGGGGCAGGGGTGCTGGGCCGGTGGGGCTGGCAGGGGGCCTCCATCCGGCACCTTAGGAGGCCCTCTGGGGTCACCCCACACTCTGTGCTCCCCAGGCTGGTGGCCGCCTCTGCTGGATGCCATTGAATGTGGCCCATGTGTGAGGACAGGTCTGGCTCTGTGGCTCTGGGAGCCTAGGCTAGGCCAGGAGGGTGCCCAGCTTGCAGGGGGCAGGTGCCAGAGGGTTACGTGAGGACCCACATCGCCAAAGCCTGGAGCCTGGTTCTCTGGGAGCCACCGGGAGCCCCGTGGGCCATCTGGTGGTCCTGCCGGCCTCTCTGGGCACTGAGTGTTGTATTTCTGATGGGGGAGGGGTACGGGGACAGATGTGGCCTTGAGGGACGGGGCAGTGAGGACGGAGGTCAGCCAGGACCAGGCCAGGCTCCTGAGGGGGCATACACCTTCATAGGGAGAGAAGGCCAACTGGCCCACTGGAGGGGTGGGGGAGGGAGAGAGGAGAGAGGACGACCTGGGAGACAGCCTCCACGGGAAGAGGGGAGAGCAAGAGGGGCAGGGCCCTGAGGCCGAGTTTGCAGGACCCCCACCCCCTGGTGCCTGCCCGGCCTCCAGCCTGAGGTCCTCAGGAAAGCCAGTGTTCCCTATTACTAATTTCTAAAAACATTATTTATTTTTTAGATTTTACTTATTTTTGTTTTTAGAGAGAGGGGAAGGGAGGGAGACAGAGAGGGAGAGAAACACCAATGCATGGTTGCCTCTCATGCGCCCCCGGCTGGAGACCTGACCCACAACCCAGGCACGTGGCAGGGCCAGGAATGGAGCCGGAGACCTTATGGTTTGGGAGCCACACCAGCTGGGGCTCCCCTATTACTACTGTCTTTAAAATTTTATTTTCATTTACAGCTGACATTCAGTGTGATTTTGTGTGAGTTTCAGGTCCCCCGGATACTCCCACCTGGCGCCACACGTCCTTGGTGACCCCTCCCAAAGGCCTGAACGTCGGTGTGACAGAGAGAAGGGCGGCGATGGCAGGCACCAGCTCCCCTCTCCGGAGAGAAAGGGAGGGTCTGGTCTGGCAGCCCCGGTCCTGGAGCCTGGAGGTCATTCCCTGTCCGCTGTTCTGTGGCTGACCTCCCCAGGCCGCCCACAGCCCAGCCAGCTGCCCGCAGGCCCAGACACCAGGCAGGAGCCAGGCTGTTCTTGGGACAGCTCTCCGCCCCGGCCCGTGAGCCCCCGCTTCCTGCCAGCTCCTCAAGTGCACCACCGGCCAGTCCACACCGGAGGTCTGTGATGCTTCCCTGTCCAGATGGGCCCCACGCTGGGCGGCGGTGTGACAGGCCACCGTGAGGCACTGGGAAAGGGACAAGCGGGGGTCCCGTGGGCCCAGTGAGGGCCTGCCTCCATAGGAAATGGGTTAGAATGGGAAGGGGGATAGGTCTGGGGACAGGCGGGGCTCCGGGGTGCTGGAGGGTGAGGAGCCTGTAGGATGCCCAGCTCTGCAGGTGGGAAGGGGGCAGTGGGGTGGGGGGCCTGAGTTGGGTGGGATCCCAGGGGTGGCTGCAAACTCAGGCTTGGAGTCAGGACAGGACCAAGGCTGCAGATAGGGACAGAGTTGGGGGAGGGAGGGCCACGGGCGGCATGGACCTGGGGCTCCCAGCCAGGACCCTGAGGAACCAGATCGAGAGGCTGCAGAGGGAGAGCGTGGAGGGAGGCTGGGAGCACCGGGTTCACAGAACCACAGAGGGACACCAGAGGTCAGAGGTCACCACCCAAAAGAGGGGCTGGCAGAATGCAGGCCCTGCTCACTGCTGGACAGAGGCCTACCCTGTCCTGTGTGAGAATCCTGGTCACCACCCCAGCTGTCCCAGGGCAGCGGGAACGGCTGTGGCTGGACTTGGCCTGGCCCTGGGGGAGGGAGGCACGATGCTTGCTCAGCCCCAGAGGAGGCTGACTAGAAAGAGGGCTGGGGACAAGTGGGGGGGTGGGAGCTGGGAGATGAGCAGGAGCCCCACAGCCCAGGCTGGTTGGGGTCCCTCCCACCAGCCACACCTGGCCCCTCCGCCCCAAGGAACCTGGGCATCAGGTGGGTGGGTGGTGACAATCTGGGTGTGCTGCTGGCTGGAGGGATTCAGGAAAGGATGGTGTGGGCACCTGGCAATGAGCCGAGGGCCTTGAGTGGCTGTCCTGCCTGGGCCGGGCCAGTCACCGGAGAAGAGCTTTGGCAGGTGGTGACGTGAGAGTTTCACTGCGTGGCTCTGAGATTTGGCAAAGGGTGACTCAGAAGGGGCCTTTTGGCCATCCCTGTCCACTCCACCCGGGGAAGGGCCAGACCGGTGAGGGGGGCAAGGGGAGCCGTGGATGCTGCTCTTGAAAGACCTGGGGACACACAGATGCAGCCCCGAGACACAGATGGAGGTGGGTGTGGTGAGCGACCGGAGACAAGGCCAGCCATGCCGCCCAGAGTGGGGTTTGCTTCCAGGACAGAGCCCAGCCTTCTACCAGCCTCTTCGCCAGCCCCTGGGGCAGCTTGTGCTGCTCTGCCCAGCCCTCCCGATGGGACAGAGCTGGGGACTTGGCTGAAGTGCCTGGTCGCTTCGGGGGACTCTGCTGTCCAGAGTCTCAGAGTCCTGGCAACAGACGGGAGTTGGAAAAACCCAGCTCCCAGTCAATCCTCCCGAACCTAAGAAATAAGATCACTTCCTTCCAAACAAAGTAGCTTTCTTTCTGCCAGAGCGTCCCGGGGAGCTCCCTCCCTACCCAGCACAAAAGAGACAGCCGCCTGGCAGAGGCGTGGGGGTGCACACGCCTGCATGCCACTGAGTGTGCCTGTGTTTGTGTGCGCGTGTGGTGTCTGTGTGCACACGTGCCCCTGTGTCGGTGTCTGCGTGTGCCTGTGTGTGACCCCAGTGGACACAGTGAGCCAACGTGCCCTACCCGCCCGGAGACTGCAGCTTCCCCCCCAAGGAAGGGAGGTGGTCAGTCAGCCTCCTGGGTCCCTGCCTAGGCTGCAAGGTCCCCAGGCTCGTCCCAAGTGGCCAGAGCCCCCGACTCCCCTTCTCTGAGCCCCTCCCCATTTCCAGCCTGCCAGGCGGGCCCCGGGGTGGACACCTGGAGAGGGAGCCCTGCAGGTGTCCCAGTCCTACATTGGCTGTTGGTGGTGGGTGGCCAGCCCTGGGAAGGCGTGGGTGCAGCTCTGGTCCCCCCAACCCCTGGCACCCTGGGGGCAGCCTGCCCACTAGACTGGTAGTGGGCCTCTTCACCCTCCCAGGGTCTGTCCCCTTCCGGCTTCCCCCCAGGTCCGAGAGCCTGCAGGGGTGGGCAACTCCGTGCGGGCCCCTTCCTGAGCCAAGGAGCAGCCCCGGAGGCTTCACCCAGCCCGAGTCACTGGGAACCGGCCCTGTGGCCCCACTTGGGCGCCCTGGGACACGGCCTGTGGGCCCGCAGGAGGTGGAGGACCCCGCTGGACTCAGGTCTGTCTTTCTAGCCCCAAATCCACTCCAGGATGGAGGCTGTGCACGGAGCGAGCAGCCTGTCCCTTGACCCTAGCGGAGGGGGTGGGATGGCCTTGGGCTACATGCTGTGCGGTTCGAAATCAGGCCAAGCTCCTCTGTGGTGACAGGAATTAGGGCCACAGCTGCAGGGCCGTGGCCGGGGTGCCACCCGCAGATGGGCCCCAGGGAGCCTGGGGGCGCGGCCAGCCGCCCTGAGCCGGCCGTGTTTGCACAGCTGTCGGAGGCGGTCCGGCGGGACTGCGCCCCCTGGTGTTTCTCACGCGCACTGCAGAATAACTCGTGTTTCAGAAAGGAAGGGCCTTTGTTCGGAAAAGATAACACCCGGGGAACTCGCCAGTCACCACAGGCTTGCACTTGGAATTGGTCCTCAAGTGCTGGTCCCCCGAATTCGAACAGTGCTGATGGACGCGCCGCCCAGGAGGGGCCGAGGCACAATGAGGCGAGATGCGGGGCAACCGTCCCCCGGGACCCAGACCTGTGACAGTTGAGGGTGACCGCTCAGACGCGTGAGCGGAACAGGCCGGGCCCAGCCTGGCCCAGAGGATGGCGGGCATGTGTTCAACAGCAGGTGATCCGGGGTGGGCTCACACCTGCCTCTGGCTGTGGACAGGACAGGAAAGCAAAGCAGGCTCCGAGAGAGAGAGAGAGAGAGAGAGAGAGAGAGAGAGAGGGAGGGCGGCACAGCAGACAGAGGGGTGCCAGACACACACAGCGGGATATCACTCGGCCACCAAGAGGAAGGCGTCCTGGCACAGGGCACATGGACAGACCCGGAGGACCCGATGCTGAGAAACAGAAGCCAGCCACAGGGTGACAGTCCCTGGAGGAGGCAGACCCACAGAGACAGGGAGTCCACGGTGGGGCTGGGGGAGGGGTGGGAGTGGGCATTTCATGGGGACCGAGTGTCCATGTGGGAGATGGCCGGTCCGGGAGAGGATGGTGCATACTGAGCTGTGCCCTTAAATGTGGTTGAAAAACAACGCACATGGACAAGCTAATACAGAGAAAGTGGTGTAATAAGGAGTTTATTTAATCCTAAAAAGGGGGGCCAGGAGGCACTGTGGCACTCGGGACCCACATGCCTGCAGGGCAAACTGTAGGTCCTCAGGATGCCCCCGCGCACGCCCCTGCCCCGAGCCCCTGTGACCGACACCTGCCCACCTGGTGCAGGTTGTGCCCGCCACCTGGAGTTTCGGCATGAGGGACATCGTGTGACCTCCAACAGTGGGTCCTCAGAGGAGAGGAGTGTCCTCCGCTGCTCTTGGGGCCCAGGCCACACCAGGAGGACATGTCCCACAGCCACTGAGGTCACAGCAGGTAGGGCCCCGCAATCCTGCTGAGCCAACTGCTGGGCAGTGACAAGGCCTGGCCGGGGGCCACTTCCTCCTTCAGCACGTGCTCTGATGGGATGCCCGGTCTGATGGGGTGACGGGCTCAGGAAGGAGGGCAGAGAGGGGCCGGAGGCCAAGGGCTGAGGGACACGCCCACCCCAGGTGCTGCTTCCCCCCAGACCTGGTCCTCAGGAAGCCCCATGAGCCCACTGGCTCAATGCAGACCCAGGTGGCCAGGTGCAGGCGAGTGTGCAGGTGGGTGTGCAGGTGAGTGCAGGTGGCTGTGAAGGTGGGTGAGCAGGTGAGTGTGCAGGTGGGTGTGCAGGTGTGACCCAGGTGAAGGCAGACACCATGGAGCCATGAGACCCCTCAGTTTGAGCTCAGGCTGAACCCTCTGTGGCTGCCAGGCCCCCCCAACGTGAACCCAAGCCACCTCCACCCAGGCACAGCCCTGCCAGCTGTCACCTGTTGAGTCTGGAAAGACGATGTTGTCCTCGGAGAGGCCCTGAGCTTTGAGCAGGCAGACAAATTTGTGCAGTGTCTTGGTCTCGATGGCCCACATTCTGCCTGGAGCCCAAGAACACGAGTGGCCCTTTGTGACGGCGGGGACGGGGGTGCTGAGTGGCAGGCAGCCCCACTGGGCCCAGGGGCCCCGAGACGGCCTCTTCCCTCCAGCCCCGCCCACCCAAGCCTGGCCGCAGGGAGGCCGGCCCAGGCTCACACAGAAGGTAGACCCTGAGCACGCTCCGGCTGCCAGACTGCCTCCTGGAGACCATCAGGGCGAAGGTGGTGTAGTCCGTGTCGTGCACCTGCAGCTCCTCGGCCTTGACCCCAGGCTCTGAGGGAGGCAGCCCGGTCAGGGGCCCTCCTGCCCACGCCCCCCATGCCGGCCCCCCGCCTCCCCCATCTCACCCCTATGGTTGTCCACTGAGAATTTCCCAGGCTGGGCCTCGGGAACCAGCAGGTAAGACCAGGTGACGCAGCGCAGGCCCCTGTGCCGGGGGATGGGCAGAGGAGGATGGTCCTGGAACCGGCCAGGCCGCTGGCCTCCTTGGCCCCAAGGTGGGCCCCCCCAAGGAGAATTCAGCAGTGGCTCATGAGCAAGGCCCAGCAGGCTGGAGGCCCAGTGGCCCTCCCTGGGGAAAGGTGTGTCCACGCTGTGCCCCGAGGCCGCCTGCACCCGAGCAGTGAGTGACCTGTGAGCCCCATGGCCTAGGGGGTGGCTGACCCCTTTGCAGCCTCTGCCCAGCCCACCCACCAACCACTCCTGCTCGGCGTGGAGCTGCGTGCGCAGAGATGAGAAAAAGCTTCCTCTCTGGGGATCTTGTGGGTAGCGAGAGGCCAAAGGGAGGCTGGGGTGACCGTCCTGTGCTGGGCCTGCAATGCCCCCAATGCCCCTGCATCTGCTCAGGCCTCAGGGGCCCGCCTAGTGGTGCAGGGACGTCGGTGGGAAACCATATGCTTTGAGCAGCAGCATGTGCAGTCTGGCCTGTGGGGTGGGGGGGAGGCTGCCCAGAGAGCTCCATGGGGGGGCATTTGCACCACGTCCCTCCAATCAATCAGCCTCCAGCCAGAACCCAGCCGAGCGGGTCGGGCGCCCCAGGAGGACAAGCTGTGCAGGCAGCCCTGAGGGCCAGCGGGAGACCACGCTCCCTGGAGGGCTGTGGCAGGAGCCGAGTGCGGCCCCTCGGGGGCCAGACTGCCCTCCTCTCAGCCTCCAGGGGACAGCTGGGTCCCCGTGACAGGCCGCCTTGCTTACGCTCCTGTTGACGTTCCCTGGAGCCCTGACCAGAGGTGTGGGCCACCTTGTCCCACGACCAAGATGGCGGGTGAGGAAGGCTGCTGAGGACCAGAGGGATGGCAGGGAAAATAAGCCCTCATGTCCCCAAGGGGGGCTGTCCATCAAGGCGCCCTGCGCCTCCCCAGCTACAGGGCAGGCACTTGACCCAGGCAGGCCAACCACAGCGCCTGTCACCCTGGACACAATGACTGGTCCAGGAGGAGCACATGACTCAAGAAGAGCAATCAGGGCCATTGTCAAGCGGGTCTGGGTGCTCCGTTTTCCTGGAATGGGGACCCTGAGAAAGATGACAGCTTAGGCCACCATCTTATCCTGTGAGGCAAGAGGCAGCCTGTACACAAGCCTGGGGCAGGCAGAGGTGAGGGGGGCGGAGGGGCATGCCAAAGCCTGAGCACAATATCTGGGCTCCTGGATCCAGCTGAACCTGAAAGCCACAGGCCCAAGGGCCAAGTCCACATTGCAGTAAACGCCTCCCCTCTTCGCTGCACGACCCTGATCTGGCTGAGGTCCCAGCAGGCTGTGTGGTGCTGGCATCAGGAGGCGGCCTGGGAAGAACATGGAGAACAGAGCCATCGGCTTCTGGGGCGCAGGCGGGGGCCTCACTCACCGGGTCATGGCGTAGGACACTTGGAGGCGGCGCTCTCCACTTCGCTCGAACGTGGCTGTAAAGGGGCTCAGGAGGGACCTGTCCTCCTTGCTGTGGGTGTTGCCCGCCAGGCCGAGGACGAACCACTGCCCCTGGAACTACAGGGGGATGGGGCAGGCAGAGCCCAGGGTGCCTGGGAGCCCTTCTGGGGCCCGGCTCCTGCACTGCTGATGCCAGGACCTGGAGGCTGCCCTGGGCCCAGCGGGGACGGGGAACCCTGGCCTCTTGGAGCCTTGGTTCCTCTGTGTGTGCAGAGCAACTGAGATGGGCCCCCACAGGGACGGCCAGGGTGGGGGTGGGGGTGCCCAGGAGGCAATGCCAACCCAGCAGCCTGGGGTCTGATAGAGATCAGCAGTCTCCCTGGTGGGGGTGTCTGACAGCTGGGCCGGGTCCCTGCCTCTCTGCCTGCACCTAGCCAGCTGCCTCCCCTCCCACCTAGCACCCCCAACCTGGTCCTTCTGGAAGCTCTGCAAGGCCTGGGCGCCGACCCTCGGGAGCCCTGGGGACTGGCCCTTCAGGGCTCCCAGCAGGACGAGTGCCATCCACAGCGAGCACAGTGGCCCCATCCCCACTGCTCTGCATGCTGCTGACTCAACTCACCTCTTTATGGGCCCCCCTTCCCTGCAGTGCCCGCCCTGGGGTGTGGCAGCTCTGCCTTCCTGCTCAGGACGGGCAAAAGGGGCACTGGGTGCAGGGGGCTGGGGGTGGACTGCACAGGGCAGGGCCCTCCTCAGATCTGCACACCAAGGAGGGGGCATCTGGGTTCCCGCCCGGAGTGGGGACCAGGGAATGGGGTAAGGGATGCTGACTGGGTTTCTGGTTTTTACCTTCTAATCCCTGCACCCTCCTTTGCCTCCCCACTCTGCACCCCCATGGCCCCCCTTCCAAGTGAGCACCAGGCCCATGGCTTCTGCCCAGTCGCATGGAGGGAGACAGCATGCCCCAAGCAGGGAGCATGTCCCTTCTCAGTCCCACGGGGTCAGGGCCACAGCGTCCTTGCTGCAGGAACACAGTGCAGAGGCTGGGCCTGCCAGCACCCACGCTGCTCCACACAGCCCCAAGGTGCACAAGGACAGGGCTGTGGGCCCGCAGTCATGGAATGCAGGCGAGGGGCGGGGAAGGCAACCCTCAGAGACCCTCAGCCAGAGGGAGAGCAGAGGTGGGGGACACCTGGCCCCACTGGTGTGGGTGCCCGCACACCAGTACAGGGGAGGCCACAGGCAGGCTCTGGACTTGCAGCCCCTCCCTGCGCCCTGGAGGAAGGGACCAGGAGGGAAACCTCTCCCTGCCCCTGGTCAGCCAGGTGCGGGGGCAGTAGACTCCAGAACGGCCGGGAAGAGTGCGTCCCTGACCTGTGAGCCCCCGTCCTCCCCACTGGGCCGCCTCCTACATTCACACGCCCTCGGCCTTGGGCAGCCCGTCCTGAGCAGGCACCCAGCCAGGCTATGCATGGTGCCTCGGCCCCCCAAGGCCAAGGGGCTTCAGGGCTCAGTTCTGTCCCAGGCCTCAGTCTCCTCATGGAAGGCGTGGACCCTCCCCACCTGGGGCCTTTCCTCTTTTGGGAGGGCTCCATTACCAAAGCCTCTCCGGGTCACCTGAAGGCCCCAGAGCAGGAGGGCTGGGGGTGTGGAGGGGAAGCCCGAAGGGCACTGTCCCCATTCCCTGAGCTCGCCCTGCCCTTTGGCCGGCTGTGTGTTTCCGACTGACCGTGATGAGCCAAGTTCCCAATGATGTGGCTCTTTCCCCTGGGCCCCAAGGAGCCACCCCGCTCCGCTCTGATGGAGGCTGGGGGGCAGCTCCCACCCCACCCCCCGAAGGCCTGGAGTCCCACCCTCTGGGCCCAGACGCCTCTGTGATCTGGGGACTGGCTAGGGACACACTGGGCCTTGCCGGGTGACGCCCTCTTCCCTGGACTTCCTCATCCACAGGAGGCTCTGGAGAGGCAGCAGCGTGTCCGAGCCGGGACCCCCGCCGCCCTGGCCGGCACAGCCCGGACCTCTCCAGTTAACACACGGCTGACGACGGTCACGTAGAAACGATTCACCTGGAGCTACAAGGGTCTCACCTCCGCATCCGAAAACCGGACTGCAGCTTCAGTTTTCTGTGAACCAGCGTTTCTGTGAGAGTACAGCTCCTCGCACCCCTCCCCTGTCCCCAGGGCTCCTGCCTGGCCTCGTGCCCATTGGTCAGACAGGGGAAATGGGCTGCGCCGAGGCCTCAGCCCTGTGGTCACTCGGGAGGGTCTCTGGCGCCACCCCTTGGTCACTCCAGGAACACCCTTTCTCCAGAAGCCCTGGGGAAGGATATGCCAAGCGCCCCTCCCCTCCCCCTGGGGCAGAAGCCCTGTTTCCATGTTGGGGTCATGGGGCACAGCTGGTGTGAGCCTCCGCCCAGGCAGTGCACGTGATCTGTGGGTCTCTGGGGCCCGTCAGGGTGGGGGTGGCTGCAGTCTCCTTTGTCCTTGTCCCTTGAAGTCCTAGGAGCTAAGTTCCCTGCCATGTCCCCCTCCCAACAGCCCTACTTATCTTCTCCCTGGGACTGCAGTCTGCAGGGTCAGGCACGGTCCCCACCCAATGGGGACATGCGTCCCCTCCAGATCTGTGGTCAGCTCCTCCCAGTGACCACAGCCCTCCTGGTCTGGCCAGCCATGGGGCGGCCCCACCTCCTGCCCCCCTAAGTCAGGTGCCAGCTCCCCCAGAGCTGGGCCCCTGTCCAGGGACCCCTGCCACATGGCCTCCCTGGGGAGGGTTCTCAACCACCTGGGGAGCAGCCCCAGGTGCCCACGAGGCGACCTGAGGTGACCGAGTGCACAGAGGCCCCAGGCTGGGCCCAGCACAGAAAGCGAGGAGTCCAGCCAAGGGGGATGGCGTTTAATGGGGGCAGCGCCCCAGGGACCTGGGGGTCAGGGGCAGCGTGAGGGGGCAGGCAGACTGCAGGCCTCAGTGGGGGGTCTTCACTCTGTGTCACCGACCGGCTACGGCTGGCCTCGCCTACCGACCTCTGCAGCATAGAGATGGCATTCAGCCTGTGGGCAGCCCCAGGCGCAGGGCATACCGTCCGGCTGCGCCGGCTGCCCACTCACCGTCCAAGATGTGGAACTGGTCTGCAGTCTCACAGAAACCTGGGGGCCAGGCAGGCGTCAGGGTGGCAGGACCAAGGCCCACAGGGAGGGCAGGCAGGCAGGCCACAGGGGCTACTCACCATATTTGGGGAAATACAAGATGTGGTCCTCGGTCAGGTTGGCCTGCTGGACCCGCTGCTCAAATGCATCCACCACCAAGTCGTTCACGGGGAGTGAGCGGGCTGTGGGACACGGGGTTCCTGGGGTGCTGGGCTCCCACTGTATGGGTGGGTGGGGTGCCCTGGGGACAGGGTCTGTATGCCTGCCACGCACCCCACCACATCTGACCAGTGCCCCTCCCGGTCCCACACCTGGGTCTATCTGCAGAGCACCGCCCTGGACCCTGGTCAGCTGGAGAGGGTCAGGACGCCGGAGGAGGGAGGGAGAAAGGGAGGGGAGGGCCTCTGTGTGCACCGGGGCTCACCCAGCCCCCCAGATGGGGCCGCTGTGTGGTTCACCGACCATACAGCTTCACCGACAGCCTCCCCGCACGCTCCAGGTACAGGATGGCGAAGCTGCTGTAGTCCGTCTCCCCCACAGCCACGTGTGTCTCCCCCCTGGCGCCTCGAGCTGGGCAGAGATGGCTGGAGGTAAGGTCGGCCCCATCCCCCAATCCTGCACCACCCCCTGCCACCAGGCTTCACCTTGGAGCAGGAAGCGGCCTGGGACTTGCGTGTTTCTGTAGAGCTGCCGCACCTGCCAGCAGATGCCATCCCTGGGTGGGGGGGAGGCACAACAGGCTCGGGGACCCAACCTGGGCCTCTGTGCAGTGCCATGGTCCGGGCCACCCCACGGTGGATCGGGCCGGGGTGGGGCTGGGGGCCCGTGCTACACTCACAGCTTTCGGAAGGTGTTGATAGCCATGGATGCGCCCTGGGGGTCCACGTGCAGTGTGGTGGCCTCAGCTCGGTGGCCCTGCTCCTGCAGGAAGCGACAAGAGGCGGCCACGGCAGCCAGGAACCAAGTCCCTGCAAACTGGAGGCCAGCCCTGTAAGGGAACGAGGGGATGGGGCTGCCCAGGCCTGCCACCTACAGAGCTGGGAGAGCTGTTGCCTCCCCACCTCCCCTTGCTCCACCTGCTGAGCATCGAAGTCAGCCTTGGGCTGGATGGTGCTGATGGGGGATGGGGGCCGGGCAGGTCTCCGAGCCCTCAGACCCAGGAAGCCAGCAGCCAAAACAAGAGTCAAGAATAGTGCAGTCCTGGGAGGCAGCATGGTGGAGGCAGTGATGGGGACAGGAGTGAGGGAAACCAAGGGCCGGGTGGCCACGTGCTGGGTCGGAGTCCACCGCCTGGTGCCGCCCAGGAGCCTGGCCCAGGAAGCCCCAGCCAAGAGCCAGGTTCCCCCACCCCCCGCATGGGCTTGGCCTCATCCCGGACATCGGACCTCGACACTGCACTTCCCGGCAGGGCCCTGGCCCTGTACCCTGAGTACAAAGGCCGAGTTGACCTCCAGCTATTTGGGAGCCTCCACGAACTTCCGCTGCAGCTGGTGCTCAGCCCGTCGCACATTTATCCCCCTTAATCCGCCCGCAGCCCCTTGAGCCAAGAACTGGTGTGATTCCCATGGTGAAAAACACGGGGCTCCGGAAGCCACTGACTGGCTCAGGGTCCGAGCAAGAGAGCCCGAGAGCCGCGTCTGGAGCCCACCGCCTCGAGGCCGGCCCGCAGCCGCCGCTCCTCCGGGCCGCCAGGGGCGCGCTTCCGAGCGAGCCCGAGCGCGCAGGCGCACGAAGCGCCGCCGAGCCGCAGGGCCCGAGGCGCAGGCGCAGCTGACGCAGGCTGCGGGGCGCTCGGCCCTCCGCGTCCATCGATGCCTCGGGGCTCGTGGCGGCGGCCTGGCGGCTCCCTCGTAGCGACGCGGCGGCGGGCGGAAGCGGGCCTGTGGGCCGAGGCAGGGCGCCGGGGCGGGGGCAGCGCAGCCGGGCGGAGGCGGCCGCGGTGAGTGCGCGCAGTCCCCGGGAACGACGTCGCTCGGCCCCGGGGAGCGTCGTTACCCAGCCCCGGTCCCCGGCCTCGGGAAGCGTCGTCACCGGTCCCTGAGCCCCGACCCCTGGCTCCCAGCCCCCCGCTGCTCCCCCGGCCAATGAATGAGCCTCGAGGCCCCGCCCCCGGCAGCCCCTCAGAAGGAAGGTGGGAGGGGGCGCCGGGCGTGCCGTGCCCCGCTCCGCCCCGCCCCCAGCTCCCCCGGCGGCGGCCGCGCTGCCCGGCAGACCGCCCGACAGGGCTGCCCTAGGCCACAGGGCAGAGGCCGAGGGCCAGCTGGTACCGCGGCGGCGTCTGGGGCGGGCGGGCGGGCCCCAAGCTCCTCCTGGGAAGGAAGTCTCTGTCTCAGGCTGACAGCTCCAAAGCCTCGGGGCGGAGAGGTCAAAGGGACGGGAGGGCGCAGCGGGCCCTTCGTTTCTTGCCTTTGGAGCGGTCGCCAGCCCTGGCACCCAGGTGTCCCTCTGCGTGTAGTGGGGGGAGGTCAGAGGGCCTAACCTGAGGCCTGTCCCAAAGGCCTAGAACCTTTTGGGGTGAAGGTGGGTCTGTGGTCCCAGGAAGCCCGCCCCATGCTGCCTCTCAGGCTGGACCAGGCTCGGAGGTGCTGAGAAGTGCCTGCTGTTTGCCTGGAAGCTGACTCTCCTGGGGAATCAGGGACTTGGCTGGGGGCGCCACCAGACCGTGTGGTCGAGGAACAGGGATGTCCAGGGAGGCTTCGTGAAGCTGTTGGCCCCTTGGCTGAGCAGGCAGTGCTCACTGGCCATCCACACAAGCTCAGTCCAGCGAAATGCCCAACAAGGCAGTGGGTGGGGCTGAAGGACAGGCCTGGGATGCCTCCACACCCCCAGGGCTGGACACCTCTCCCGGCATGGGGGCCAGTATCCTCCCTGGACCGACTGGCAGCTAAGGGAGCCGTGCGTGGGTTTCAGGGCTGCCTGGGCAGAATGTCACGATGGACGAGGGGGGCATGCCCCTGCTCCCCGACAGCCTGGTCTACCAGATCTTCCTAAGCCTGGGCCCTGCGGACGTGCTGGCCGCTGGGCTGGTGTGCCGCCAGTGGCAGGCCGTGTCCCGGGACGAGTTCCTCTGGAGGGAGCAGTTCTACCGATACTACCAGGTGGCCCGAGACGTGCCCCGACACCCAGGTCAGCCCTGATACACAGCCCTGCCGCCCATGGGGCCGGCTGGGTGGGAGGCAAGGCTGTCCCCCAGGTCCTCACACCGAAGGGGCACAGCCAGACCACGCTGGGGAGTGCAGGGCCTGGCAGGGGGCCAAGGGTGGGCAGGGCCACACTGGGGTTGGGGGTGCAGGGGGTGCCCCCTGCTTAGGCCAGAGTGGTGACTAGGGTGCTCCAGGGCAGGGCTGGCTCCCACGCTGTGGGCCCCAGCAGTGTGAACCCCCTGCCACGTGCTTCGCAGCGGCCACGTCCTGGTACGAGGAGTTCCGGCGGCTCTACGACACTGTGCCCTGCGTGGAGGTGCAGACGCTCAGGGAGCACACTGACCAGGTGCTGCACCTCAGCTTCTCCCACTCGGGCTACCAGTTTGCCTCCTGCTCCAAGGACTGCACCGTGAAGGTGAGGGCAGCCTGGGGCTGGGCATGTCCCCACCCTGCCACAGAGGGAAGGGCCTGAGGCCAGGCAGCCCACCCAGGTGGGAAGAGAGGGTCAGGCTGGAGATGAGAGGTGCCCAGTCTGCCACATCCCCACAGAGAGGGCCAGGTCAGGGAGAGGCACCTCAACCAGGGTCACACAGGATGGGGAGCTGGA
Source organism: Macrotus californicus (assembly GCA_007922815.1). Classification (NCBI taxonomy): domain Eukaryota; kingdom Metazoa; phylum Chordata; class Mammalia; order Chiroptera; family Phyllostomidae; genus Macrotus; species Macrotus californicus. Next base: position 35,500 of record VMDR010000191.1, on the reverse strand, counting down.
TGGGGGAGGTCAAAACTGCCAACAGCAGCCTGGCAAGTGTGGCTCAGTGACTGAGTGCTGTCCTGTGAACCGAAGGGTCACCGGTTGGATTCCCAGTCAGGGCACACGCCTGGGTTTCCAGCCAGGTCCCCACTAGGGGGTGCATGAGAGGCAAACTGTGGGGTGGGCTGACAGCCAAGAGCAAGGAGCCGCCACCCCATGGCGTCTCTGGGCACCGGCCTGGCCAGAGGGAGGGGCTTGCCACAGGGGACTCGGTGCCCACTCACACTTGGCCACCCGCAGATCTGGAGCAGCGACCTGCTCATCTCCCTGCTGCACAGCGCGGACATGCGGCCCTACAACTGGAGCTACACCCAGTTCTCCCAGTTCAACCAGGACGACTCGCTGCTGCTGGCCTCGGGGGTGTTCCTGGGGCCCCACAACGCCTCCTCCGGGGAGATCGCAGTCATCAGCCTAGGTGAGGGGGCCTGCACGCCGGGCCTTGGCTCCCCCCAAGGGGTGGTCCCCACCCCGCCTTCCGCCAGGCCCCGCCCTTCCCTTCCGCAACCCTCTGCCGGTGCTCCTGCAGACAACTTCACGCTGCTGTCCCGTGTCCGCAACAAGCCTTACGACGTGTTCGGCTGCTGGCTCACAGAGACCAGCCTGATCTCGGGGAACCTGCACCGCATCGGAGACATCACCTCCTGCTCCGTGCTCTGGCTCAACAACGCCTTCCAGGTGCGGGCGGGCGTCCCACAGCGGGGATCCCCTCTCCCTGTCCTGGCCTGTCACCCACCACCTGTCCCCCCACCCCCCAGGACGTTGAGTCCGAGAACGTCAACGTGGTGAAGCGGCTCTTCAAAATCCAGAACCTCAACGCCAGCACCATCCGCACGGTGATGGTGGCAGACTGCAGTCGCTTCGACAGTCCCGACCTGCTGCTGGACGCCGGCGCGCCCCCTGGCCGCGTCTTTGACCTGGGTGGTGAGGACGAGGACGAGGCAGCCGGCCCGGCCCCAGTGCGGGCCAAGGAGGGTTTGCGGCGCCTCCTGGACGGGCTCCTGGACAGGCGGACACAGCCGCAGCTGGCGGAGCGTGCGCTGGAGACCAAGGTGGCGGAGCTGCTGGCCCAGGGCCGCACCAAGCCCCCAGAGTGCAGTGCGGCCAGCGCCCTGAACAAGCTCCTCATCTTCACCACGGGCTGCCTCACCTACTCGCCCCACCAGATCGGTAACTGCAGGCAGGGCTAGTGCTTAGTCCCCAGACCCCTGGGCCAGTAGCTTCACGTCCATGCTGGGCCCAGCCTGGTGTAGCTCCCAGAGAGCAGGGACTGTGGGCATGGAGGGGCCTGTGGGCATCGGGAAGTGGCAGGTCCCTCACCCGGCCCTTCTGCAGGCATCAAGCACATCCTGCCGCACCAGATGACCACAGCCGGGCCAGTGCTGGGCGAGGGGCGGGGCTCCGACGCCTTCTTCGACGCCCTGGACCACGTGATCGACGTGCGGGGACACATCATCGGCATGGGCCTGTCACCCGACAACAGGTGCGCACAGTGCTGGGGTGGGGGCGTCTGAGGACCACATGCACACGAGTGAGCGGAGTGTCCCTCGCCCAGGTACCTGTACGTGAACAGCCGCGCCTGGCCCAGTGGCTCAGTGGTTGCCGACCCCATGCAGCCCCCGCCTATCGCCGAGGAGATCGACCTGCTGGTGTTCGACCTGAAGACCATGCGGGAGGTGAAGCGGGCCCTGCGCGCGCACCGCGCCTACACGCCCAACGACGAGTGCTTCTTCATCTTCCTGGACGTCAGCAGGGACTTCGTGGCCAGGTAGGGGCGTGTGGCCAGCCGTGGGGGGTGGGGACAGCGGCCAGCGTGGGGGCTCACCCCAGGCTGTCCCACAGTGGCGCCGAGGACCGGCACGGCTACATCTGGGACCGCCACTACAACATCTGCCTGGCCAAGCTGCGGCACCAGGACGTGGTCAACTCAGTGGTGTTCAGCCCCCAGGAGCAGGAGCTCCTGCTGACAGCCAGTGACGACGCCACCATCAAAGCCTGGCGCTCGCCCCGCACTGTGCGCATCCACCAGGCCCCGCGCCCGCGTAGCTTCTTCTCCTGGTTTGCCGGCCAGAGGCGCTGAGGGGCGCTGACCAAGGGGAGCGCCCTGCACATCCTCTGGCTGCGAGGAACTGCTAGGGACGCCTTGGAGGCTGTGGCTCTTTCCCACGGCCGTGCTGCAGCCCGGACCGCGTTGGGGGCACAGGAGCCTGCAGCAATGATGCCTTAGGGAGGGGGTCCGGCAGGGAACTGACAGCCGGGCCCCCACCATGCTCGCACACGCGTACCACCTCCCACAGCCGTGACACTTTAGCACTGGGCACTGGGTGGCCGCCTGGCTGACTTGGGGCACACAGGGCACCGGGAACCCCACTCCTCACCCACCCCTTCCCCCGGGCCTGGGGTCTGGGCCGTCACACACTACGCTCGGCTGGCCCCATGGGCCCTGGTGGCGTTCCTGGTCTGACCTTGCCCTGGGAGCCCCAGGCCCCGCTCTGGTCAGTTGTGTGGGTCCGTCTGTTGTAGTAGGCCCGGGTGAACTGCATGTCACTAGTCACCTGCTCAGGACCTGAATAAACAGTCGGCAACAGCGTGCCGCCGTCCAGTCTCTGTGCTGACATAGACGCGAAGCTCTCAGATGCTGGAGCGGGTCAGCAGTCTGGGAGAGATGGAATGGGCGCTGACCAAGGCCATGGGGCTGGCAGGTGCCCAAGGTGAGCCCCTGCACACTGGCACGTCCACAGTGCAGAGGAGGCGTGACCAGAGCAGCTGTTCAGAATAAAACTCCGTTGACTGTAGGTGGGGGCCAGAGGACCTGGAGGTCCGAGTGGGCTTGGGAGGGCTGGGCAGCTGCCCCCGGATGGGAGCAAGGCAGGGCTGTTCTCACTGCAGCCACACCAGAGCAAAAGGTAACACCGTCCCCATCATAGGTGACAGGATTGTTTAGGCACAAATCCCCCACAGTCTACAGAAAAAACCCACAGCCTGGTAGGACCAGCAAGTGCACTTGAGAGGCTGACAGGCCGTGCGTGGGACACCCAGCCATGCCTCTCAACACTGGGAGTACACGATGCCACCGAGGCCTTTCGCATCAGCAGGAGACGGCCACGCGTGGACCTGGCCCCTGACACGCACATGGGGCGGACGCAGAGTTCTGCCACGGGGCCCTGGGTGTGAGCCCATCCATCTGTCCGTGGACTGGGAGACCCGGCCCAGAGGCCCTACCCCCAAAAGGGGCTCCAGGGGACTGACCCAACCCCAGAGGCAGTGCCAGCAGGGTGTGGGGCTCCTGGAAGGAGGGGCAGGGTGGCTCTAAAGCATGCAACCCCAAGAACAAACGCAGCTGGAACAGCCCCGAAAGACGAGTGAGGCCAGTGTCACAGCCCTTGAGCTGCTGCCCGTGGCCTCCCAGTGCAGACGGCGGTGCCGGTCACACTGAGGGACGCAGCACCGCACACCCTGGGGCAGTCCGTTCTCACAGGAGGGCAGGAGCAAGGCCGCAGAGGAACAAAGGCCATGGGCACGGGAACAGCAGACGCTTGTGTCAGTGAGTGGTGCCGGGACAGTGAGCCACCATGTGCAGCAGCGACAGACCCAGACCTGCCCCTCACACCTCGGACAAACGCGGACCCAGTGTGACCTGCAGAAGTGCCAGCGCAGTCCAGGAAGCAGGAGGGAGCCTGCACCTGTGCCGGCAGAGCCTCGCATGAGACCCCGCACGATCCGGGTGCGAGAATGCTGGCGGACAGCCTCGTCAGAAGTCACAACTTCTGTTCTGAAAAGCTCTTGGTTCAGAGCATGCAAAGATACGCTGCAGACCGAGAGCAAGTACTTACAGGTCACGTACCCAACAAAGACTTCACTCTGAGACTAAATGACTCTCAAACCTCCGCAGTAAGCAAAGGACCAACTCAATTTAAAAATGGGCAGAAGATCCCCAGTTGCTGTGGCTCAGTGGATCGACTGCTGGCCTTCACACCAAAGGGTCGCTGGTTCGATTCCCAGTCAGGGCACGTGCCTGGGTTGCAGGCCAGGCGCCCAGCAGGGGGCATGTGAGAGGCAACCACACACTGGTGTTTCTCTCCCTTTTTCTTCCTTTCCCCTGTCTAAAAATATGTAAATAAATAATAAGTACTCTTTAGAAAAGAACAGACACCTCCCCCAACAAGACACACCTGTCATCCACACACGCACATGGTGCCTGCAAGGACGGGCCTTTGCGGGGGCTGCCACCTGCACTGGTGGGGACACAGCGGGGCCAGCTGCCATTAGCCCCTGGGGCTCCCACACAACAGCCCTCTCCTGAGTTCTGGAGGTGGAGGGCAGGTGCCAGCTGGGTGGGGGTGCCCTCGCTCAGGTGACTGATTCTCAGGGTCCTCACAGGACGGGCACCAATCCCCTCACAACCTCATCACTGCCCCCAGGCCCACCTCCCAACACCTCCCCCTCGGGGGCTGGGCTTCCACACGGGGATCTGCGTGTGCGTTGTACATGGGCACGCGTGTTGGGGCCACACTCAAGTCCCAAGAAGCTGCTCTGAAAAATGGCTTGTTTCTCATGATTCCATTTTTAAAATATTTTCTTTTTGAGTTTAGAGAAGGGAAGGCAGAACGAGAAACATCAACTGGGTGCCTTCCCTAAGTGTCCCAGGGGACGGGACCTACAACCCAGGCGTGCCCTGACCGGAGTGTGCCACACCAGCCGGGGCTTGCGAGTTTATGCCACAACTGGCCTGTGGCCCCGCACCACTGCTTCCTAGGGACAGGGACACCTGTCTGGACTCCCGAGCTCACGCGCTCAGAACAGCTCGATTCAGAGCCCTGACACCTGGGGTCCACACGCTGCCGACGACGGGCGCTGCTTGCTGGGCAGAGCCAGGGACCTGCGACACTCCCAGCCTCCCGGCTCTCCAAGGCATTCTGGAGGGACAGAGGCCGGCCTCAGGTCACACTGCGTGATTCCATCCTGGGTCACGGGCCCACAGCTGTGAGCTCCAGGCAAGGGGACAACAGCAGGTGGCATCCTGCCCGTCGGGGTGCTGCCAGCACCAAGCTGCACATGTGGGGCTCACGGCTGCGCCCAGAGAACCACACCACACGTCACCATGGGAGAGACTTCAAACACTGCTACGGAGCAAATGCGTCTTACCTGTGAAAACAGCTCACTGGCGGCTGACGCCTCACCTGTGACAGGCTGGTGACGGGGAGCCATACCTTCATCTCCACCCAGAACTCTGAAGCCAGGCCATCCACGGGAACACTGAGGACGGACGGGCTGGTGTCCCTCCCCAAAGACAAGGGACACATGGGGTACCTGTCACCTGCACAATCGGCAAAGGCAGACTGTGACCTCATTGGGTTTTTAAAAATAATTATGCTTGTGTTGAAAAAGAACTAAATTCTAGATGGCGTGGGATATGAGGGGTCAGTGAAAGTCACACCCTGGACAATAATCAGCAGCTCCACCCAAGAGACGAAAAAACGGGCACAAGTGGGAGTCCTAGCAGCCACGCAGGGGACGCTTCACAGTCCCTTCACGGAAGAATGCACAGAACAGCCTGTCCATGTGACGGGGTGTCCTCCCTCCCTAAAAAGGAAGGACATGCTGCCACCTGCCATGTAACCTTCGAACTCTGTGCCAAGGCAGGCAGACGCAGGCCACGCTGTGCATTCCGCTTACACCAGGTCTGTCCGGAAAAAGTCCAGCCCTTGTTAATATGAGAACGGTTGGCATGACATCGATGTGACCAAGCAGCCGAGGACAGTGGACTGGGATGCGCATGCGTGAACTGTGACCACCGCGCTGCACGGGTCAGTGGGGGCAGTAGATGACGCTGGGTGGGCGTGGGCACTGTGTGGCCGTCACATTCACGACTGAGCGAGCAGAGCAACGAATCTGTTACCAGGTTTTGCATTGAACTTGAACACTCCTCCATGGAAACTGTCCGGGTGACTCAGAGGCCGCAGCTGTGGGCACCTGGTGACCGGCAGCTCCATCATGACAACGCGCCTGCTCATGCGTCCCATCTCGTGCAGAGATTTTTGGTGAAACGTCAAATCACTCAGGTGACTCAGCCCCCCCGACAGCCCGGATTTGGCGGCCTGCGACTTCCGGCCTTTCCCAAAACTAAAATCGCTTTGAAAGGGAAGAGGTCTCAGACCATCGATGAGATTCAGGAAAATACGACGGGGCAGCTGATGGCACGGGAGGAACCGCGTGAGGTCCCAAGGGGCCTGCTTGGAAGGGGACTGAGGCGTCACTGTCCTGCATGCGGTGTTTCTCGTATCTCCTTCGATGAACATCTCTCTTTTTCATGGCGGACGCCCTCTAGACAGTCCTTGTATAAATGTCTCCAACAGCCACACCCACAGACACGCGGGTCAGTGGCTGCCAGGGGCCAGGGTGTGCCCTACAATAGGGGTCAGGAAGGCAGCTCTGTGCAGCTCAGCGGAGGGCCAGATGGCACGCTGGGGGAGGCGACAAAGTGGCTGAGGCAGGCCTGCCCGCAGGGTCTCCCTCCCGGGCCTTTGGTTTCTCCAGAGGACTTGGCTTCCCTGTGCATGTCAGTCAGCCAGGGCAGGGGCTGCACTCGGTGGTCCCGGGCACAGGCTTCCTCTGAGGCCGGCCCTGCCCTGTGCCCTGCACTGCCGGGCTCGGACCTGTCAAGCGAGCCCACACAGGCCCTCTGCCCCTCCTGCCTCCCGCCCTCCAGAGTGGGCTCAACCCTTCCTCCTGCCGCAGCCCTGTCCCCCTCTGACCTGTACTTGAACCTTTCTACTTCACGTGACTGTTCCGAACTCACGCAGCCACTCGGTAAAAACACGCATGTAAATAAACACACACACCAGATGCAAATCGCATGTCGAACCCGATGTTGAAAACCACACTCCACACCAGCAGAAGAAAACACGAGGGACGGTTAGGGCTTCTTGAATGACTGGTCCATAGCGCTGTCCACAGGAGGAGGACTGTCCCACGCTTGTGTCCACATTCGAATCCTCTGCACTGCCGCCACCACGCAGTGCCGCGGAGCCACCACGGACCGGCACCCGGGAACACAGGGACGCTTTCTGATTGGCAGACAGACAGACGGGGTCCAGGAGGCACGGACTCCCACTGGCACCCAGTCCCCGCTGCTGTGCTGCCACAGAGCAGGCTCCGAGACCAGGGCGGGAGAGCGGTCACCCGCCGACGGCTCGGTCTGAGTCCCACCACGCTCCAGAGACGCGCCAGTCCCGTTTGTGGACAGAGAGGCACGGAGAGGAGACTCACACCCAGCCAGCCAGCGAGGACGGCACCTGGAGCCGCAGACGTTGCCTGCGAGCCAGGGACACACAGCCTCAGCTGCTCCGCCATGTGGACGTGTGTGCTTATTTCATCCTTCACTGTGCTTTTCGTCCTCGAACTTCTCAAAATAGACAGAGAAAGTATCGAGGGCAGTCCAGTGCCATGGGTTCTCTCCAACGCGCCTGGGCAGCTTGAGCTGGCCTCAGACCACGAGTCCTGGGAACAAGGACAGCCACCTGTCTTCACCCCACAGGCGGAGGCCCTGCCCCGTCTACTGAGCACCCGTGGCCAGGCCAGCCCAGGAGCCTGGGCTGTTGAGGAAACAGCTGGGAGGTGCACAGAGAAGGCCTGGCTCTGGGGAGCGGGGCTGGGGCAACGCCACCACGAGATCCCCAAACACCAGCGAAGCCACGGCCACTCTCCCAGCGCTGCCCAGAGGGTGGGGCAGGCCCAGAACAGGAAACCGTGGCCCTGCTCTCAGGCAGCCCTTTGGGAGGCCAGCCAACAAAAACCATTCCAGAAGAAACACTGACTTCATGAGGCCCATAGCTGAGCTGGGGTGTCGGGAAACACACAGCTGCCCAAGAGCTGAAGACGCAGGCAGGGCCGCAGAGTCCAGGAGGGAGCCCCCGTGACCGAGGCTGGAGCCGGCGGACACCACTCACCACAGAGGGCTAACGATTTAATGAGGGCTTCACTGCGGCCTGATGGTGCAGCGCCACATCTTCCAGGGGGCCTAATTGTGCACCCCACACACCACAGAAGCAGCTGACGGATGCTCTAAGGACACAGGCCACCTCCCTGCTCGCTGGCCTGACCAGGCTGGAGCAGTAGGCCCCCTTGAAGCCATGGCCAGGCCTAAGACTGTCCCTGCTCCCCAGGGTGGAAGGGTGGGACCAGGCACCAGGGGTCCTCCCCTCTCGGCCCACTTGCCCTCCGCTCGCCTCATCCAGCAGAGAGCTCCCAGGGCCCGCAGGATGGCCTGCAGGAGGCTCTCCAGGCCCACGGCCCAGCCTCAACCTGGGCTGGGCGCCCTCCCCAGAGGCAACTCCTGCCCAGTGAGACGTGCACTTGGCTCCTGCCCAGCATGGCAGCTCCTCACCGAGCCACTGGCCAGGCTGCCTGACCCAGCCAGCGGAGGTGGCTAAAGCCCCGTCAGGTCCACGATGGCCTTGATGAAGACAGCATCGTCACGTACATAGGAATTCTTGGCCTCCATCTTGGAGACAGGGCAGAAGAGGGGGCAGCCGCTTGCAATGTTCATGTCACTGACAGGCCTCTGGAAAGAGGACGAGGTCACGTCGGGTTTGAAGGCATCAATCACATGCTCTCGGTTGTCCTGGTCAAGCAGCATCAGGGTCACCTGGGAGGACAATGCCAGGGGGACCGCATAAGCTCACCTGCCCCCGCTTAGCCCCCTTGGGTGACTGGGCTCGTTCTGACAGTTCCGTCCAGGGACACCGACCCTGAGGCCAAGCCCTGTGCTACTGACATGCACCCGCTGGGCATTTCCTTAGTGATGCCCACCCGTCAGCACCACCATGCCCCTTTCTGGAGAGGCCACCCCGGCTCTGCTCTGACCTTGTCCCTGATCCCCAGCTCCTCGACCCGCTGCTGGCTCTGGGTTTCAAGGGTAAGGCCACAGTCTCAGCCCAGGCCCAAGCTCTCCAAGGTGGCACTTCTCACCGCCGGCTCCAGTGGCCGTGAAGCCCATGATCCCCAGAGCACTCGGTGGCAGTGCCCAGTGCACGCCCCAGGGCCAGAACCGAAGCACCAGTCCCGAGAGCCTGGCCCCCCGGCAGCCATGGGATGGTTCACGCACCTTCTGGTTGAAGGGCCAGCGCAGGAGAGCGTCGTTGGGGCCCTTCATCACCACAAAGAAGAGAGACAGGTGCGTGCCCCGCCCTGTGCCGTCCCCGTTCAGGTACAAACGCAGACACATCTTGTAGCCGTACCTGCTGGTGTAGAAAGCTGCGGGTGGGGGTGGGGGATGAGGTGGGGGCCGGGAGCAGCTAGGGCATGCTGGGCCCACCAGTCGCCATCCCAAGAGAAGACAGAGAACAGCTGCCTCCCCTCTCTCCACACACTGCCCACCATGACACCTGCAAGCTGGGGTGGAAAGGGGCAGGAAGACGGCCTGCAGCCCAGGCCAGAGTGGAGGCAGGCACAGTGAGAGCAGGCCTGGTATGGGGGTGCCCGCCCTGTGCGGCTGCCCCTCCTGCTGGCCCTGCTGAGATGGGGAGCCCCTCTGTCCAGGAGGCAAGGCACCGGCTCCATGGGGACTCCCCCTGCCCACCCCCACTTGCAGGGAGGCACACGGGCACCCAGCAGCAGGGCAGCAGCTTAGGCACAAGTTCCAGAACGGCACCTGGGGAGAAGATAGCAGGTATGCGGCCAGCCACGGCCTCCTGGCGCTTCCTGGCGAAGTCTGAGATCTTCCAGATGAGCACCCCATCGAAGGTGGACGTCTCCGTCTCGTGGACCTTCTGCTCCAGGTCCGCCATCGCCAGGTCCTTCAGGCCGATGCTCCTTTCCAGCTGCTGCACCTGGGGGCCCAGGGAGCCCCGTGAGGATGGAGGGGCCGGGGGCCTTGGCCCACTCTGCTCCATGGACACCACCTTCCACCTCACATCTCTCTTCCAGTCTCCCCGTGCTCCTGAGCTTCCCTGGGTCAGTCTCTCTCAGTTCAGCTCCATCCTGTGAGACCCCCGTCCCCACCTCCCCTCACCCCTCCGCCCGAGGGTTCGAAGGCTGTCCTGACAAGAGAGCAAGGCACACGCCCCACGGCCCCCTCTGCCCCTCGCCCCCGGGTTGGGCCCCCGGGTGAACATGGCTCAGGCAGGGGCTCTGCGGTGCCAGAGGTCAGAGCTATCCCTGAAGTCCTGGCCCCACAACGCTCCGGCCAGGCACCAACCTTGTTACTCAGGGCTTCAATCCGGTCCTGGTCCAGCCGGTGCTGCCGGCCGCAGGCCTCGGCGGTCATGGCCACCCTCTCCACCTCCCGGTTCAGTACGCAGACGATGTTCTCGAAGGTGGCCGTCTTCCTCTCCAGGGCCTCGCACCTGCGCAGAAGCCCCGCCGCCGTGGGGAGCTCCAGGCCTGGGCCCAGCACGCTGGCCTCCTGGCTGCTCCCCTGGCTCTGGGATGGGTGCCTGGCCTCCAGGACG
>VMDR010000191.1:0-24910 GCA_007922815.1 Macrotus californicus | reverse complement strand
AAGCTCAGCTTCTTCAAATAGTCTTTACTGCACAGATCTGACCCTGCAGCCACATTTCTTCTAAACTTCCACAATGAATTTTAGGATGTCTGACCCTCTCGAAAAATCCAAAGTAGAAATAACGAAGGTGCATACAAGGTGCCCCCGCCCCAGGGAGTGGATCCCACGGCTCTTAGACAGGAGACCCCGGCGTCCCAGAGAGCTGCAGGGACTGCTGTGCACACCACGCAGGAGAAAGCCAGCTGGTACTGGGTGTGGGGCCCCAGGGCCAGGTCGGACCAACAAGGTCACTGCAGCGTGCAGCTGGGCCGGCACCAGACCAGGGCGCGTCCACTCCAGCCTCTGGGAGGCCGAGGCCTTGCACAGCCTCCACGCCAGGGAGCCAGCTCAGAGCAGGAGTGACCTGCACCAAGTTGCCCAGACAATGGAAGCAGACAGACTGAGGGGCAGAGGCAGTGCACTGTCCTTAGCAACACAAGAGCCAGCCCTGGCTGGTGTGGCTCAGTGGACTGAGCCCCGGCCTGCAAACCAAAGGGTCGCCGGTTCAAATCCCAGTCACGGCACGTGCCTGGGTTGCAGGCCAGGTCCCCAGTAGGGGGCCTGTGAGAGGCAACAACACATTGATGTTTCTCTCTCTCCCTTCTAAGAATGAATAAATAAAATATTTTCTAAAAAAGAAAAGCGCAAAAAGGAAAGAAAAGAGCCCTGGCTGGTGTGGCTCAGTGGATTGAACATGGACTGTGAACCAAAGGGTCGCTGGTTCGATTCCCAGTCCGGGAACATGCCTGGGTTGCAGGCCAGGTCCCCAGTAGGGGGCACACGAGAGGCAACTACACATGGATGTTTCTCTCCCTCTCTTCCTGCCTTCCCCTCTCTAAAATAAATAAAATCTAAAAAAAAAAAAAAAAAGAAACACAAGAACCAAACGCCCGAGACCAGGGCAAGTGAGAGCCCCACAGGACTACGGCACCAGAAATGCTGGGGCCCAAACCTCAGGAGCAGGGCTAGGCGCTGGGTGGGGGCACATGCACGGAGGGCTGCCCAGGGGGAGGGAGCCACCCAGAAACCAGCGTGCAAGAGGCAGAGAAGGCCAAGGCCCTGAGGCGGGAGGAGGCCAGTGTGCTAGGGGGCGGCCAGGCCAGCGACTGCAGCAGAGAGACCAGGGCCCAGCAGCCAGGGCCAAGGCCGCACAGGCCACAGCGGCGAGCTGCGTGGGTGGGCTCCAGAGTGACTGATGGGTTTTTAACCAAAGTGGCAGGGTGAACCGAGGTGCTCGTGTCGGACAAGGTGCAGGACTGGCTGGGGTCTGAGGTGCCCGCTGGGCGGCGGGGAGGTGCAAGGTGCTAGGTGCTTCCCGCAGGTGGGAGCGGGCCGAGCTGGGCCGTGAGGAGGAGGGGTCAGTGGGAGGAGCACAGGCAGCGGGCAGGCAGGACGGACAGGAGGCTAGTGGCAGCCGCTGAAACCCGGGCTCAGGGGGGCACATGGCACGGGAGACAGGGCCCAGGAGGACCCAGACTTACCACCGCAGGGCAGCCGACGTCTCGGAACCGGCAGGGCACCAGTCGCTCGCCGCATGACCGGATGTGGTCCTGCAACTGGGAGGGCGTGGCGTCACCAAGGCCACACCTCTCGGCCAGGCAGGGCTCACGCAGGGCCCCGCCCCTCTTCACTCAGCAGCCCACTTCCAAAGCCATAGATGCACACCCACCCACACAGACATATACCTGTGCGCACGCACACACACGTGCACGCACACACACATACACACACAGCAGCCACACTGAGGTGGGTATAACCTGCGGGCCCACGCCGCAGGACACAAGCAGAGACCCCTCCCCTCTCCACCGTCTGGGATGCAGCAGGTCTGAGTGCCCAGGCACTGGAGCGGGAAGCCTGTTTTCCACGGAGCCAGGGACAAGGACAGGCCGGCCTGGCCGGGGAGCAGACACCCACTCTGACCCATTGTGGCGTGGGCACAGGACAGCGCTGAGACTCCCAGAGCGGAAAACACAGGCCAGCCACGCACAGACACACAGCACCTGGACTCAGGGAGGACAGGACACACTGATGTTCCCATAGGTGGAGTGGCCGCAGGACACCTAGCAGTGGTCCCTCTTCTGGTCCCCACGAGGGACCTGGAACATGAGAAAAGCTGGCCCCGGGAACAGGGAAATGGCCCGACCCTGAGTCAGAACCAGCGAGAGCAGGAGAGACCTGCTCCTCCCCCCAACCCAGCAAAACCACCAGCAGGCAGAGGGAAGGACAAAGGGCTTCACCTCCAGACAGAGCTGAACGGGCAGGAGGTGCAAGGCCTCACTCAGGTGCAGGAGACACCGTGACCCCGAAGCAAAAATGCACCTACTGTGCTCACGTCTGAGACACGCCACTCAAAACCGCCCCAAACCTGTCTCCCCGCCACATGGGCGAGGCCCAAGGCCGGACACAGCCCCTTGGGGCGAGCAGAGCCTAGGCCCTGCTTCACCTATGGGGCGCGGGTTCTGAGCTGTTCCGCACCCCCGACCCCCAGCGTGCCCCGCTCTGGTTCTCACTTTGGAGCCCGGTGGTCGCTTTGCACACTACAGCCGCTCTCCAAAAGAGCAGCCCAAACACTCAAGAGCAACAGGGGACAAAGGAGCCGATTGGCAGGCGGGCCAGCAGCTCGTCTGCTGAGACAGCATCGCACGTGCCGAGATTGCGGCCACCCACTTGCGGTCCGCCCAGAACAGCATGGACGGTCCAGGGCGGTGAGCTGGGTGGTGCCACCGGGGACGTGTGCTCAGACCGCACAGTGAGCCCTGTGCCACGTCTTGAGGGACTAAGAGTTTCTATAGCAGGAAGGGCTATAAACATGGGAGGTGGAAACCCCGCCCGACGCAGCCGTGTGAACCTGTGGTGGGGTTTCTCCCCCATGGCCAGGACTCCCGCCGCCTGTCCCTGAACCTGCGCTGCAGGACAGTGGGGCGGGGACAGGGAGGCAGCCGCCCGCATCCCAGGGTCCCAGGACCAGCTGGGGCCGCACTGCGCTCAGCCGCTGCCCAGGCCGGCTGTTTCCATCACCAAAGATGCAACAGAAAAGTGGCCCACACCCAGGCTGCCGCTTCTCCCGTGGTGCCAGGACGTGACACCACGGCCCGGGCCCCTCGCAGCCCAGGCTCTTGCCGCCCACTGGCTTCAGAGGCGCCAGGACACAACTCACTTTCTCCCGCGGGACCTTCTTGCCACAGCTGTCACAGGTCAGGGGGAGCTTGGGGCAGACCTCGTAGTGCGCCTTAAAGAGAAGCAGTCAGGAGCGTCAGAGGGGCACTGGGGGGCATGCAGATGCAGGGACCAGGCCTGGCACCTGGTCACACGGTACCACAGTCCTCAGCTCCATGGGGGCCCGTGGTTCCCCAAACCCCCACCTCAAAGATGGTACCAGACCTGGGTGGGTCCCACGGCCCCACGGGAGCCTCAGGGCAGCCGCCAGAGCAGCACAGCGAGGCCACTCACAGCCCTGACCGAGGTGGGGACCGGAGGGTCTTTCTGGCGATGGACCAGCTGGAACATCTCAGAGACCCCACTGACACTGCAGGTGCCTGGCATCCCCCTGACGGGCTGGCCCAAACCAGCCTCCAGATCTAAGAGTTTGTGGGAAGGGGACAGAGAACGTGGACACCTTGAGGGACCATTCAGCCAACACAGACTGGCCAACCTCTTCTATGGACAAAGGAGAGGAAAACACACCCACAGGGAACCGCTGAAGGTGAAGAGAGGCCTCACAGCCATATCGGGAAGTGGGGTACACGACCACCACGGGAGAGCGACAGGAGTCCCCACCCCGTCTGGGCGGGGCAGTGGCGCACAGCGCAGATCAGGTGCCCAGAAGCAGTTCTGGACGGACGCGGCCCTGTGTGTGGGAACTTTGCTAAAATGGAACAGCCTCTTAAGACTGGCCCTCACACCCAACCTCCCGCCACGTGGCCCCAGGCGGGCGCCCTCGCCGCCCTCACCTTCTCCTCGGCCCCGCAGCAGGGGGCCCTGCAGTGCCGGCAGCTGAGGCTCCTCTCCGGGCACTCCTGCTCCGAGTGCCGCTCCTTCTCGCCGAGGCGGACCAGGCCTCTGCACGCCGGGCACTCGGTCAGCAGGAACGGGCAGTGTCCTTCATGGCAGCTCTGGCAACACAGGGAGCAGTGTCCTGAGTGCCCGCGGGACACTGTGGCAGCCACACCGCACACGTCCTGCCGATGGCCACCCAGCCGTGGCCCCCCCTTCAGCCAACCCCACAGTGCCAGCGAGGGCCAACACGCCAGGCGCCAAGAATGGAACCCTCCAGCACCTCCACTCCAGGCCAGAGGCCAGGACCCACGGCCGCTGGCAGCACCCCACCCACGCATGACCCCAAGGACGTCCCTGCCTGCGCCGACCCTGGGGCACAGAGGGGACTGCTCCAAGTGATGTTCAGGGACCACTGGCTGGACGGTGTGAGAAGTGCACAGGTGGGGATGGGGGACAGGAAGGCAGGAGCAGAGAGGCAGCAGCAGGTGACGTGGGACAAGGCTGCCGGAGGCTGGGCAGCCAGGAGAGAAGACAGAGGCGCAACCAGAGCCGACGGCTGCGAGAAGGGCCGAGGGGCCAGGCTGTCCCCCTGCATGTGGGGGCCGCTGACACGGCAGGGGTGACATGGCCAGGGAGGCCCCAAGGCATGTCCTAGGGATGCAGGGTCCCAGCTGGGGCTCCAGGTGACAGGCTGTAGGGTCAGGAGAGGAGAGGCCTGCGAGCAACCAAGGGGAAGCCAGGGCAGTGCGGAAGGATGCGGAGCCGGGGCTGGCTCAGGCCTTGGAGGCCAGGAATCTGTAGGGGACCCAGTCCAGTCCAGTCCAGCCCAGCCTCAGGTCACGGCTTTGCTGCGCATGAGCCTGCAGGGAGACCCTGAGGAGTCTAGGGACCTGGGACAGCCACTTGGACCAGGTGAGGTGAGGAAGGCAGGACAAGGACACATGCCAAGAGCCCGAACCCTCGGAGGTGGCAGGGAGAACAGGTCAGTCCGAGCCCCTGACCAGCCCGGTGGGGCCATGGGCCGAGATGGGAACAGAGATGGAGCGGGAGGCGGGGAAGCGGGAGCTGCAGACTTATTGGCTGTGTTTCTCTCCCTGCGGTTAAAACACGACAGAACAGTCACTGTCCCCACCCTGGCTCAGGGCATGGCTCAGCGGCAGTGGGGACAGTCACACTGCTGTGCAGCCACCACCACCGTCCTCTCCAGGACGGTCCATCTTCCCACACGGACCCTCGGTGCCCATGAAATGCCCACTCTGACCCCTCCCCCAGCACCGGCCCCACCGTGGACTCCCTGTCTCTGCGGGTCTGCCTCCTGCGGGACCTCGTGTGAGTGGGACCTCACAGGACCGTCGTCCTGTGACTGGCTTCCTCACCAAGCACAACGTGAAGTTTCAGCGAGGACACACCCCTGTGTGCCATGGAGGATGACGTGGAGAAAAGGAAACTGCTGGGGGAAGAGGACCCTCCACAGGGGGTCCCCACAAGCAGGGGCAGCTCAGGGGTCCCTGGAGAACAGGGTCACCATGACCTCAACAGGCACAAGGAGAGCCCCAGAAGTGCCGTCCCCCAGCCCTGAGGACACGCACTGACACGGTGGCCACGTCCCCACCCAGGAGGGGCTCAGCACCTGTCACTCAGGAGAGAGAAGCTACAGGTGACCTCGAGGTCCGGCCCGTGTGCAGGTGCAGGGACTTCAGATGCAGAGTCAGTGGCACCTGCGTCTCCTCTTAGAACCCCCATGAGCCTCCCGGAGCACTCTGACCCCTGACCTCCGGGCAAGCCTCCCTAGCAACCCCTCAGCAGCCCAACAGGTGAGTGGACACAGGCAGCCCAGGCCGGGATGGCACTGGGCTGGACAGACTGACGCTGTGGCAGCTCGAGGGGAGACCTGACTCCCTGTGCCCGTCCTCCCCAGGGAGCACCCTCAGAACCTCCCACACCCAGGGGGCACCTCAGCCTCCTGTGCAGGAGTCCGCGCCTCCTGGCGAGCCCCAAGTGGAGGGCCGTGGAGGGCCAGGCCACGCTGAGCACAAGGCGATCAATCCAGCTGAGCCCGAGGGGCCTCAGCAAAGACCACGGCACAGCACCCAGGCAGGGCACGGAGCCCTCACGGCTTGGAGCAAGACACTGCGGGGGGCGCACGCGGACTGGGGGGCCCCTGGAGAGTGCAGGCGCTGCTGTGCAGGGGCGAGAGGGCCCACGGGCCGCCCAGGTGGGTCGCACCTGCCCGCCTGCCCTCAGGCCCCTCCTGTCTGCCGGGAGCAGGCTCTCGGAGACCTTCAGAGAGAGCTCCAAGGGGTGCAAGGCAGAGCAGAGAGGAGCCCCATTGGTCCAGGCTTTCATCTGCCTGCGCCGCAGCGTGAGCACCTGCAGGCCCGAACTTGGCCACGATGGCGCAGTCACGACAACAGGGCTCTGGCTCGGCAGGTGGGGGCAACTGTGCCCCGAGGCCTGTGGTGTTGACAGGCGGGGGAGGTGCCATCGATATGTCAAAGGCCACGGCCAGTGTGTCCTAGAGCAGCACCACCCTCCCACATGACCAAACCAGCTCTCAGGGACTTTCCAGAGCTCGGGGCAGCCAGGGACTTTCCAGCCTGCATGCCTGCTGGCCACAGCAGGAGCTGAGGGCTGGCTGCTGTCCCTGGCCTCAGCTGGAGGCCCATGAAGCCACCGCCTGTACCATAGGCCTGGAGGTGGCAGAAACCACAGAAGAATCAGGAATAGGGGTTAGTCCACTGTCCCCAGGGGTCTCTCGGTCCCCTCAGAAGGCAGCACAGTGCCCCGCACCCCACATGGCCCACCCTCCCAGGAGAGACCCCAACCCCAAGGCTCCTCTGAATGGCCAGCAGTAACAGCTGTAGGTCTGGATGCAGCAACACCGCCTGCCCCTGTGGGTACAGCACAGTGGCCTCTGGGCAGCTGGGCCTCCATCCACAGGGCAGAAGTCTCTCCCTCCCAGGAAGGGTACAGAGGGTGTGGGGAGCCCAGAGCTGCTCCGCTCACAGGCTCCGGCGCATCTCCTTGTCCACCCCCAGGAGGCTCCTCCCAGACACGGCCTGGCTGCTTCTCTGGCAGAACACAGAACACAGTTTAGAGCCCGAAGCCCACGCAGCCCAGTGGCCCAGAGGGCAAGCGCAGTGCAGCACACGAGGCAGGAACAGGCAGGGAGAAGCCCCCCCGGACCCCAGGATCCCCATGCAGACTCAACACCCCTCCCCACTGTCCCTAGCCGTGCTGGCTCAGTCCCAGGCCTGCACGTGGCTGGGTCACCCTGATGGGAGCTCGCCCAACCACAGGAGAATCTGGCTTCACCACACAGTTCCCTGGCCTCGCCGCTCGCAGAGCCCAGCTGGTCACTCTGCACCACTGACCACAACCCTTCCCCCAGCCCCTGGCCGCCACCATTGCACTTCCGATGTCTGAGTCGGGCTCTTCCAGGGACCCGAAGGACCCCTCCTCCTGGGTCTGGCTCATCGCGCTGAGCACAGTGCCCTCCCGGCCTGATTACACTCTAGCTGGGTCAGGGTCCCCTTCCTTTTCATGGCCAAGTGACGGCCCCGTGGTCTGAACTTGCCACGTCTCGTTTGTCCCTCCATCAGCAGGAGGGCACGTGGCCACCATGAGCCTTGTGTGTGAGTGACCACCTGAGACATTGTTGAAAAGGCGCTCGCTAAGGAGAGGGGACCAGATGACTGGACGTGCTCTGGCACCTCTCGGCCTCCACATCACAGGGCTAGTGGCCAGGAGTTCATCACACAGAAGCCCCAAAGTGCCAACACAGGGACACAAGCCACCTCGCCTGGCAGAGAGACAGGCCATGAGACTCCCACACCGGCCCCTGCCAGCTGGCCTCCTCCGCAGACATCAGAGAGGGAAACCCGGGAGGTGCTGTGCAGGTTCCGGGGCCACCGCTGTGTGTGGGCAGGGACTTCCTCCCTGGGAGGCTGTGCCCGTACAGAAAGGCCCTACCTCGTACTCTTTGAGGGTTCCCTTCCAGGTGCAGCCCTCGCTGGGGCAGATGGCCGGCAGGCTCTCCACCTCCCTGCGGGCAGCGTTGTCCGGGAAAGCCTGAGGAGAGAGCAGCCATGTGGTGAGGCCTCCTCTGGCCTCACTGCCTACCCCGCATAACCCAGTCCTCTGCACACAGCCTATCCAGACTGGATGCCGCTGCAGCAGCCGGTCACCTCCAGCTGCTGAAGTTTCGCCCGTCCTTGTGTTAAAGGGAATGCCAGATGCTTTCTGTTCAATGTTTTCAGTGGCAGGACCTCCACTCACCGAGCTGCTCTCCAAGACCGAGGTGCCTTCTTCGTAGGTACCCTCGTGCACACAGGCGGCACAGTGCTGGGGTCCAGAGCTGGGGGGGGGGGGGACACGCCGCGTGAGGGCTGCTGCCAAGGACACGTGGCACATCGCTGGCCCACGCCACCCCGAGGGTTCTCGCTGTTCCCGGGTCAGCGACACGCACAGGTCAACGTGAGGTTCGGGAGGTTCAGAACAGTGAGGAGGCTTCTCGGACGGCCACCCCCGCCCCGAGCAAGGCGCTCCCATGCAAGGCAAGTACAGCCATCTCAGCGTGCCACCAGCCCGCCCGCCCGCTGGGAGCCCACCGTGCAGACTTCCCCATAGGCCCTGTCCGGGGCTCGGCACACATCCACGGCCTGGAGCAGTGAGCCGGGGCCGCCGGGGCAGAAGACCAGCAGAAACCATCCTCAGCAGCGCCCACCCCCCACACACCCAGCTGTGGTCAGCGCAGACCCACCCACGGAGGGTGTCTGCCCACTCTCCCACGCACTGGCCCCGCGCTCACCATCAGCGAGGGCTTGCCTGGAAGACAGCTCCTAGGGGCTGGCCTGCTCCACGCCCCCTCCCCTACCCCACAGCCCCGAGCCAAGTCCACCCACCGCCTGGTACCTGAGGATGCTGCTCAGGCAGGAGGAGCAGTAGCGGTGACCGCACTGCGCCTGGAAGGGCCTGCGCAGGACGTTCTCACAGGCGGAGCACAGGTACTTGTCCTCCAGCCTGGTTCCCAGGATGGTCTTTGCAAAGCCGAACTGCAGCACGTCCAGGGTGCCAGGAGGGGTCACGCTGGCCGCAGCCATGGGAGCCACACCCCTGGGAACCACCAAGCCCTGAGGAGGCACAGACTGCATCACGGCTGTCCTGCGAAGCACCCGCCTTCAGCATAATCCTCCGGGGAAAACGCCCCAGCCTGGTGGCCGGGGCTCGGGGCCGTCGGGCTGGCCGGTGGTCAAGCACCTGAGAAGCAGGACGCGAGTGCTCTGCGAAGCCTGGGGGACAACCCAGCCCAGCCTCCTGTCACCACACAGAAAGCAGGACAGCCACAGAGGCGACCTGTCCCTACGACCCAGCTGGCACCCACATGCCTACCCTGCAGCCTCCAGGCCAGCAGGCTGTCCTCAATGTCACCCAGCGTGCATCTGAGCAGGAAGATGCCACCTTCCTGCTGACACTGCCCAGTAGCCCCTGAACGCGAAGCGCTGTCCCCTCCAGGACACTCGAGACCCAGGCAGACCACCGGCCTCTGCAGACACCAGAGGGCTCTCCTTCTCGTGCCTGAAAACACATTCTGGAGACTGCCCATGGTCTGGGCTGGAGCCTGCGACTTTCCAGCCAGGCAGCTGTGAGATGAGGCCCCTCCCAGGAGGAGACAGGGTCTGCACAGGGAAGCGATGACTGTCCCACTGTCCTAAGCTGGCCTGACACCACAGGACACAGCAACAGGCGGGGTGCTGCCCTGAGTCTTCATGGTGGGCCCTGGCCCCAGGGAAGCCTCATACCCGAGGGCCCTGCATGGCTCCCGACAGTCTCCCAGCCTGCAGAGACCCTCCCTGGCCCCTGGCAGATGCTGTACCCAGGGCCACTCCACCCAAGGGCATACTTGTCGCTCACTTGCTCACAGTCCACGTGCTATGTGAACACGGGAACACCCTGGACCTTGGTCTGTCCCCATCCATGCCATGACCAGGTGACATCGTCCTCTCCAGCCCGTGTGGCACCAACCCAGAGCTCAAGACGGCGGCCTGTCAAGGCTTCTCTGGGAGGAGGCTCCGACCCCACAGCCCCGCTGTGCTGAGCGCACTGCTCGGGGCACCGCACGAGGGGGGCCCGCAGCCAGGCCCGGGCTCCCGCTGCCACCTGCCACACGCGCACGTGGGGACGGGCCTCGCACTCTGTCCTGCTTTTTTCTGGTCACGCTGCCAAGTTGACTCCATGAACCAGTGTGCTCGTGGTTTAAAATCCCTGCTCCAACTACGTCAGACACAGGCATTTAAAATGTCACTTAAAAGAAAAAAGGGGCCACGTTCTTAGGTCAGACTCTACTTTGTATTTGTTGTGACAAACGGGACTGAACACGAAGTGCCAAGGACTCTGGTCACAGCGCGTTTCCTACGGCAACAGGCCGGCACAGGAGGCAGGCTGCTGCTGGGTGCCAGGGGCGGCCAAGCGACGTTGCTCTTTAGAAACCTGGCTCGAGGGCTCGCTGTGGCATCTGTCAGACCCGGCTCTGCTCTTCGCATCCTCGTTCCCCCTGGACACCCAAACGTAGCCGGGGGCCCAGCTTCTTGGCCGACTGGCCACACCTTCGGTGGCAGGTGGCACCTGTTCTATGAGTCCATCGACTCTGACTCCCGTTGACACAAAATCGGTGTCCCTTTTGACTGAGAGAAACAGGAAATGGCCCCGACACAGACGGGCCTTGGCCACTGTCCCTGCCTGCTTGGCGATCACAGCCACCGGACACACAGGAAGGAGGGGCCCAAGCTCCCCAGCACCAGGGCACCGGCCACAGGTAGGATGGGTGAGTGGTGCCCACTGCACCCTGGGGGTTCTGACATCCTCCACATTCCATTCCAACCTCACTTATCGATGCGTTTGAACTGTGCAGAACTGTCGTGAAAACAGCACAAGGACAAAGGCGTCGTGCCAAAGCTGACCGCTCTGGCAGCCCTCTCGCACCCACCCAGACCCCAGAAGAAAGCCTGCGCATCTCTGGCCTGTGTGAATCTCCCTGTGGCGGAAGCCACAGTGGCCCGGGCTCCCTGACGGCCCCCCGCCCAGGCGTGCCCAGGAGGGGGTCCTGCCCTGGAGGCAGCAGCCACGGGGCCAGGTGTCCTGAGTGCCGGAGCCAAAGCGCCCTGCTCATCCGTTCAAGCTTCCACGCTGCCTTCCAACCCTGACTCTCAGGCAAGCTGACACCTCTGTCCCTTCCCAGTGCCTCGCATCCTGCCCCTTCCCGGGACACACTCCTGCGTGAGTGCGCTCACTTCCCCCGACAGCCCCCCTTTGTTAAAAGGCACTCCCACTGTGTACAAAGCCGAGTCTACAGGGTGACCTCAGTCTGTGCGTCAAGGCTACACCCCCCACAGTGAGGGCACTGGGACAGCCATGACTTTGGAGGCACGTGATGTATTGGATGCTCGTTTGGTCTTCTTCCCAGTTCCTGGAGCAGGGCTCCCAAACCCCTGGACCTCCAAGGGAGGGGGGCACAGAGGAGCCTTCTATTACTCCCAAGCCCCTTGGACACCAGCCCCCCCAACTCCAGGGGGGAGGGGGATGCAAAGCGACTTAATCACCCGTGGCCGTGTGCTGACCAATCATGCTTCATGACGGAACCCCCATGAAAATCCCACAGGCCGGGGTTCAGAGAGCTTCCAGGCTGGAGAACACACCTCGGTGCCAGCGGGCTGGCACGCTGGAGAGAATACGGAACCCCCTGCCTGTCCCCCGCATCCCCCAGGTGGCTGTCACTCATGAGTGTTTCCGCAGAAGCTCTGGAGGCCGCTGTGTGACTGCCGTGTGCACCTGGCCACACAAGACCAGCAACAGCTCCCCAAGAGCAGGCTGTGCTGGTGCAAGGGCGGGTGTGGCCAAGACCCGCATCCCGTCACACATGGAGCACAGGTTTCGGGGCAGGGGCGCCACGCTGCCATCCAACCCGGGCCTTGCCCTCTCGTGTCCCCAAGTGCCAGCAAGAACCTCACAGATTCACCGTCCCTTTGACAGCAGCCTGTTCTGCATGGTGCTGGAATTCCACAGCAGGTCCCCCTCGGTTCTGCCCAGGTCAGCTGTGCCGTGTGACAAGCCCACTTACGGGACATGCGCGAAGCTCGCCCCCACACAGCCACAGTGTGAGCCCCTCACGAGGAGATGCATGTCCAACCCACAACTTCGCACCGAGGCCATCTGTTCTCAGGCCAGCATCGTGCCAAGCAGGTGACAGGTGCACGGCCTACACCCAACAGCCGTCCACCCCAGAGCACACGTGGTGGGGAGGCCTTCGTAGCCCTGCAGCCCAAGCTCCTGTGTACCCACGGCATCAACACACGTCCCTTGTCCTATCAAACACGGGGGCTGCCAACAGGGAGAGGCTAGTTCACTACGACACAGCAGTTCTGCCCCATCTCACATGGCCCAGAGGACCACCCTGCTCCCCTCGTCCGTCTCCCTGTCCTCTGAGTGTGGGGGTCCAGGGCTGGTGCACACCCCCCCTTCAGTTGCTGTGGCCAGATTCTCACAGACCACACCTCTCTCATCCGCCTGCCCCCAGTGTGCCCATCAACCCTGTGGCTGTCCCCCTGACGAACCACCGGAACGCAACCGCACTGCTACAGCCAGGCCCTACTGGCCACCAGGGGGGCCTTCGACATGCAGTTGGGCCTCTCTAGCTCCTCCCTCAGACCTCCAAGACATCCCCAACTCCACCCTGCCAGCCGGAGGGTCTCTGCTCAGGGGGCGGCCTCCCCTATGACCCTCACTGCCTGTCCCCTCTAGAATGTGTGCACCAGGAGGCAGGGCTGGGAGGGTGGGGAGGAGGGACCCAGGCCTGTGCAGCAAGCACATGAGCGACTCCCTGCTGCTCCCCAGGCTCCCAGCCCTGTGCACCTGCCAACCTGGTCCAAAGCAGGGCCCCCTGCTCCTGGGACCCATGCCAGCCATTCCTGCTAGCGGAGTCACCCCTCTACTCCCCCTCCTACCCCTACTCCGACTGCGTGTTCCCCTGTCTAATCAGTACCACTTCTCGAGACAACCCATGTAAATGCCACCTCCACCCCTGCTGGGCCCCACAGGGGACACGGTCCCCACCTGGCTCTGCTGAGCCTGCCTCGCCGTGCCCAGGCTCAGCCCCTGGGTAGTGATGCGCCCTCCCTGTGGACACATGGCCCAGCACATGGGGAGGACAGGGGCACCCAGCGCAAATATGGACTTGAGGACAGACGGAAGCTGCGCCCACTCTTGGCATAATTGTGGGACCTGTGGGCACATCTTTCTGGATTTTCCTCCCTGGACCTTCCTGCACTTCCCTGTTCATGCATGGAAACCCATTGCCAGGCTACGCCCAGTCAGCACGCAACTGAAGGCTGGCGTTCCCATCGTCGGGGGAAGGGGGGCAAACCTGACACTCAGAACTCATGGTGGAAAGGCCTTCTTCCTGGAGAAAGTGTTTTTTCTAGCAGCAAGTGGTTGCTATAAATCCTGCACCCTAGTCCCCAGCCACTGTCAAAACAACATATTCCTTCGGGTGCGCAGAGGGATGACATTCAGGTTTATTTCCCCAGTAAGTTTATTTATTTTTTTAAAATATATTTTTAAATGTTTTATTTATTTATTTTTAGAGAAAGGGAAAGGGAGGGAGAAAGAGAGGGAAACAACAATGTGTGGTTGCCTCTCACATGCCCCCCACTGGGGACCCAGACTGCAACCCAGGCCTGTGCCCTGACTGGGAATCGAACCTGCGACCCACCCTTCGGTTCACAGGCTGGCACTCAGCCACTGAGCCACAGCAGCCAGGGCTGTTTCCCCTGTAAGTTTAGAAACTCCTAGAGAGAGAGGCGGGGCTCACAGCCCCTTGCCCACGTCACTGCAGCAGACAGTGGCCTTCCCTGTCCACCCACCACTGGCTCTAATGTCCCAGCTCCAGCCACGGATCATGCATGGTGCTGGGGAGACGGACGTCACTACTCGGGGAGTCAACAGGGCCACACGGCACAATACAGCCTCAGGTGGCAGAGGTCTGGGGCACAGGGGGACACAGGAAGGGCTGTCCCAGGAAAAAGGACCAGCAGGCACAGAGCAGAGGCCCAGGTCACAGCCAGAGTCGCTGGGAGCTGTGACCTGGGGGCTGAGAGGGGGCGCGGGCCGGGGGCGGGGCTGCCCGCCTCTGCCGCTGCAGGGCTCCAGGGAAGGCAGCTGGTAGGGTTTTGCTGTTTGAAACTCCAGCAACACTAAGTTCTGAGACTGCGATACAGCCGTTTGAAACACACTGGAGCGAGGACTCCGGGTTGGCGGGGCCCGCCCCTACTGCCGAACACCGAAGCTCGCTAAGGTCGCAGGTCGCCCCTGGGCACCTTGCCTGGACTGGGAGTCGGGGGGCCCCGGCCTGGCTCTGCTAGACCGGCGCAGAGCGCCTGCTCGTCCACAGCTGTCCCGGGGCCTCTCCTGTCGCTGTCGAGGACGGCCCCACTCTGTGACCAAGGCACCTGACCCCGACTCCAGGCTCCATCCCGCGGGCGGCTGCCCCCACGCTGGATTCCGGCAGGAGGCCCGTGCCCCAGCCAATTCCACGTCCTCACCACCCACCTGCAGCCGCGTGGGCCGCGTCCCGCCCCCTTGGCGCTCCGGGGCGAGCCGGGACCCGCGCGCCGTCCCCAGGAGCGCGCCAGGTTCAGGGGCCCAGAGAGACAACCCGGCCTCTGCTCCGGCTGCCCCGAGCACCCCGACCGCCAACCCGGCGCGAACGGACCGAGGAATGCTTCCACGAGCAGCAGAATGAATGGGAGGCCGGGGACCGGGGGCCAGCGAAGGGAGAGAGGCGGCCCGCGGGCCCCGCGCTGCCCCGGGTGCGGGAGCGCGTCCACACGCCGACAGGTCGGAAGGCCCCTCTGCGGACAGGAAGGGGGGCCGGGCAGGGGGCCCGCCGCTGGGGCCGGAGGGAAGGGGTGAGATGCCCACAGGCCGCGGCGCCGGGGAACAGGCCGTACGACGGGCCCCGGCCCGGACCCCGCGTCGTGCGCCGGCGCTGTGGACCCCGCGTTGGGGACCCCCGGCAGGGCGCCCGCGGGCGTTCGCGAACTTTCCTGCGCCGGCCGCGCGCCGACTTTCAGTTTCCGGTTCCCGCGCCTCGAAAAGTCCCCTCGGGCCCGCGCGGCGGTGGAGGCGGCGGCGGCGGAACAGCCTCCCTGCCCGGCCTGCCAGCGTCACGCGCCCCCTCCCGGACCGCGTCCCCCGAACCCCCGACCCCAACGTCGACCCAGGCGGTCCGACTCACCGACGGTCGCCGCGCGCCCAGAACCGCGCTCCCGCCCTGCCGCTGCCGCTGCCGCCGCCGAGGACCCACCCCCGAGCCCTCCTGACGGACTGACACAAGGGCCTACCAGAGCACCCAGGGAGCCGCAGCGGGCTCCGATTGGCCAGCTTTGCCCCCCGCCCCTCCGCCTCGTGCTGTCCTTTGACTGACTGACAAAAAAGCCTACCAGAAGCACGCAAGGAGTCGCAGCGGGCGCCGATTGGTTGGAGCTGCCGTGACGTGATGCTTCATTCATTCACTCCTCGGGTTTCGCAAACGGAGCCCGCGGGGCCCGGTGTCCGCGGAGCTCCGTGGGCCGCGAAAGGATGGGTCTCCTGCAGCAAACCCCTCGCTGCTCCTCACCTCCGGAGAACCTGGCCGGTGTCCACGAAAGGCCACGCCCAGGCCGTGGCCACCGCGGCGGCGCCTTCCCCCATCCCCACCCCCACCAGCTTGAGTTACGTTTCTAAGAAAAAGGACGAAAAGGCCCCGCTCCCTTACCGGGTATGAAGGCGACGTGGTCTCCTCTGGGGAAGTGTTCTAGAACTAGACAGTGGTGACGGTGGCCCTAATGTGCAAATGACACAATTGTATAGTTTAAGTGGAATTTTATGTTATGTGAATTTTACCACCACCAAGAAAATGCACAACCTGTGGCCTCTAGACACACAGAAATGTGGAACACACAAATGGAAACATCTGGAAACAAGGCAGTGTTCTGGGCCAGAAAAAAAAAAGGTGGGCAGCGCTGGGAGGGCAGAGTGCTGACCCCAACACTGTCTCTTAAGTATGCGGGACCTGTGGCCAGTCTGTTTCTTTTGTGCCAAGGGAGAGTCGGGACTGAATTGGTGATCTCTCCATTTGGGAAAGCGCGGGCTTTTCTAACTAGCTGACAAACAGCATGTCATCTGGTACCAGCGACCGGAGAGTTGGAATGCGCTCTTCATTTTGTAGAAAAGGAAACGGAAGCCCCGAGGGACAAGATTCCTTATGCCGGGTCACACGGCACATCTGGCGCCTCCACTCCCAGCGATGATCATCTGAAGCAACTGCCAGAGGATAGAATAAGCCAAAGAACGTCAGGCTTTGAAGTTCTCTGACGTGAACAGTCCACGGGTGTGTCGGAGTGCTTGCATACCCTGCCTAAGAGCACCTGGCTTGCCGTTGGAATTCCCCCACCCAAAACACTGTGTCCCTGGGAAACCGCAGCCAGGCTGCCCTGCCTCAGACACAGGTTCCGGACTGGAGGCTGAGTTGGCTAGAAGCCGTCCTTCAAACCTCCCACCTGCAGCCGCGTGGCTGTGCCAGCCCTCAGGTGTGGGGAAGTTTCTCCTCCCAACCTCTGCAAGCCTGGCAGGAAATCGTCCTTCTTGCAAAGAAGAGGTTCAGTTGCAGCACTCACTTCCTCCGGGGTAAAAGTTAGGAAATCATCCGCCTGACTTCTGCGGTGACTTCTGGGAGTGTCACTCCTCCAGGTCAGGGACAGAGCAGAAGCGTTGCCTGCCTGGTGTCCAGAGATTTTGTGAGCAAGGTCTCGCACCCTGGGAAGGCAGCCAGCCGCCTGTGCACTTGCCAGTACTTCCAGCATGAAAACACTTTATGCACATTGTAAACGTTGCTACTTTTACAGGATGTTCATGCACACACTTTAAAAAAAATTGACTCTGACAACAAACAGGCTTGCACAGCAGGAGAGGGAGCCTTGGTAGCCTGGCCCTGACCAGGAAGTGGCTGACCCACCCCTTCCAGTCAGCTGGGAGGGGGTGATAGCTCTGTCTTGGCAGGCTGGAAAGGGATGACTCACTCTGGTCCTTGGGCAGTTCAGGGGATTCCCAGTCAGGTTCCTTCTTGCCAAAAAGAAAGCAAAACTCAGTTCACAGAGACAGCTATGACTGGGGAGGAACCAGGAGGCACCTGGGACAGCCCCAGGAAGTGACCAGGGCTGGAGTCTCGGGTAAGGGAGGGTGCAGGCCTGGAACAGCTGCCCTGGGCTTCAGCGTCCCTCCCAGAGAGAAGTGTGGGCCTGGCTGCAGATCAAGGGCAAGGCCATGTGGCCACCTGCTCTCTGCCCTTGGGCCAACCAGGGCAGGAGAGGCCCCATCAGCTGCCCACTGGGATATGCAGACCTTGGTGGGGTGGCTAGCACTGCCGCCCACGCTGCCTAAAGGCAAGCAGCTCACCCTCTCTCCCGCCTGTGACAGGCCTCCCCTTTGTTTTCCTTTCTCGCCTGGGCATCTGCCCTACCAGGCATGGCCAGTCCCCTCATACAGCCCTCACCTCACGTGCTCTACTCACTCAGGTGTTTGGGAGGAGAGACACCAGCCTGCATATGGGGCCAGGAGGCAGGAAGGGTGACCTGGGCCCCCACTCAGGACCTGGACATGGGATGTCCCACATGTGCCCCTCGGGCTAGCCCCAGAGCCTCCGGAGGTGTGGCCACCTCACCAAGTACAACCCATTTCTCCACCTAAGAGCTCTCCCCATCTTCGGACTTTTCAGACATTTGAAGATCAATCCTGGATAGCAGCTTCTAAAATAAGCTGGTTTCACTCTCACTCCACCGTCATCTGAGGGACACGCTTCCAGAAAGGCGGACGCCTGCCAGCTCTGCCCCAGAATTCCCCTACAGGGGTGCCAGCCTGGAGGGGCTCCCCCTCTGCCTCCCCCACAAAATGCACAGCCAGGCCACCCCTCCCCTGGGACAACCCATGAGGTAAGGAGAAGACACAGGGTGCGCTACACCACCCCCCAACAGCACCAGTGCTCTGGGTCCAGGAGGTCACCCAGAACCGCAAGGAGGAAGGCTGGAGACCCACGTGAGAAGGGTCTGCCCAGGGCCGCCCGCTGGCAGCGGGAGCCCAGCAGGGAAAAGCACAGGGCGCAGAGCTGGAGAAGGACACTTTTCCTGTCCTTTCGCGTTCTCTGTAGACTGGGCAAGGATACACACAGTAATGAAAGGGGGAGGAGGCGGTGCACGGTGCACTGTTCACCGTCCCACATTTTTTAAAGCCACGGACGATTTTACCTGGTCAACCTACGACTGTATTTGACGAACAGACGGTCACTTTGGAAGGTCACTTCTGGAAAACACAAAAGCACCAAGAAGAAAACAAAGATCACCCCAAACTCCCTCCCCAGAGACAAGCTCTGCCAGGACTCCCTACCCGGTTCAACACCCGCCTCTCTTCGGGCAACCTCGGAACGCTGGCTCCATTCCGCACCCTCCCGGCGCAGCGGCCGGTCCGCGCGCGCCATCTTCCGGCTCCGACTGAAACTGCGGACGATCCCGCGCAGGCACGGCGCGTCTGCTGGCTCCCCGGCCCGCACCCCGCTCCGACCTCCTGGCTTGGAACCGGCAAACTAGGAGTCTGCTTAGCTCACACTTGGACTCAGCACGTGAGGTCACCTGGCCAAAGGTCCGCAGCTCAGAAGGCTCCTGGTGCCCTCTGAGGGTGTCCCCTGCACTCTGCCGCAGCAGGCACACTCCCAGGCCCACTGGGGGGGTACTCCCCGCCACTCTTCAGCCCAGCTGGGACCTCTGACCCTCTGACCCTGATCCTCCCCCCACCTACTGTCCTCACTTGCTTCCCCAGACCAGGCCCAGTACTCTGGAGAAGCAGGTGGCCCTCCACCACCACCAGGCTATTCACTCCCGTCCTCACGCAAGGCCAGAGGACAGGACTGGACACCTGATGGACCCTTTTGAACACCCCTCCTCCCCAGGACTAAGGCCGTTCAGGGGTGCATGCAGGTAAGCGGAGGCAGCATGGATGGACGATGGGGGAGGCACAGACACCTGCTCCGTTGTGCCCTGGTGGTAGCAGGTGCCACAGGAACGGGAGTAGCAGAAGCCTTTGTGGCATCAGGTCTGGACTCCTGACCAAAAGCCAAGTGGGATGGTGGCTATCCTGGCAGAGACCTGCAGGGACAGAGGACCTCTAGGACTAGATGCCCCATTTCCAGGCCCGACCTAATCAGGGCCCCTCCTAACTCCCCCTTTCCTCTATGAATGAAGGCTCCTCTCCTTTGTTCTCCAGACTTGCTTATGTTTTTCAATAATTGCATGCCCTGAATTGTGATTCTTTACTGTTTCTAAATACAAGGTCTGTCCGGAAAAATTGTTAATAGAACGAGAATGGTTGGCATGACATCAATGTGACCTGGCAGCCAAGAAGAGTGGACTGCAATGCACATGTGTGAACAATGATGACTTCACTGCACTAGTCATCAGGGGCAGTAGATGCCGTTGAGTGTGTGTGTGTGTGTGTGTGTGTGTGTGTGTGTACTGTGTGGCCGTCGCATTCAAAGTGCCTGCATGAGTAGAGCCACAAATCTGCATCCAACTTTGCACTAAGCTTGAACATTCCTCCATGGAAACTATTCTGATGATTCAGGAGGCCACAGCTGTGGGCACCTGGTGACTGGCAGCTTCATCACGACAACGTGCCTGCTCGTGCATCACGTTTTGTGCAGTTTTTCAGCGAAACAGCAAATCACCCAGGTGACTGAGCTCCCCTCAAGCCCAGATTTGGTGCCCTGTGACTTCTGGCTTTTCCCAGAACTAAAATCACCTTTGAGAGGGAAGAGACTTCAGACCATTGATGAGATTCCACCAGACTCTGTGGAGTGTTTTGGACAGTGGAAGAGACGCTGGGAGAACTGTGTGAGGTCCCCAGGTGCCTACTTTGAGGGGAGCTGAAATGTCATTTTCCTATGTACATTTCTTGTGTCTTGTATCTCTTTCAGTAAATATTTCTATTTTTCACAGTATGTGGCTGGATACTCTCTGGACAGAGCTCATAAACTCATTGGTAAAATAACTGTTTCATTTTTCAGGCCCACACCATTAAGGGGAACCTGAGTTAAGAGACATTTAGTTGGAGCTTATGGGTCACTTTTACGCGGTTCACAGTCTTGCTGGCCCGCCCTGGGGTAGGTGTGTCTTCCATGGTGGCCAACTGCCCACCCACACAGCACCCAGCAGTGCAAGTTTTGGGGAGTGTGAAGCAGAAACAAGGTCTGTGGTGTGAGCCAGAAGTGAGTCTGCACAATATTCTCGACAGAATGAAGGTTATCTCCCCTGATGAAGGTGTTCTGTGATGCGGAATATACAATTTAATTCACCACATGCTTTTTCCCTTTCCTGTGGGGACTGCATTTATTGAGACCCTTTTATTGGTGCAGCATACCCCTACCTGTAGGAATGCTACACTGAACACTTCCATGCAAAGCCTCAAGTATTACCCAAACCAACATCAATACTAACAGACACTGGTTTGATCAGAAACACCAGTGACAGTCTGAATTGTCAGTCTGTCCTTTCCACAAAACAATTCTGCAAAGTCCCGATGTGGCATTTAAAGAGAACAGCCGAAAACGTAAGCAAAAGCACTAGAGATGCATTCATTAATCCATAGAAAGATTATTTTTCTAAATTTTGTGATGTTTGTGGCATTTGTCAGTGTTTTTTACATTTATAGTTTAAGCCCCCTTATACAAAAATATCATAAAAATGACTGGAAACTATTACAGAATTATTGTAAAATAACACTCATATATTATACAAGAATAATTTTTCTAATTTTGGTGTTACAATTTTCCTTCTTTATCTTTTTTAAAAGGATTTTACTTAGTTTTAGAGAGGGAAGGGAGACAGAGGAGAGAAACATCAATGTGTAGTTGCCTCCTGCACACCCCCTACTGGGGACCAGGTCTGCAACCCAGGTACATGCCCTGACTGGGAATCCAACCTGCGACCCTTTGGTGTGCAGGTCGGCACTCAATCCACGGAGCCACACCAGCCAGGGCTCCTTCTTTATCTTAAAGAGAGTCCTTTCCCGAATTGTCTATGCCCAACGTCTCGGCACTACGCGACCTCGACTCCAGACAAATTAGAGCTCCAGACCGCACGCAGGGGGACAAAGTAAAGGGATGCAGCAGAAACGAAGTTCAACCACAGAAACACTAGCGCGTACGCATCTCCCTCGCACCCAGTTTGTGAACGGATATTCCCCCCTTCCCCGCGCCCCCTCCTCTGCTTGAGTGCCCTCTTCTCAGCTTCCCTTCCCGCGCACAGCCCCCGGTACCCGCGTCCCCTTACGCCACCCGTCCGCGCCTCCCGCTCCCACCCCGTTCACGCCCCTTCCCGCTGCCCCCTCTGCGCCCCCTCCGCGCCCCTCCCTCCGGCCCCCTCCGCGCTCCCTCCGCGCCCCCTAGCGCATACTCCGAACACTGACGTCGCCACCCTTACGTCACGCACCGCCCCCGCGTTCCCCTCAGACGAGCCGGGCGAGCATTGGCTCCGACCACAGGAAGTGCCCTCCTCTCCGGGCCGCCGACCAATAGGAAGCAGAGGTGGAGCCGTGACTGGCACCGGAAGCGGCTGAGCGACGAGGCGACGTCGCGTCTCCGGATCTCGAGCAGCTGCGGCGGAGCCTCCCGACGGACCGCGGGACCCGCCCGCCCCGCCATGGCCGAGAGCGACTGGGATACGGTGACGGTTCTGCGCAAGAAAGGCCCCACGGCCGCGCAGGCCAAGTCCAAGCAGGTGCGGGCGCCGCGCCGGCCTCCCGACGCCGGAGCGACCGGGCGGACCGGGCGGGACCGACGCGGGGCCGACCCGGAGCCGGGTGCCGCGGTCAGGAAACTGGAGAGGGAAGGGGTGGGGACCGGGGCAAGAGAGACAGCCTGTCCGCGACAGTCCAGGGCGGACACAGGGCGTCTGGGGTGAAGACTGGGGCAAAAGGTAGGACCGAGGACGGTCGGGCGATATTGGGGGCGGTGGGGGATGGGACGGCATCATGGGGCTGGGACAGGGCAGGGCTGTGAGAGCACTGGAGCCCGGGGGACCGCGGGGGCGTGGACCGGGACCTGGCCGGGATCGGAGCAGAAGGGTTGGGGGTTTTCGGACCGATAGTACAGGCCTGGGTGTGGCGTCGGGGCAAGGTCCCGAGGCCTTAGATTTCTGGGTGCGGACAGGGACAGCGAGGGTGAGGCGGATAGAGGACAGGGCAGGGTTGTCGGGGAGGACCTTGGGGCGGGAACAGGGGTCCTGGGGCACGGATATGGGGCAGGGGTGGGATGGGGCCGGGCGCGGTTGGAGTACCCCAAGAGAAACTTCAGTCCGAGGCTGCCTGTGTAGCCCGCGGGGGCACGCTGCAGTCCGCAGGAGCTTTCTGTGACCAGGCTGAGCCAGCCTCCCCATCTTGCAAGTGGAGATGAGCCCTGAGGGGTGCCTGGGGGCAGACGGTTCCCAGCCTGGCTAACCTGTCCAGGGCCATCTGTGCATCCGATGTAAGGGGGGAGGGGTGGTTCAGACACACACGCCCCACCCCCACCCCTAGCCCCACCCCACCCCTGCTCTTTTATGCCCCCAGGAGCTTTAGACAGGCTGCGCTGGATCTGGGCCAGGACTGGCTACAGTCCTGGTGACCAGCCCTCATGGACTTGTCCTGGGCTTGCTGCATAGTCAAAATCAAGTTCACTCTTTTTTTTCCAAAGGAAATTTAACAGCCACAAGCCAGGAATCTTGTGAACAGGTCTAGGAAGTGTCTTTGAACACATCACGCTTAAGAGTGTCCGACGGTCACTTCCCTGAAGTGTTAGAGGCTCCGAGAAGTGCCTCACCAGTCATTGGTTACAGAGCAAGGGGGTGTCACCCTCGGTGGTGTGGGGAGTGGGGTGGTGCAGGCTCCCTGCGCTGCGCCCTCTCTGTCATGGGAGCCCGGAGCCCTGAGGAGGGCCAGAGCAGGTCAGCACGGCTTGTGCAGGAGTCGGTCTGTGTCAGGTGTGGACTTCTCAAAGGAAACCGTCAGCACGCCGCTCTCAACAGCAGGGGAGGGAATGCGTGGTTCCGGAGCAGCACCTTGTTGAGAGTTGCCTGGGGATATCCCCAAGGACAGCTTTGCATTGTGGGCCCTGGTGTCAGTCCTTGAAAGAGCTGAGGTCGCGCCCACACTCGGGACACCGGGCTCAGAAAGCACCAGGGACACTGCCTGGCTCACAGCAGCCTTCACAGCCAGAGCTCGTCTTTACCAAAACATTTCCTGATCTCCTAGGCCATCCTGGCAGCCCAGAGACGAGGGGAAGATGTGGAGACATCCAAGAAATGTAGGTGCCTGTGCTTCCTGCCGTGGCGAGGGCATGGTGGCAGGTCGTCTGTGCAGACCTGTGCTGTGGCCCCGGGTGTCCGGGTGTCTGCTGGCAGCTGAAGCTGCTACAGGGCTGGGAATGTCTGGAATCTTATCAGAGCAGCTCTGGCGGGCAGGGGCCAGCAGGGCTTGTTCTGCCCACTCCCACAGCTGGGGGGAAATTCTGGGTTCCGTGCTCTGAAACCTGTGAAGTTTTCATGGTGTGTGGGTGGCCTGGCTTCCCGGGGCACCTGGACACAGGGCGCCTCGCCTGTCGTGCCTGGTTCCAGCCTGGATCCTTGGCATCGGCAGTGAACCCTCTCTCTGCTCTTGCCTTCCACCGGTCCAGGGGCTGCCGGCCAGAACAAACAGCATTCAATCACCAAGAACACGGCCAAGCTGGACCGGGAGACCGAGGAGCTGCACCATGACCGGGTACCCCTGGAGGTGGGCAAAGTGATCCAGCAGGGCCGGCAGAGCAAGGGACTGACGCAGAAGGACCTGGCAACCGTGAGTTGGTCCACCCGTTCCCTCGTGCTGCGGCCAGGCGGGCGGGGCTGGGGTTCAGAAGGGCCTGCACTGCAGGCTCTGTCTGCCTGGTGACTTAGGGGCTTCAGTTTGCCCTCACCCTTGCCCCCCGACCCCCCAAAGGCCTCTGGGGAAGCCACCTGAGACCAGGTGTGACTTCCTCCCATGTGTGACTCCAGAATGTCCGAGAGCTTCTCTGCCGAGTCCCTGGGCCCTTCACTGTAACAGAAGGTGGTGTCCCTGGGGCCGTCCACACGTGTTCTAGTTTTGCAGCATTTCCTTATTGAAATGACGTGTACGGGTTACACTTCTTTAGAAAATCAACGAAAAGCCTCAGGTCATTGCAGACTACGAGAGTGGACGAGCCATTCCTAATAACCAGGTTCTGGGCAAAATAGAGAGAGCCATTGGTGAGTGTCCTTCAGGCTCTGTTGGGGGCCTGGGTGTGTGGCCCCCCCGGCTGGGGTTGGTGAGGGTGAGGCTCTGAGGAAATTCCCTACAGTGGGCTCTTCCCCTTTCACGCATTTCCTCCGCCGCCCTCCCCCCGAGGCAGGCATCCTCAGTGGCTGGGGACCCTCTGTTCCTGTTCCCACATGCCCCGGCCCTCGGTGGTAGCAGCTGGAGCCCCGGAGTGCTTGTTCTGGGCAGCTCTGGGCCCTCCGGCCAGCCAGGAGCAGGGTCCCTTCGTCCCTCTTCCCACCCTCTCCCTTCCCCTCTCCACCCCTCTTTGCTGTGGGTAAGGGAACTAGTGTTTGGGGTCCAGTGGGCACCCACTGCCACTTTGGGGACCCATGGGTGGGGATGCTGTGGAGCTACAGGGTCAGTGGGTGTGACGGCTCTTTCAGGCCTCAAGCTCCGGGGGAAGGACGTTGGGAAGCCCATTGAGAAGGGGCCCAGGGCGAAATGAAGA
>VMDR010000190.1:52198-344398 GCA_007922815.1 Macrotus californicus | reverse complement strand
GGGTGGGGGGAGGAGATGGGACAACTGTAATAGTATAATCAATAAAATATATTAAAAAAAAAACCCTTCACCAGCCCTGGCTCAGGTGTCTCAGTTGGTTGGAGCATTGTCCCATACACCAAAAGGTCCCTCTTTCAATCCTTGGTTAGGGCACATACCTAGATTTCAAGTAAGATCCCCTCCCTGGCCAGGGTGCATGTGGGAGGCAACCAATGAATGTTTCTCTCTCACATCGGTATTTCTCTCTTTCTCTCCCCCTTCCTCTCTCTCTAAAACAAATAAACAGATTTTTTAAATAATTTTTAGCCCTGGCTGGTGTGGCTCGGTAGTTTGAGCCCTGGCCTGTGACTAGAAGGTTTGATTCCCAGTCAGGGCACATGCCTGGGTTGCAGGCCAGGTCCCCAGTTGGGGGCATGTGAGAGGCAACCACACATTGATGTTTCTCTCCTTCTCTTTCTCCCTCCCTCTCTCTAAAGATAAATAAATAAAATCTTTTTTAAAATAGTAAGTTTTAATAAACAAATAAATGAATGAATAAATAAATAATACCCTTCACTAGCTCCCATACGAGGATGAAAGTCTAAATCCCTAGCTCGGCCCTCATGACCCTGAAACCTGGCCCCTCCCCACCCTACTCCCTTCCCTCCAAGTCCCTAGACACACCAGCGTGTTGGCCTCTCACACTTCGGTGCAGTCCCTTGAGCAGGCCTCCCTCTTGTTCACCTGGCAGATGCCCAAGGTGCCTTAGGGACCCGCTCAAGGGCGAGACAACTCCTGTCCATTGGCTCTCACTCACACGTGATCCCCACACTGTTGATTCCTCCCTTATTTAATACAATATAATCATGTTATTTATATAAAAATATAAAACACCATAACACTTTCAGCTCCTGAGAGGTAAGTTTGCAGCCATCACCATTTCCATGGTCCACCCAGTGGCTCCACAGGGGAATACTCAGGTTTTTCCAGAGCTAGAGACCACAGCCAGTGTGGCCAGGCCTGGGCATCCGCCGTGGTGTCTGTGTTTTCACAATGGGGATTTCTCTCCTGCCTTTAACGCGAGAAACAGCTGACAGTCATAGTGTGGTCACCGCAACCTCTCTGCATCGGTGCCTGTGAAACCCAGATCTACATCTGCAGCCCCTTTCTACAAAGGGTAATTTAGCGTTATCTGTACCCCTGGCTTCATCCTATTCCCTGCCTTCAGCCCATATGGCAGCTCTCCTCTCTGATGTCATTAGGAGTGGTGGTGACAACAACCATGACATGTGGAGGCAGATGATGGAGCTGGACAGGCAAGGTGTGAAATGCCAAGGGTCCAACTAGAGGGTAGATAAGCTCCAGATTACCAATTAAGAATTGGTTTTAATTAAATTTTTAACTATCCCCATCCTCCTCCAACCTGGAAATTCAAACTTGAGCTCAGAAGCCAAGACAGAGGAGACCTTCGTTTATATCAGAGCAGGCGGGAAGGAGCCTTGCGCACTGGGAAAACAGCAGCTCCTTAGCTGGAGTTATTACTGGTATTATTACCAATGGAGGATTTGGGAACAATAAGTACCTAAGGTAAACAATTTCCGGTTTGGGATTG
Organism: Macrotus californicus; assembly: GCA_007922815.1. Lineage (NCBI taxonomy): Eukaryota > Metazoa > Chordata > Mammalia > Chiroptera > Phyllostomidae > Macrotus > Macrotus californicus. The sequence continues at coordinate 342,807 of VMDR010000190.1, read as the reverse complement.
TTTTGCTACAGGGACTTCTTATACTTTGGGACTTGTCACTCTTTTACCCCTCTCTGCCTTGAGTGACCTCAGCGGACCTCCTCATCTTAGTTGGCGTTTCATTGACCGTTAGTCACTGCTATACCCATGTAATCATTTCCTACATTGGTGATGGTGGTAATGGTGGGATCAATTGTAGAGGAAAGTATGATGATGGGATGGTATAGTAGTGATGGGGGTGGGATTATTGATGGTAGAAATTGATGCTGATGGGGGTGATTGGAGTAAGGATGAGGGGTGCGGGACCAGGGCTAGTGGTAATAGTGACGCGGTTATGAGGGCGGTGGTGATGAGGAGGGTTCTATAGATGGGACCAGTGGTGGTGATGGTGCAGATGATGAAGATGTGTCAGCTCCCTGGCAGCAAGGATCTTGTTCATTATTCTGTCATCAGAGCCTAGTGGAGGTGAGGGTGATGGTGACAGTGGTGATGATGGTGATGGAGCCTAGTTTGGGAGACAGGTATCTGTGATTTGAGTGATGAAGGCTGATAATGGTGGGTAATGCTGTTAGAGGTGGGTAAGGGAGGTAGAGGTGACGACAGCGATAAAATTGATGGTGGTGGCAACGGGTGATGGTTCGCCACTTTGGGTTTAATGGTTCATAGAATAAGGAGGAATGCAGAAGATGCCACCTGGGGCTGTTGAACATGAGCTTGTAGATTTCCCTCTGGCCTACAGCCAAATTCCCATGACAATGCTGACTCTCTGCTCACATCACCTGGTCACCACGGACAATGATCGGGCTTCTGCATCTGCTGAGGACTTAGAAGGTCATTCTGACCACCCTTCAATATTGAGTTAGTCTCTTGTCCTGGTCTTGACTCCTGAGTAACCGTTGGGAAAACCTCAGCAGGCCCCAGCATCTGACGATCAGAGTCACGACACCCCCCCACACTCCCGCCTTGGTCTCTTCTCTCCAAGGGGTCCCCGAGGGGCCTTTCCTCCTTGTGAACAAAGGCCCCTCCAATGTCCCTGATCTTATAGCCCCTATCTAGCCCCAGACAGAGAAACCTTGTTCAAACCACTTATTTCTCTGTGCCGCTGTCCTCAGAGAAATATCTTTCTGGGGGAGTAGGGAAGGGGTCAGCCAGGAGCTGGGCTGGTCCCAACATGTGGAGCATCTGGTAGGCCTTGGGAAGTGAGTGTGCCGGACAGTTCTCAGGTTCCTGGAGGAGCAGGTGGGCAGGGGTTCTCTGCAACTCCCTAAAACCATTCCCTGCTCCAGGCCTGGTCCTGTGCCCTTCAACGCTGTCCCTGCTCTGTGATTCATACCTGTGACCACCACACTGACCACAAGCAGTTCTCACACCTTCATACCTTCCTTGCCCATGCTGCTCCCTCTGCAAGGATATCCTCTCTTTATCTGGCTAACTCTGATTTGTCTTTCAAAATTCAGTCTAAGCCATATTGATCTGAAGGCCTTCTTTGAAGCTCCCAGTCTCTGCCTGAATCCCAGGTATCAGTGCACACAGCACATGTGAAGGGATAGTTAATTTACAACCAGCTCCTTTACGACTCACTGTTCCCGACAGTGTCCCATGTCTGGCAGCCTCCGGTACGCATGGGGCTCAGCAATCGCCTGCAGAATTAGTTGAACGAAGGACTGAACTAATCCTTAATGAAGGATTGAAGGAATGCAAAATAATGAATGAGGGATCCATAGAATTCTTTTATTCATTCATTCTTAAGAGTAATAAAAGACATTTAAAATGGAACCAGATACCATTTTTCATCTATTTGATTTTTCTGGGGATTTAACCTGGACTTAGACTTGGAGAAGTAAGCAAAGATCAAAGCAATGATATTAATTTTGGCACTATTTGAAATAGTGGAACGTTGTGGGGGGGGGGAATTTAATGAAAAATCAACATGTAGCTGGTTAAACAGTTTATGGAATATCCGTGCCATTAAAAGGAACATAAGGATCCTCATACATTATTGGCGGGAATGTAAAATGGCACAGCCACTGCAAAAAAATTTGGTAATTCCTCAAAATACTAAACATGGAATTACCATATGACCCAACAATTCTATTTGGGATATTTTCACAGGAGATATATATATATAAATAAGACAAATGAAAATGTATGTTCACACAAACACTTGTAAACAAATGTTCATTGCAGCATTATTCAGAATAGCCACCAGGTTGAAAAAAACAAAATCCATGATGAGGGGTAAACAAAATGTGGCCTGTCCACGCGGCGGGGTGTTTGCAGCCATGAGAAGGAGGTAAGTATTGATAAATGCTACGATCTGGATGAAAAGGAGGCCGTCACAAAGAACCACACACTGTATGATTCCAGTTACATGAAATGTCTGGAATAAAAACTCTATATAGAGATATAAAGTAGTAGATTAATGGTTGCTTAGGACTGGAGAGGCCGGGGGAAATGGGAGTGACTGCTACTGGACATGAAGTTTCGTTCTGGGGTGATGGAAATGTTCTAAAGCTGAGTGTGGTGATGGCCGCGCGGCTCTATGAACACACTCCCTCTATATGACCACATGCACAGACAAGGGCTTCTGTGTTTTCTTTTACATGCTTTTAGCATTTGCCTTTTTATTGTAAACATGCCCCGTTCTTGACATTTTGAAACAAGGAGGAAGATGAACACCTGTGAGCACCCCACTGAAGGCTGGGGACCAGGCTGCAGAGCCCCCCAGCATCCACGTTGGAGAGAAGGGGGTTCCAGGAGGCCACTGCGGGGGAATGGAAGATGGTTACCCAGGTTCCGGGATGTTCCAGCTGTGTCTGAATGGTCTTCTCAGAGGGAGGGCAGGACCTTGGCGCCTGGGCTCCTTTACATCTGATCCCAGGCAGGGCCAGGAACCTGCCTGGGACAGAAATTGTTTATGTGTCACCTGGATGAAAGGCTCACACTTTGCGAGCCTAGAGTTCACACACAGAAGGTGCAGCAAGTACCTACACGAAAGCCTTTCCCCAAGCTTCCCTCCCAGAAGCAACTCGAGATGTCTAACTCGTCTAAATAGGGGAACATTATACACACAGTTCTTTGACTTAGTCTTAGTCTTTGGGACCAGTCCATAAGTGTCTACAAAGAGCCACCTCCTTCACTGTAGGGCCTCACATCACCCCACGGTGGCGTTCCCATCAGATGACCGCACTCCATCAATCAGCCCCAGCAAACACATGTAGATTACATATGACGTCTGCTTTTACAGCCCCAGTCTCTTATTCAAACCATTGAGGTCAGATTTCTTTTAAAATTCAGCCTTTACACACACGTGTGTGTGTGTGCATAATATTTAGAAAGGCAATTCAGGACATATTCCATGCATTATGAAAACCCCTAATCGGACCTCAGACAGCAAACAGGTATGATAAGTGGAATTAATAAAGACTACAAATGGTCTTGTCAGGCCTGGGTAACAAATGAGTTTGTGTCAAGCTAATGAAAAAACTCCTCATTTTCAGAACGGTTTGTGCTTCAGAATTGCAGATGAGGCTCTGGGAGCTACACAAAGAATACCGCAATGAATAATTTTAGACACACAATTTTGTGTGTAAGCAGATACATAGGACACATTTCTAGAAGTGCGGGACCACAGGCTATGTTTGTTTGTGATTTTCACAGATCTGGCTACAGTGAGGACCGTTGTCCTTCCTTGCCTGTGGGCTGCTGTCCTTCGTGGTTTTCCAGACCCACTCACGTTTGTCAACTGCTGGGCAGTGAGAATGCTCCCTCCCTCCTATCGGGTCCTTGGGAGAGACAGCCAAAGGAGCAGAGAGGGCGCAGGCTTTGCCTTCAGAGACAGCAGGGCAGCCCCTTCCACCGGCATGACCCCGAGCAAGTTACCTGCATCCTCCAGAGCTTCCATGTCCTCTTCTGTAGAGACAATCTGCCTCCATGACAGCCCTCCCCACTTGCACACCAGCCCATGCTCTCCTCTCCTGCCTGCCCCCCATCCAGGACCTGGGCTGTGCCCCCTGCCCCAAAGGAAGAAGAGTCCAGGTCAACAGAAAGAAAGGTCCACAGGCTTTTTAATGGTGTGATGGCTACTTCCCTTCTGAGACCCAATCTAATCATGACAGCGGCTTCCAGGGTGTGGGGAGGGGGGCGGTGGACAGGTGCAGGGTGGGCAGAGGCCATGCAGTGACTGGGATGGGGTGGGGGAGGGCGTTACATTCTGTTTGGCATGTAAACATTCTTCAGTGGCTTCTCTGGGAATGGGGCAACTCCCTGCCACACCCCTGCCCCTGCCCACCAGAGCTGGTCCCTGGAGCTGAGAAGACTGAGCAAGCCAGGCCCCTGTGAGGGGCTGGGAAGGGGGGAGCCCATGTGCCTGGGGCACAGCCCCTCTCCTGCACCTCCTTGGTGCACAGTGAGGCAGGGGAGGGAAGGTGTGTTCTGGGGTTAGCAGCCCCGCATCTGAGCCAGTGACTCAGGTTGTTATGATGAGGAAGTGCTGGAGGGGTGCAGCGGTAATGGTGGTGTGACAATCTTTTACAGAGAAGGGGCTCGGGACCCACAGGGCTTGGTGGAGGGGATGGGCGCTCAAGGGACAAGAGTGCAGCTGGGGGTGGGGCACTGGGAGATGTGTTTCCTCTGCCCTCGCTCCTTCCTGGGGAGAGAAACAGGGCCCTCTAGCCTCCTCCCACACTCCCCCCATCCCTCCTCCCCAACCTAGCTGCCATTCAACGAGGCAGAGGCCTGAGATCAATTGGGAGTCCTAGGGAGGTCTGGTTTCCCAAGGACAGACAGGGTTTTGCAGCTCTGCCCAGCTTCAGTGCTGGGTGAAGCTGGGGGGTGAGATGGGCCTGGGCTCTCTCAGGTCACCCCCCTTTCCTCCCAACACCAAACCAGGGTGTTGTTGGTCCTGGGGCAGGGGTGAGGCTGGGGGCCCTACATTCACAGTTCGGTTGGTGGCAAGGAGCAGGCCCAGGACCTGGGCACCAGGGGTCATGCCCTGGCCCCACCTGGCAGGAGCTGATTGTCATTCAGAGAAGCTCTAGGTGGGAGGAAGTGGCCCCTCCTCCACCCCCTCCGCTGGACCCAGAGGGCAGTAGAGGCCTTGGGAGAGTCTCGGGTTGACAAGGAGGGCTCTGTCCAGAGAGGTTTCCTGAGTGTTCTGGGAGCTTCTGTGTCAGCATGGGGTGGACCTCAAAGGCTGTCCACCCTGGAGTCCTTCCCTAGGCTGGTCTGCAGAGAAGCCACCACCTTGGCATGGAAACAGCTGCCAAGCCTGCTGCCTTGACTCTCCATGAGGGGCTTCCGCTGGCACCAGCAGGCTGCTCCCCGGGCCAACTTCCTCGTGGGCACCCTTCTAAGCAATGGTCACTGGGTGCTGCCGGACCACTTGGGCCTGCTGGGGCCTTTCTTCCTCGTCCCCTAGTGGTCTTGCCTTGCTCTCCATGACCCAGGGAAGAACAGAGGGGGCAAACCAGGGGACAAAGGCTGTAGGTGCTGAGGATGGAGGAGGCCTGGCAGGGACCTGACCCTGACTGGCAGGGTTGGCTGGCCCTTCAGCAGCCACTGTACTGCTTGGCCCAGCCGTGGGCAGCTGAGGCTCATGATGAACTGGGATGAGAGTCATGCAGAAGCCCGACCCAGGAGGAGGCCCTTTATCCATTTGCGGGGCAGCAGAGTCTTCGCCTTCTGCAGGGACAGCTCAGCTGCATGGCTTGGAATTGGAACAAGAGGGGACAAGCTGAAGGGTAAACTAGGGGAGGAGAGGGTTTGAGCTGGATCCACCACACAAGTATACAATCTAGAATTTAGAAGGGCCTTTCTGCCTTGAGTCCAGGGTCCAGTTCTCCATCTGTCTGTCTATCTGTTTCTGCTCTCTCTGCCCACTGGGGGAAATGCTGGTCACAACCAGGAGAACAGGGAGGGTGATCTGGCCAGACCTGTGTCCCTGTATCTCCAAAGGGCCAGCGAGAGATGATGACCAGCCATTCTCCACCTCCATTGAACCCAGGAGAGGAGGGGTTGGCCAAAATTACAGTGGGCAAGATTGAGGTTAGATGGCAACAAGGAATTCCTGACGGTGAGGGGTCCTGAGCACTAGATCAGGGGCCAAGGGACAGGTGAAACTTCTTCACAGACCCTCCTCCGATCTCCCACTTGGCCAGGCAGGCAGCCCACACACACTCTATGGTTCCCACTGAGATCCCACCCATATTTAGGAGGAGGAGGGGCTTTGCACCTCAGAGATGCAGGGGAGTAACCCCCATCACCTGCCCACTGCCTCCTACAAGGTGTCCAGGATGGAGCTGACTTTGGAGCAGGTCATACCTGCCCCATCACACCTGAGTAGACCAACGGCCCCTAGGTCCCACCTCCCCAACCCCAGCCTAGCTGCTAAGAAGAGGTCCCTCCCAGGAAACTGTGGGGTTGACCCCTAGGTGAGACTGAAGTCTCTCCTTCCAGAATTTGAGGCTGCCTTTCTGAAAAGGGGGTGGGGGGGCTTTGGCTGGAAGAGTGTTGGGAGGAGGGAAAGGCTCTGTAGGTGCAAGCAGAGGTGAGTTGGGGGGTGGAGGCATGGAGAGCAGCAGAGGCCTAGTGGGTGAGCGGGGTGTCCCCATTAGCGGAGTCTTCGATAAAGAGTCGCTGAGCCTTCCCGGGACGGAGGATGAGCCAGCCCCACCAGAAGGGCGGCAGGAAGTGGGAGGTGACGGGGAGGAATGGGAGGCGAGCGCGACCCCTGCGACGCGGCGCCCCCGACCGGTCGGGCCTGGCAGGCGGAAGGGCGAGGCGGGTGCTGGCGCGCGCTGTCGCGGATGCAGGCGGGAAGCTGGGGCCGCGGGTGGCGCGCATCAGGCGCGTAAGGCTGTGCTGGGAGCTGTTCCAGTGTGGCCGACTGCAGGTTGGGGGCTGGAGTGAGGGTGGGAGGCCGCGCAGAGCCGCGCGCATCATTATCTGGCCCCGGCCCGGCCCTCCGCGACACTTGCCCGGCCTTTGGTTGCTGCGCGCTGAGTCTGGAGTTTCCCTCTGGGTCCTTTCTTGGAGCCCCCCGGGGAGGGGGTGCCGTCAGGCTCGGGCCGGGCCTGCGGGGCGCCCCGGGATGGAGGGCCCCCGGGCCGGGCCTGGTGCGACGGAGAGGGGCTCTCTTTTCGGGACAGGGACCGGCTTCGGGGGGACGCGCTGGGATTGCGCGCGGTGGAGGCTGGGGGACCTGGACTGCGAGGGGCCGGAGGCCTGGTGCTGGCTTGGGCTCGACCCGGGCCATGGCCGCGTCCAGGGGGCTGTTTGGGGCGGAGGTCAGCAGCGGTGGCCGACCCTGAGGGCTTCTGCAGCTGGAGCCTGAGGGAGGAGCAGAGGACAGAAGGCAAGAGAAAAAAAGAGGGGGGGGGGAGACATTTTCAGAATCACGCAGACCTAGAGTCCTGTATCCTCAGACCTGGCTGAGAACATGGCACAGATGGATAAACTGAGGCCTATTGCTCCACCCTCTAGGGCAGGACCTGTGGGGGCCACACACTCCCCGGCAACTACCCAAAGAGCTTACTGCAGGCTTTCTTTGACATCTATTTCATCTTTCAAATTCTTGTGGATTTTACATTCTACTCTATAATATACCCATGTTTATATTAATATGAATAATGTTTTGTCCCAACTATTCTGGGCTCTATCCTGTGGCTTCAAATGCCCCACTGTCCACCATCAACCTTTCCCAAAACTGGCCTCCTTGGCACCTCTCCCCTCCAGGCATGCTCACTGTATCCTCTCCCTTGACCCCAAGGACAGGCCTGGGGCCTGAGTCAGAAGAGAGACTTAGTTGGGGCAGTGGTGGACCAGAGGTATAGTTGAGGGTCCCTCCTGCATCTTCAATAGCCCCTGACCTCTGGGGAAGCCCCTGCTGGTGGAGGCCTTATGTGGCCACCCTCTGCCCACTGTGGGGCTAGCAGTAGTTTCTCACCTGCTGGTGATGGCTGTGTCAGATGCTGGGGCCAAGCCATGGGGTCTTCCAGGGGGCTGCTGGACCGGGGCAGGCGTGGGCATGCGGATGCTGACAGGGCGGGGGATCCGGCTCCGGGTGGTAGCTGCCCGCCCAGCCTTCCTGGGCACCGAGGGCTCCGAGGCGGGCGTGTCCTCCTCAGAGCCCGTCCCTGATAGCGTCTCAGAGGCGCGGCACTGCTCCTCGCTGGAGGAGGATGAGGCCCCAGAGGCCAGCCGCAGTAGCAGGCGGCCCTGCCTCTTCTCCATCACCAGCCGGGCCAGGTCCTGCTGTGGCCTCGCCCTCTTGCCCCACCGCTCTTTGGCCGACAGTGAACCCGAGGGCTCCGAGCCCGTGTCCTCCTCAGACAGCAGGACAGGTATACGGCTCCTGGAGCGAGGGCCTGGCATGGCACGGTGGCTGGGGATGATGGCGGCCAGGTTTTCAGGGCCTGGTTCCAGTGAGGATGCTGGGGCTGGCCCGTCAGCAAGGGATGGGCCATTGGGCAGTGAGTCCATGGCCACCTCCAAGAGGGTGTCCCCAGGAGGACCAGACAGGGCACAGCTCTCCAGCCCTGACTGGGCTATACCATTCTCCAGAGGCACAGAGATTCCCTCCTCTGCAGCCCTCCCATCAGAGGGCACCTCCAGGCCCAGCTCACCCCCAGAGCTGAGCTCCTCAGGCCGTGAGGCTTGTCCACCGGAAGACATGACGTTGAGGTGGGTTTTCTCTGCAATGTGCACAAAGGTCCTCTCGACTTTGGTGAAGGGTGAGGAGGTGACTGCCACTCCCCCTGCCCCTGTGATCACTGCCGGGGCCCCCGGCCCTGTCCCAGGCCCAGGGGGCTTGGGCTCAGACTTGAGGATGGAGGACAGTGTCCCTGGCTCGGACACGTCCAACTGGCTGCCGGTGGGCTGTGGCCGCTCGTGTTGAGGAGTGAGAGCAGCCAGAGTGCCCAGGTCAGGGTCTGGGGCCAGGTCGGCAGTGACAGGCGACTTCTTCATGTCGCCAGGGGAGACGAGCACCAGCGTTTTGGAGCCCTCCTCCGGCTCCAGGTCCCCGTCAGCCATGGAGGCTCGGCCCCTGGACTCCTTCTGATCGTCGGCCAGCAGTGTGGACGGGGCACCCTCCTGGCTCCGGTCGGTGCTCCTCTCGCTCCCTTCACTGCTGGAGCCACTGTGAGGCCCCAGCACCTCCCCCAGGGCTACTGCCTGCTCCCCCTCTTCCTCTTCTTCCTCTTCCTCCTCCTCTTCCTCCTCCTCTTCCTCATCTTCATCTTCCTCATCCTCTTCCTCATCTTCATCTTCCTCGTCCTCTTCCTCCTTCCCATTAGCTTGAGGCTGAACAGGAGTCAGTGGGACCTGGGGGGTGGTGAGCAGCATGTGCGAGAAGCCCACCCTCCGGACCCTGTTGAGCAACCGAGCCCGTTCTCGGTAATCGGAGAGATCTTTCTTGAAGTCCTGGTAGGGCAGGCTCAGGGGCACAGCTCGTGGGAGGCCATTCACCTCAAACGGGGGCGCCATGGAGAACACCTGCAAGGGGCACACACAGGGACCCGCTGAAGTCACCCACCCTTCTGGGTCCAAGAAGACCTGGACTGCACCCATGAACTTAGGAGGCCCATGTGCCCAGGTGTGCCCAGAGTGTGAGCTCCATGAGGGCAGGCACCGGGTCTGTTTTGCTCATTGCTCTATCCCCAGGACCTGGACTGGAGCTCAGGACACCTCCGATGAATGAGTATGTCCGCACTCCAAGTCCTCTGAAGTCCCAGGCCCTGATCCTGGTGGCTTTTCTGTATCTCAGTCTCCCTTTTCCCTCACTCCTCTCCTGTCCATACGCATCCCAAAACCCAGAGCCACTCTAGTTTAATCAATAGAATAAAACGACCATCACCAGGCAGATCAACCTCCCTTTTCCATATGAAGAAACCAGGCCCAGAGAGGGGCCTTCACTGCCTGCTCACAGGCCACAGTTCCTCTGCAGCCAGGGAGCTGGCTGCCCAAGACCACCAGAACCTGTGTGGGACAAGGCAAAGTTCAGGCTGGGCCACGGGAGCTCCAGGACCCTTCCCTTCTGCCTCTTCCTGGCCTGTCAGCCAGGAACTTTCCAGATCTCTGCAGGTGTTTTGAGTCCACTCCTCCTGTAGAAACTCACAGCCAACCTGTGGAGGGCGGTTTCTTTTCATTTGAGTAAGTTCTCCCCTTTGAAGCTTCGCACAGAGTCCTTGACAATTTGACGGCCGTTCCTGGCTTCCTGAGACTCCTGCCACCTCTCCCCTTACCCTCCTTCCTTCCAGGCTAGAAAGGCCTGACCACCTTATCAGGACCTCAGCTGCTGCATCTTGTCCAGTTCTACCCTGCCAATCCACACACATCCCCGGGCACCCAGAGTGCATCGGGCACCATCCAGGATGACATGGCTTTGTTCCAGGTGTGATGGTGCTAACAGGGTCCAGCACTTGTTAGCCTTTTTGAACACCCTGGGCCTCCATCCTCCTAAACACAGCCCATCCAGACCAGGAGCCCCAGAGGTATCCTGACACCTCCAACACCTCCAGGCGCCATCCGGGCTCTCAGGGAGTCCTGCCAAGTGCCCTCTTTGACACCTGTGTCTGCTGCCCCAGCCCCATGGTACAGCCCTGTCTTGCCTGGTGGTTCCCTGGCCACTGGCCTGTTTTCTCCATCTCACACTGCCTCATCCACCCATCCCATTGCTGCCTGAGACAGTCTTCCTGAAACTAAATCTAATCCCATCTCTCTCTGCTTCAAACCTACAGAGACCTCCCCTGGCCCCCACAGTCCTCAGGAGACAGTTCCAGTCCTTGGCTTGGTGCAGGAGAACCCTCATTCCCTGCCCCCCACCCTGTGATCTGGCTCCTCCTTCTGCTCCCAACTTACTTCTGGCAGCACCCTCTGCTTCCTTGCACCGCACCCCAGCCATTCAGAAGCCGCCAGTAGCTCCCTAAACGCTTCACGCATCTCACACTTCTGGGCCTTTTCCTAGGCAGTTTCCTATGCCCGGGGATCCTCCTCACCCCTCCCATTCACATGAGAAATAATTCCCGTTCTTCCTCCAGGATCCAGCTCAAATAGCTCCTCTTCCAAAAAGCCTTTCTGTCTGCCCTCCAAGCAAACTTCATCGCCCTCCTTTGTACTTGCTTTCCCACGTCCTTCCGCTAGAGAAACTTCAACCCTCAACCCCACATGCAGGTGTTTACATGGTTCTCTCTGCTCATAAACACTAAGCCCCTTGAGGGCTTTTCATTTCTTCATTCACTCATTCATTCAAGAAGAAGTCCTGAATCTGTGGATCCAGTGTTGAACAAGACAGGCATGGCCCTGGCTTTGACAGAGTGCACTCTCTGTCCTGGGCGCTGAAATGCCTCGCCCCACAAAGGCTGAGATCATAAATGAGGTCATTCAAGCAATGCGTCTGGCATGTAGCAGTGTCTAGATAAATGTTAGCTCCCTCCTGCCCCACTCCAACTCTGGTTTGGAGATCATTGCCTCTCTCTCCGCCCCAGAAACACCCAAATACCACACCCAGGAGGGACAGGGTCGTGAGGAAAGGAGGGCTCCTGCTGAGATCTCTGTGCAAATAGTCAGCCACAGGCTGGTGGAGGGGGAAGGCAGGAACCCCCATGGCCAAGGATCTGCCCAAGGCTGTCTGTGACTTCTCCCATCCCCAACTGCCATGTTCCTCGGGATCAAACCACTGGATGAGGAATTGATGGACAGGGCAGCATCAGACTCTACACAGGGCCTCAGCACACCCCATTTGAGCCAGACAGGAAGATTTCTTCGAGCATTGTCCCCTTCATATCCCGCCTGGGAGTCCCTAGCAATTGTTTCCTTTTTCTGCGCCATTCTATTCATTTATTCATTTAGCAAACATTAGGCACTGTTTCTGTGCCAGGCCTTGTGCTGGGGCCCTTTGCTGTGTTTAGTTATCAACATCAAGGCTAGAGAAGATGACTGGGCAGAGGTGGAAGGGGTGCTGCGAGCTCCTGTGTTTGTGGGGACCATGGGGCAGGTGCTGTCACTGAGGGCCAGGGGCAGGCAGACAGATGGAGAGCTCTGACCAGGTCTCCCTCCAGCACTCAGGGCTCACCCACCCAGCACCAGAGACATCCCGCCGGGCAGGGATACCCTTCACCCCCACCAGGAACCCTTTCTCAGCAGAACCTCTGCCTATTTTCCCTGCCCCATCTCTGGCACATCAGGCATTCCTGGCAGAACCACCTTTTCCTCTGGCCAGGTCCTAGATCTCTCCGAAAAAGCCCCATCCCTAGGATGGGCCCACCTCTCACAGTGCCTGAATTAGATGGTCACAGCTGGAACCCTCTCTCTTTCTATCTCAAAGCCCTCCCCTTCTATTACATGGGAGGGAGGTGGGGGTGGTGAGAACTGAAACTCAGGCATTGGTGGTAATATCAGACAGGAAAACTGAGGCCCTGACATGCCCAAGTCACAAAGCCCACCAGCCAGGCTGGACCAGAATTCTTTCCATTGCCTCACTGCCCTCCCACCCTCCCAAGCAGGGAAACCTAGGATCCTCTGCCCTTTAGGGAGGGCTGTGAACTTCACAATGGGGAAAGCTTTGTCCCAAGGATGACTGCCAAGCCCACCTCCACCTGGGCAAGCTGGGTTTTCTGTTTTAAGATCCCTCTGCCTCACCCCATCTGGCTCCATGTGGGCCTCTCCTGGAAGCCTGAGCCCAGGGAGTATTCATTCATCCATTCACCCATGCAATCCAGTGCTCATTTACTCAGCCAGTGATCACTAGGTAGCATCTGTGTGCACGGCCCTGGAGGCTGAGGATACCATGAGAGGGGGACAGCAGTGATACCTGCCCCCCATTCCAGCACAGAAGGAAGCAAGAGTGCTGGGTGTCAGCAGGGCATGTGGGGGTCTGGGGAACCTCACACCTTCCTCTCCCTTCCCAGGGCAGCGACCTTTTATGATTTAATTTTTGCTTATTGTGGCTCTCCAGCCTTGTTTGGCACAGCACTATTTGGGGTTGCTTCTTTTTTTAAAATTATATATATTTATTTTTTAGAGAGAAGGGAAGGAAGGCAGAGAGGGAGGGAGAGAAACATCAATGTGTGGCTGCCTCTTGCACAACCCTCACTGGTGACTTGGCCCGAAACCTAGGCATGTGCCCTGACTGGGAATCAAACCCGTGACCCTTTGGTTTGTAGACTGGCATTCAATCCACTGAGCCATACAAGCCAGGCCTGGGGTTGATTCTTAAAAATACAGAGTCCTAACCCCCAGATTCTATAAATCAGGGATGAGGCCCAGAAATCTGTCTGTTTAAAGCTTCCTAGTGATTCTACTGGAGTCTGGCAAAAGGCAGATGTCATATGGGTGAATCGTGGAAGGCGCGGAGGCAGGCCGTTCAAGCTGAGACGCTTAGAGTGAAGGCCCTTGCCCACTCCCTGCCCAGACTGAGCCCAAACTTGGCTGATGGCCTCATTAGCATCAGAGCTCAGCCCAAGTCTATGTTTTCTCCAGTCAGCAGGAAAAGAGAGGGGAGATGGATGGACCCGACACCCGTCTTCCCCTACCATAAACAAAACGACTCTCTTCAGCCTTGACTTCTCTGACACGGGCACTGGGGACAGACTACCGCACACACCCCCATCCCCACACAGGACGCACAGAGCAACTCTCCCCCCTGGACCCTGGCCAAGCCCAGACACTGCGCTCCATGTATCAGCACACAGGTCCCAAGGTCAAAGAAGGGGGGCTGCTGAGTGACAAAAGCAGGGGAGTGAGCCCTGGTGCCCACCTTTCCCCCACTGGGGAGGGGTGGGGAGAGCTCTGTGCCTCTCAAAGCAGTGCCCCTCCCCCTCCTCAGCAGCCACCAGGTACCCACCTCCCATCATCCCTCTTTCCCAGGGGAAACTCTCCCTTGACATAATTGCCCAGCCTGAAAATTGAAGATGACAAGTGAAGGGTGGCCTCCTTTGCTCACTACCGCCTCTCCCAGATTCTTTACCTGCCTGTCTGGGTCTCTGCTCCCAAACCACATCTGCCAAGCCAAGAACCTTACCTCTGTTCCTCCACCCCACACCCAGGAGTGGCACCCACCCCAGACCCGCTGGCCAGTGACAGTCCTCTGGGTGGAAGGGGTAAGATGACATGGGAAGGTGCTGCCTACTCTAGATCTAGACAGATCTTCACACTTGATCCCCAGGTCTCATTGTCCCCAACCCATCCCTGCCTGCCCCAGAACAAGGAGCTGACAGCCTGGGGACATTCTAAATGCTCAGGAGGTCCAGAAATGCGGCTGTAGCTTGTCCTGTTGCCCCTACATTTGCTTCAGGCCCCAAGGAGAGGGGTGGTTTCCTCTTTTGGTGCTGTGGCAGCAGGTCTGCAAGGGCAGGGCAAGGTGGGGGTCCAGGAGGAGCGGGAGAGCCCACCCCCCTCTGCAGTCTCAGAAGGCTGTGCGACCCTCTCATTCTCCATGTCTCTGCGCTCTCATTGACCTAGTTCTCCCTCAACCCACATGTCCTTGCACCCCCACTCTCACTGATCTCCCCCAACAGACCCTTCTACCAGGCCAGTGCTACCTCAGATCCCCAATGAGAGCAGAGAGCAGAAAGGCTCCTATGGCCACCTCACAGAGCTCTCTGGGAACCTGGCTTCCCACTCTGCCTCCCCCATGGATTCAACAGTCTGACCCCCACAGAAAACAGCAGTGAGCCCACACTTCTCCTGGCTTTGGCAAGTCGGTAAGCTGGTGGTTTGGAGTCTGGCCCCAGAGACCAGAGTCAGGCCCCAAGCCCGTCCTCCAGGTGGAAGGAGACAGCAGGAAGGGAGAGAGGTGCTCAAGTCCACACAGGCTGAAACCTCCTGGGGACCCCTGCCCTTCCCCGTTAGCCCTGGTCTCAGTGGTGGGTTGGGCTGGGCTGGATCCATTGATCTGGAATTTGGGCCCACCCTATCCCTGAGTCAGCAAAAGACCAGCCCCTACCCTCTGCCCAACCAGGGAACTCCAGAGTTGGGATCTGCGGGAGGGGCGGGTCAGGAAGGAGGTGGGTGAAAGAAAGCAGGCAAAGCCCAGGTTCCTGGAAGGCGTCTTTAATCAGAATTTGGTAGTACACAAGCTCTCCGGATTGTCTGCATTAGCATACAGGGACTTAAAAAGGCACAAGATCCCTCGCACAGCGACGCGCGTGACGGCGGGGCGCCCCCATCCCCGCCCGTGCTCGGCCGTGTGCGCGTGGGTGCGTGTCCGTGTCCCACCCCCGTGGCGGCTCCGCGCGTGTGCGTGTCGGTTTCAAGTGTTGGATTTGTACAGTACTCGCAGTCTAGGGGCGGGGCTCAGTGCATGCTCTTCCACCCGGGCCCGGGACCCCGACGCCGCTGTGTAGACTGAGGACGCACCCCGGAGAGAGAAGGTGGGGGTGTGGGGAAGCGTCCCATCTTCGTGTGTGTGGTTTTGAGTTTTTCGTGCATGCTTACGCTGGCCGTCAGGGAATAGTGCAAGCTTATAATACAGTATTATTGCAGTACAAAAGGGAGCAGGGATTTATGATAGGAGGGGGAGGCTCAGGAATAAACCGGCTGGGATTCGGGAGGGTCCTCTTGCCAACCCCCTTCCCATCCCTCGCTCCCCTCTCCACCGCGATTAGGGAGCGTCTCCTGACGCTGGGAGAGGGTTCCTCGGGGCCCTGGAGAGGAGGGTCTCAGCTGGGTCCCGGGGTGAGCCCCCCCCCATCCCACTAGTCCCATCTCTCAGGGGGCAGGGGCCAGCTCTCTCCTGCTCAACACTGTCAGCCATAAGGGCCCCAAACCCCGCCTCCTCCCCCACAGAAACCCCTCCAAGTGAGGGGAGGGGTCGACGGAGCAAGTGCAAAGGAAGCAGATGTTGGTCCCTGAGTTTTATTTTCGGGGGTGGGGAAGGAGAAGAGCCGGAAGTGGGGGGCAAGTTTGGGGTCTCCCCTAGGGCCCTCAGTGATGGAGTGGGGGGGGGCAAGAGACACGGACGCTGGGGGTGGGCAAAAGGGCGTGTTGGGTGGCTCGGAGAGACCTAGGCTCAAATCTTGGCTCCCCCCTCAACTCTGGGCTCTTTGGCATCCAATTGCAAGGCCAATTATTCGGGGGGTGGGGACAGCTGTGTGGGCGGTGAGGTAACCGGAATCAACGGTGGGGCGACGGGGGCTCTCGGAGCCTGGAAAACGGGCCAGCTCCCCCTCCCAGCCCTTCGTCTGCACTCCCGACCTGGAAGCACTGGGGGACGAGCCCCACTCCAGCCCCTGCCCCGCCCCGGGGCCAAGGACCCAGGGGTCGCGAGCCGGCGGAGAGGAAAGCAAACGTGGACTGAGCGAGACGTCGGGCGCAGGGGGCGCTAACCCAAGTGGAGTATTTAGCAGCAGGCAGCTCGGCGGATGGGGGACGGAGGGCAGGGGTTGAAGTCCCTTGGGGTCGCACACGGAGGCGGAGCGCCCGGGACGGGAGCTCTGGGGACGGGTGGGACGGGGACCGGAGGCCGGGCGATTCCCTGGTCACGCCAGTAGCAGCTAGTTAAAAAGACGGAACGTACATTCGTGGTGCGACGGCGGCACGGGCAGGGGCGTGATACGGGCGGGTCCCGGGGACAGGGACGGAGTGCAAAGTGATGGTTGGGGTCCCGTTACGCTTAGAAACCTGCGAGAGGTGCCGGGAAACGCGGGCCCTGTGCTCTCCCTGGCTGGGGGCCTGCTCGTTTGCTGTCCGGAGAGTGGCGTGTGCGCACGGCTACTCGGTGTGTGCCTGTGGTGTCTGTGTGTGTGAGTACATGTGTGTGTGCCAGTTAGCACGGCAAAGTGAACTCCCCCGCCGTACCCTCCCCCAGCCTATGCAGGTAGGAAAGAGGGTACGTGGGGGAACTGACGGCGGAGCCAAGGGGAAGGAGAGGTCTAGGACGGTTCCCATACTCCTTTGGGTTTCATTGCCCCTGCTCCCCCACCGCTGGCGCTTCTCACCTCTTCACTTAGCCGAGGGGGCCGCTCTGGCTCAGGGCCTCCCTGGGCTGGGAAGCCCACTGGGTGGTGTGGGGAACCATTGGGGATATTTGAGGGACGTGTCCTCAGACTGGGAGCCTCTCCCTTAGGGAGAAGGATGCTTTAAAATTTTCAGAGGCTGATCCACCAGTCCCAGGGGCACCTCTATTCCTAATGGGAATAATGTGAACTTTGGGGACATGCCCCCAACTTAAGGAGACAGATTTGCCACACTCCTTGATACTAAGATCTGCCCATGGGGGTGGGCTGATTCCTGCCCTTTGGGTTGGGATCTCAGTGGAGTTGGGGGAAGTGGGGTGGGGTTCAGGCCCTCTTTAGGGGTCTACACTTCCACCTTCAGGTGCTGATCAGCCCATGGACAGCAGGGGTGCAGCATTCCAGGGTGCCCAGAGCCTCCCTAAGCGTGGTCCCCTCCCCTGGCCACTCAATACAAGACACACTGACACAGCTCCTTCCGCTCACCCCACTAGCCCAGACTCCTTCCCCCACTGCCTGGGCAGACAGCACTACCCCTCCCCAGAAAAAGGGACCTAGGCAGGGCAGAGGAGAGAAATAGTCAAGGAGGGTCCAGGGACCCTCCACAAAGAGGACCCCTGGCTTTTCCTGGGATTGGAGAGCCTGCCTCCCAGCCCGGGGAAGTAAGGGGTAATGTGCTAGCGGGGTTCAGAGATGCCATCCTCTCCTACCTGGGCAGCTTTAGGCCCATTTTCCCCAAGACTAGAAATGCAAAGGGACACTGTTAGGTTCTGGATGCTCATGGTTGGGAGAGTGGTTATTGCTGTGACCCAAGCTGCCTTGAGTGTGCAGGGTGTCCATTCACCGTGGAGAATTTAATAGAGCATTTCTTACTGACCCGGAGTTCTGTCCTACAGAGGAAATACTGGTTCTATGACGAGGGCCCCACTCACCACAAACAAGTCCACTGGCCCATGCACACGTTCAGGCACACACAACAACACGTGCACAGCACACATCACACATCCCTACTGGCTGTGAGCTGTCTCCTCTAAGCCCACCTGGTGTGAGGAAGAACACCGTCCCCCTTCGAAAGCTGCAGCCTTGGACTGAAGGGGGTGGGCAGTGCTCGGGTACACAGAGGTTGCAAACTGAGCGTGGGTGGGGTCTCTGCCTGTAAACCGGTTTTGGCTGGCTCACACAGTGATTTTTCTTTAAAAAGTTGGGTTTAAGAAAATAGATGCTAATAATTAAAAATTGGGAGATTTCACATAAAAATTGGAGATTTCAGCAACAATTGGCTGAGCAGAGGATAGTGTGGGGGAGGGGGCTTGCCTGTATACCGCAGTCCCTGCATCTGCCCACTCCCTGACACTCTTGGCTTCTCTTGACCAGTGAGTGGTGACACTCAGCTCCAATTCCCACGGCCAGTGCTTACCCGCCCTGTCTGTGAGCCCCACCCCAGTCCCACCAAGACCCCCGAGGCTAGGGTTTCAAGCAGCTGCTTTCTCACTGACTCTTACTCAGCCACCGAATTCCCAGAGCTGCCCTGGGATGCACATGGTGATGTGACATCTCTGGAGAGACAGGCTCTGCCATTTCAACCAACCCCAACACTCGGAGTGACACCCACCTGGACCCCATCCGAGTCTGGCTCACAGACCACTCCCTTCTGACTAGAGGGGCAAGGGGGCGCCAGTCAGGAAGGACGGTGAAGAGACCAGCACACAGACCAAAAAACTGCAAAACGCCTATCGAACAAGACCTCAGTTATTCGGCATTGGCAGGGGTTTTCTAAAGTATTTTTTTGTAAATTAAATATTCTAATCAATCCATTAAATGCAGATAATATTGGGATCTACCTCATAGGCCAGCAACTTTCAACCTTTTTCATCTCGTGGCACACATAAACTAATTAATAAAATTCTGCAGCACACCAAAACATATACGTCTTTGCCAATCTGACAAAAAAGATAGGTATAATTTTGACTCATTCACACCAGGCAGCTACTCTTGTGCTGGCTGCTGTCATGTTTTTGACTGACAGTCTAAGAAAGACGTCAGCGCCCCTGACTAAATAGTCCTGTACTGTGTGTTTTAAAAATCCCTATCATGGGCATGTGAGGGTTAAATCAGTTCATTTGTAAAGTGCTGAGACCACAGCCTGGCACATAATAAGCACCAGGTTAAAGAAATAAAAGAGAAATAGTGGGAAGCCGCTCCTGTAGGCTGGGTGTGGTGACTGCACAGGGCGCAGCCACCGCTTTCAAAGCACAACAGAGAATGCCGGCCCTCTTCAAAGCTGCCTCGGGGAGGCCTTGCGCCCCCCAAAGCCGGGCTCAGCTCTCCTCTTCGGGAAAACCCTCGGGGAAAAAAGAGCCTGACAACACCGCAGGCGCGCAACTTCCCTGCCCTGCCGGGGCCTGGAGACAGGCCACTCAACTCCAAGCTGGGCAGGGCTCTGCCAAGCTTCATGTGAACTTGATCCAACACATGTGGCTTCAAATGGCCTTAGCTGTTTCCAAAAGTCAAAGCCACCTTCAAAAGATAATGATATTATCAATATCACCTCCAGTTAGCTCAGAACTTTATGGCTTATAAGACACTCTCTGCCCTACCAGAGAGGGCATGCAAAAGAGTGTCCCTCAGAGGACAAAATGTTTTGAATCGTGATCTTATTTAAAGGACACACCCTGTCCCACAGGGATCAGTTCTGGTGTGTGTGTGTGTGTGTGTGTGTGTGTGTGTGTGTAAATTCAGCCACCTTTGGAACGAAGTCTCCGCCTCCAAAGGCTTTGGAAACAGGGACACGCATTTAATGCTGAAACTAGGCTGCAGGTAGTGCCATCGTCTCTGAAAAGTCACAAGGCACTTGGGATCTTAGAGTACCCCAGGGCTCTGGTCACTGAGTGGGAGCTGTGCGCAGGTTCAGGCGGTGGAACCTTCTAGAAGGGCATGCCGGGTAAGAGAATGCTTGGTTTCACCTAACCCCAGAGAGCAGGGTGCCCAGCCCCCACTGCTGCTGACTTTTGGGGCGGCTGGTGGACAGACTCCCCCTCACTTCACCCCCTGCCACTAGCTGGGGAGGGTGGGAAGAGGGCCAAAGGGTGGGGGACCGTGCCGGCAGGTGGGAGTGGGGCTACTACTCATCCACCCCTCACCTTTGTGCTTTGTGTTTTCTGTTCCTTCCTGAGAAGCTTGTACCCTGACCCCTCCTCTACTTTCAGCCACGAAAAACAGCCTGGAGGGGCGGTCCAAAGTGAGCAGCCAGAACCGGGGAGGAGTGGGGACATATTTCATTCCTAGATGGTGAAGGTGCTCCTGGGACACCCTCTGGGTGAGTGGGGGGGGCGGCTAATGGAGAAAGGAGTTCGGTGGGTGTGCATAGCTCATGTGGATGAGCCATATGCCACAGTGCTGGCCATCAATGAGGGAACCCCCTTCCAGACACCCACCCACTTATGGTACCTCCAGGCTGGAATAAGGTCCTTGAGGCCCCTGCTTCAACCAGAGATAGCTGGGGAGCTGATGGGAGTTGAGCTGAGAGGGAAGCAGAGGTCAAAGGGAGAAGGGGGTAGAGAGAGGAGCCAGGATGAAAGTCGGTACATAGGAACCTATCAAGGACTGCTCAAATATCTTTCTGACTCCCTAACACACACATGTGCACACTCATACACACTCACATGGAACTGTGCAGTGCACGGCCTAAGCAACCACCCAGGCAGCCCTGCCACCCGCATGCAAGCACACTCACACTCACAGGTGCACAGACAGGCACAAGGGCACAGGCGGCCTCACCAGAACGAGCAGTTTGCAGACCTTCAGGCCTCCCCCCTGCCTCCCCTCTTCCACAGGCACTGCCCTGCCTGATGCCCCCTTCACCTCTGCCTCATTACCTCAGGGAGCAGGGGTGCCGGCTGACATGGGCCAGAATGAAGAGAGGGAACCTTGGGGTTCCCTGCAGTGACAGGGGCGGGGCTGAGAAGTGGGCAGAAAGGGCAAAGCAATCTGGAGGCCCAACCCCCGCCCATTTCCAGATCCCCATCTGACCTGCCCCCCCTCACCCCTGTGCTCTGACTCTTCTCCACGGTCCCTTGGGACCAGCCAGCTTGGCTGAGCACCTACAGGAGGGAGTCACCCTCTGAGAGGGGCAGTGGTAAGGTTTGTCCTGAGCACATTCTTAATACCCACTGATTCTGCCCCTGTTCTAGACTGGGCCCCTCAGCCCTGGGCTCCAGCTCCCTCGGAGGGGCAGATCCCAGGCTCCCGTTCATCCACTCTCAGCTCCCAAGGAACTGGGCCAGGCAACCAATCCCACCAGTGAGTGACCGGCACACCTGCCTTGGGGAAGGGACAGCCTCCAGGGGGCTGCACTCCAGGCCTCCTACTGTGAGATGTGGGAGGCAGGGACTCTGTCCTCTGTGACAGTGGCATGTGAAAGGCTGGGCCATGGGGCTGCTTCCTGCATATCACTGAGCACAGAGGCACCCCCACCAAACCCCAAACCTGGCTGGCCAGGCACCCGTCCCCTGTCTTGCCCCACACAGACAGACAGGCACTCACACCTCACCAAGTGGGAGCCCAGTTCTGCCAACCCCTCAGGGGTGGGCCAGGCTCAGCTATGCCAAGAGATTACAGATTAAACAGAATAAACCCCATGCTAGACTGACTGACCCAGCACGCCTCATCTCCCTGACCTTGGTGTCTACAGGACTCTGGACTCACTGGTGGCTCCAGCCAAATGCCCCTGTCCTATCCCTGAAACTGCACAGGCAGCACCCCGCCCCCTTCCTGTGCCATTTGGCTGGCACAGGGCACAGGGAGAGGATGAGAGTGGGGGTGTTACAGTACCTTGGGCCGCCGCAATGGGGGCTATATTGCATGGTGGGGTGGATGGGGTGTGTGTGTGTGTGTGTGTGAGTGATTATTGCGTCCTGGGAAGGAACCATGGTCTCTGCCTGCTCCCCACCCCCCCCACCTGCCCCCTCCAGGAGGGGGGGGTGCCCAGCCTAGGTCTTGTGGGTGAAGCGGGCCCACACCTGCTGCAGCTGGGACCGCGAGATGCGGAGCACCGAGGGCACGAGTCTGTGGTTGCCGGCGGCGAGGGGCGCGTGGCGCCGGTGGGGCGCCCGCACGGGGCTGCTCTCCGCCGAGCGGCTGCGCTGAATGAGGGAACCGGAGGAGCCCGCGGAGCCGCCGCCGCCGGGGTGAGGGTAATGCTCGGTCTCCAGCGTGGAGGAGGAGAACACGGAGGACGCCAGTCGTCGCAGGGGGCTGTACCGCGGGAGGGAGTGCCCCGAGAGCCTGTCCTCCTCCAACTGAAAGAGACCAAGAAAGTGGAGGGAAAAGAGGCGTCAGGCACAGACTGGACAGCTCCGTCTCGGGGACCACCCACCGCGCACAGCCCCTGCAGCGACAGCGTCCCAGGCGGGTGGGCAGGGTCGGACAGGGTGGAAAGGGGTGCACACCCCCGCCTGCCTCAGAACCTAGGCTCTGGCCTCCGACGCCCATCCCCCTCCTCCTCTCTGGCACTTCTCACACTGTGGTCTCCAGCAGAGACCTCGGTCTCTCCCCTCCTGTGGGAATCTGTCCTGGCTTAGCTGCGCCTAGCTCAGAGTCGATGCCCTCAGGGCTGGGGAATCCCAGGCTCTGCAGTCGTTACTGCCCTGTGCTGGCAGCTGTGCCGGGCCTGTCTCCCCAGCGGCCGTGTCCTCATGAGATCTAGAGCGCACAGTCTCCTCTGTCTTGGCATCCCCACTCCGTCACAGGGGCATGTCATGGTTTCAGTGACAACTATCACAAGGGTAGGTTCTGGAGTCCAGCTACTCATGGCTGAATCCCAACTCCACCACTTACTACCTGGGAGACCTCAAGCAAGTTGCTTCCTTCGGTTCTCCATGCCTCATCTTCTTCTGTGCAATGACGAACAGCAGCTCCTACCTCTCAGGGCGGTTACAAGGGTTACATGTTAGAATATGCAGAGCACTTAGAACCAGCCCCTGCCGGGAGTAAACGCTGTGCCATGTAAGCTGCCTTATTGTCCTTTAAATCACTCTTAAGAACGAAGAAAAGGATGCAGCCTGGCAAGAAGTGCGGCAAGTAGAAATCATTTTTCCAAAGTGGCTTTTTCCCTGTCCTCTCCAAGGCCAACACCTGTGCAGGTGCTTGGGCGCCTCCCTGTCCTCAGGAAGAACCCTGACTTGTGCCCTCTTGCCCTCGCATCCTCAGTGAGAAGGAAAATGGGACTGCGTGTCCCAGGCCTGTGGGGATAGAAATGGTGGCTTGAGTGTCACCAAACTTTTCCCATCCTGACCCCTAGCTCTTCCTGGGTCTGAGGCTAGTTTAAATAGCCTTTGGTTGGGAAACAGTGAGGACTGACTGTGCCAGCTGCTGGGGGGCTGAAGGAGGATGGGGCCTAGGACACTCAACTCCAGTGTCCCCTTGCTGACATCAAGTGGGAGCACAGGGACTCAACATGGAGACCCCAGCAGAGAGAGGTGGAGAGAGACTGTGATAAGATTGTCTCTGCCCTCACCCTGCTTTTCCTTCCAGCTTCTTTTGGGCCAAGACCAGGATCTTTCTGAGCTGGTCCTGTCTGCACTGAGGGCGAGGGGTCGAAGGCCCACCTCGAGTCACCGAGGGACAGAAGCACCTACAGTCGCCACAGCCCCTCTCATGCACAGGTGGGTGGCTGAGTTTCACAGCCCAGCCAGAGTTGTGTCAGCTGCCGGGCAGATTTAGTCGCAGCATGCTCCTGCCCCATCAGGCCAGGTGCCACCTGTGATTGTCTTCAACACTCAGCTGAGCGCGCACTTCTGCGAGACCACTCCAGCCTCCCAGGCAGCCTCCCTGTTCCTAGCAAAGAAGAGTCTCTGCTCTCTCTCCCAAGGCCCTCGATCGTGAACCTCCATGTCTACACTGTGCGTTTCCACCCCACCCTTCTTGACTGTGAGCTCCTAAAGAGCAGGACTGGAAGCCTTGTGTGCCTTTGTCCCCCAGCCCCTAGTGTGCTGCCTGGCACTTGGCAGGCAAACGTCCTCGCGGCTGCCAGCAAGTGTCCATGCGCTCCGGGAATGCTGACCTGCTGTGTTATCAGCAGAGGTGACCTGGCACACATCCACCTCCAAATGACGTGCTGTCTGACACTCTCCCCTCTGCCCTAGCCTTCCCAGCCACTTCCAGTTTGCACCTTAAATGTCCAGAGAAGAACACGAAGTATGTGTAAAGAAAAACATTTAAAGTATAATGGCATGCACTCCAAAAAACTGCTGGTGGGCCTGGCTCTGAACTTGTGTCTGGTTCCACAGTATCCCTTCCCGCTCATGACGGGGTAGGTGACAGAGTTACAGGTGCTCATATCTTTAAGGACAGCTGCTACAAGAAAGTTCACACATCAGGCTCTGAGCAGACTGAGCTAGGTCTAGGAGGGATTCCTTGCAGAGAGATGGCAGGGTGGAGAGTCCCCACAGAGACGTCCTGCTTGCCTTGCACCATTTAATGTAGTGATGGGGTGAGCGGGGAAGGGAATTCCACAAACTGATTTCAGCATGCAGCCAGGTTTGGAGCCCCCACACAGACAAGCTCAGGACTCCTTCCAGAGCAAAGGAAAAAGGAAGCCCTGGCTGGTGTGGCTCAGTGGATTACATGCTGGCCTGCAAACCAAAAGGTGGCCAGTTCAATTCCTAATCAGGGCACACACTTGGGTTGCGGGCCAGGTCCCCAGTCAGAGCAGCTGATAGACTCTCTCCCTCTTTTTTCCCTTCCTTCCCCTCTCTCTACAAACAAATTAATAGAATATTTTTTAAAAAGACTATCTGTATGCCTTTAAAAAAGATAGAAGGAAAAAATATGCTAGTCCATTTTTCCCTCTTCCCCTCCCCTTGACCAAGGGAGGTCTCCGGTCCACCCAGCTGTACTGGAATACTTAGCTAAGCATGTCACGCCCCATGCGCTCACATACAGACACACACAGAGGCCGCCGTGCACACTGACATGCCCATAGGCACACCTGTTGACATGGCCCAGCCAAGTGAACACATGTGCATGCATGCAAAACATACATGCACACACACACGTACACACATCAGTCTGGTTCTTTGATCAAGCCATCTGCTCTCTCACGTCCGTGACTTGCTCCTCTCCTAAACACAAAGGCCTAGACCGAGTGGCCTAGAGCACAACCCTGGAGTCAGGTGCCTGGATTCAAATCCTGGCTCTGCCACTTACCAGCTGGTGACCCTGGGCTAACGGCTTAGCTCGTCTAAACCTCCACTTCTTCACCTTTTAAGTGGGGGGTGCCCATTCACAGTGTGGTTGCGGAGAATACACAGGCAGAGGATGAAAGTGCTCGAGCGGTGACAGCTGCCATTACTGTCATTAGAATTGTTATGGGGATTGTTGTTTGCCTTCCAGCTTTGACATTCCAGGCTTCTGTGGTTCCCTACACAGTTGCAGACCACGGCCGACTTCACACGGACGCGCTGCTGGGCACCCAACACGCATGCGCACACATACGGACACACCCACACACTGGTGCGCACTCCTGCGCTGAGCTGACACCGAAATGCACACACACAGTTGTAGAATGCTAACCAACCCCACTTCTGTCAGGAAACCAAGCCCTAACACCCCCTCCAGACACACATGTCATCGCTCACGGGCACAGCCAGTGCCTGCCCATGTCACAAGCAGAAATTGGCTCAGCACTAACTGACTGCATAATAGGCCTGTGTCTGCACCCCCAAATCTTTCTCCTCACCCCCTTGGACAGAGTTCCCCAATGTGAGGATGACTCCCAGGACACAGGTGGGAATCACAAACTCAGCTCTCTCACCTTGAGGCCCAACTGGCATAGTTACCAGGGAGGGTGTGGCAGAGCCCAGAGCCAGAGCCTAGGCCTCTTGACTTTTAATTCTGGGCTTCCTCTCTGCCCCACGTCACCCCTGTCTGGCTCCTTCCTAGAATCTGCACTTCCTGGGGGCACAACCTATTGTGCATATGATTTCTGATGCCTTGGGTACCCAGAGCAGAGTAGATGCTCAGTAGGTGTGGGATGAATAAATGAGTGAGTGAACAAGTGAATGAATGAGAGGGCAGTGGGGGAGCCCCAGACAGATCTTGCTCCTACTGCTTCCCCAGGGCTGGTCCTGGGGGAACAACGTTCGGGCCAGCAACACAGTCATGCTAGCCCGCACCCTGTCCCGGGTGAGCCTCCAGCTCAGGCTGGCTCAGACCTCTGGGGGTGAGGCCTCATGGTATCCCCTTTTTGAGCCACCAATTTTCCAGAATCAAGGGTAAGGCCAGGATGCACACCTCTCAGGATCTCAACTCAGAGGTCTGCTCTTCTAGACACAGGGATGGGGCTTGAATACAGTCCTGCCTGGAGCTGCCCTTCTCCAGGGCAGCTGCATGATCCTAGGCTGGGCCTCCCAATCCAAGCACGCAGCACAGCTGGCCCTGGCCCTGCACCTCGGTGTCTCCCAGAGCCACCTGGGGGCTTGTCTCCAATGTGGCATGATGAAGTGAAACGCAGCACAGCCCCTGAGCCCTCCAGCATCCCCTCCTGGGCTCTCCCCAACCCCTCTGAGAGAACATGGGCCCCATTCAGCACCATTCAGGGTAAGAGTCGGTGCCACTTTCTGGATCAGACAGAGACTACCCCACTTCCCTACACAGAGAAGCCAGGCCAGGCCAGTGGCCTTCTGCCTATTCTGACACCGCATCTTTGCCAGAGAAAGTAACCAAAATGCCGTGAGATGTGCTGCAGATCCTCAGCCTGGCACTCACAACTGGGCCACCATCTGGAACCCTCCAACCCCTGTCCTTCCAGCCTCATCCCTCAGTCCTCCGATATGAGAAGGTCCAACTGCAGCCTAACCAGGTCCTCCCAGGGTCCCCAACATACCCATCCCTGTGCCCAGTCTCCGGCCCTGGCTCTGTTTCTCCCCATCACTGTCTGTCCGTCCTGGCTGTCAGGGTTCCCTCCCGCCTGGGGCCTACTGCAACTGCAGGAAACTCCCCTGCCTCTCCCTGCTGCCCTCACCCCCTTCAGCCACTCCGTCCCTGGTTTCTGGGACCCCTCTCCTGGGTGCTCCTGCTACGCTTTGGCCCCTCTTTCTCAGTCTTTCTTGAGGGCTCCTTTTTCTCTCTCCAAAAGTGAGTGTTTCCGGGTTCTGCCCTCACCTTTGACTCTCCTCACCCTACACAGTCGTCTTGGGTAACATCACCCACTTCTGTGGCTTCCATGACTCCCAAATCCATATCTACAGCTAAAACCTCTCCTGAGCGCTGAGGCCTTGATGTGAACATCCCACAGTATCATAAGGCCATTGTTTTCAAATCTGAGTCCATGGTCCCTTCAAACCACTCAGTGACAGCACTGCCACCCAGCCAGAATGCTGGGCATCAGCTGAGGCCCCTCTGGTCTGTCACAGCCCCGGCACTGCCTGGCTCCATCCACCTTGCCCTACGTCCAGAGCCCTCACCCTCACCCAAGCCACAGGGGCACCCTCCTGCTGGTGCCTGCCATGTGACCTTCCCACGCAGAGTTCTGTGCCCCTCCAATCCACTTTTCACACAGCAGCCACAGAAGGGTCATTCAAAAAAACAAGTGTAATCATGTCACATCCCTACTTAGAAGACTTCAGTGGCTCACCAAGCTTTCATATCGAGTCCCAACCCCTTAGCTTAGCCCCAAGGACCTCCCGGACGGGGCCCAGGACCTACCTCGCAGCCTCATCTGCTGCAATATGCAATCAGGACAGTGTTTTCTGATTGCCACTTCCGGGCCTTTGCACATGCTGTCCTCTTGGCCTAGGAGGCCTTTCTCCTGCTTTGTCACCTGGGTGACACTACCCATAATGCAAGACTCAACTCTGAGCTTGGAGGGGAGTTCCTCCGGGAAGCCTTCTCTGCCCCCCAAGCATAATTCCAGGCCCTTACACCTGTCTGTCTTCATCACAGCATGCAACCAGTTGCTGGTCGATAGCCCTGTGGAGCACATGGGGAGCACCCCAGACTCCCATGCCAGCACTGTGGGTGTCCAGGGGTGGAGGGTGGGGTGCACATCCAACCTTACCTGTCTCTGAGGGCCGGTGGGATCCGACTCTCTCCGTCGAGGGCGAGGTCCCGAGTGCAGGGGTGAGTGGAAAGGGCTGCCAGGTGTGGGGGGCTGCGATGTCTCTGACCGGCCATCGGCCTGGCTCAGCTGAGGTTGTGGGGGCTGGAATGGCGTCTGCCGTGGGTCCTCCTCAGCCAGTGTCTGCATGCTGCGTCCCCGGGGCCGGACAGTGGGCTCCGGCACTGGCCGCCGCCGCTCCTCACCCTCCTCAGGCAGTGGTCGAAGCTCCTCGGGCTCCTCATCTGTGGTGCCTGATGTGCTGGGCTCGGCCCCTGGGGGGAAGTCCTTGAGCTCTGTCTCCTTGTCAATGATGACCCACTCCTTGCTGTCGAAGTCTTCCTCCTCAGCCAGCGGCACGGAGCGGAAGGCGTTGCTCAGGGCCTCCTGCTCCACGGAGGCTGACACGTCCATGCGGCCGCTGGCCTGCCGGTCGGCCTGGCCGGTGTCCACTGACAGCATCTGGGCCGGCTGGGAGGAGCAGGCCTGGCGTGAGGGTGAGCCGGGCAGATCCATTCGTGATCTGCAAAGCCATTCCAGATGGGGCTCAGGGCCCAGGTTCTCTGGACCCCCGAAGACCCTATGCAGGTGGCAGGGTGGACCGTGACACCTGGACCCTCCTGACCATTGTCACTCTCCACCCCCGATCCCTGTAAAGATCTCCTTCATTCATTCATACATTCATCTGACACATTTTTGAATGCTATATTCCAGGGATCTGAACATGCAGGAAATAAAATCTGGTTCCTGTGCTCAAGGAACGTTCTCTGCCAGACCACCCCTGGGAAACTGAGTCTTACTAAAGCCAACTTTCTGTTCTCCTGTCCAGTGCTCACACCACATCAGGAGCTCCCTCCACCCAGGGCAAACAGCCACCTGCCCTTGAGTTTGCAGACGGTTTCTCTAGCCTCTTCTACTACCACTCTCCAGCCCTGCCCGTCTGGTTTTACAACTTTCAACAAACTCCAGTGGCCTCCAGTCCCAAGGACAAAGTCCACATTCCTTAGTTTGGCAGTCAAGGTTCTCAGCTGCCAGTCCTTGACCCACTTCCCCACCCTCCTAGCCAGACCCACCTCACATTCACACGCTCTCCCCAAACTGCCCACGTGCTCACGCCTCTGCGCCTTTGCGCATGCTGCTTCCTCCACAAGGCCTGTCCTTCCACCCTTTGCTGTCCCACCCCCGCTCAGATGTCACCTCCTGTGGGGAGCCTTTCCAGCCTCCACAGGGGTTGGTTTGCCTTCCTGGTGCTCCCTGTGCTGCCTCTCATCCCAGAGCAGAGCACGCACGTGTTTCCACGGCCTCCCTGGGGAGCTGGGGGCTCTGCCAGGCAGGGAACGGGGCCCATCTGCTCACTTCTGGGGCACACATCCTGGCTTGGGGTGTCTCTCATTGTTACCTTAAACTGTGCTGGGAATCTCACGTCACTTCCAGATTTTCTCAACCATGAGTGTGCTGGCCCCAGCACAAGGAGGACAGACCACTACAAAAGGAAGAACTGCCCTCCCCCAAGTGCCTGGGGAGCCCCCATTGAGAACCATGAAGGCTCAGCCTCTCTGGAGTGTGCACATCCTCACAGGTGGCCTGTGGACAGCGGGCTGGCCCCCTCTCTCCCCCAGCATCGGGCCTGTGACAGGGAGCGGTGCAGGTCTGAAGTCACCTGTGGGGCGTTCTCAACAGATTGCCACCCTGGCCTACATGGGACCTGCCAAATCAACACGGTGTCTTTATTGATTTGTTACTAAGGCTCAAAATAAAGACACCCCTGAGGGAGGCCACTCAGGGTCTGACATGTATACTCCCATGCAAACGGCTGATGTCACTTCCTTTCCTGAGAGCTTTGTTCTGACGGACATAGAGGAGAGAGAGGGCACCAGAGGAAGAGAGGAGCTGAAGATCAAGGGTGAGGAGGGGGGCGGGCACTGAGGGGGGAGCTGGGAAACCCCATCTGTTTCATACTTCCTCCACGACCCAGTGCTCCAGAGCCCGCCCAAACCCACCTACCCGCCTATGAGACCCTGAAAACTGTCGGGAAAACCTCTCCTCGGCTCCCTCCTTCACCACCGCCTCCGAAACACAGGTTCGCTCGGAGCCAAACCAGCTTGCTCTTCAGGACTGTTTTTGTTCAGGGCATTCCCCACCTCTCTTCCCTCATATCCCTTCCAAACTGCCCTCCATGATTTCTCCCTGTTTCCAGAACCCTCCAGGTCACCACAGATGACAATGCAGGCCAACCTGTGTGAGAGTGAGTGTGTGAGTGAGTGTGTGAGAGTGAGTGTAAGAGCTGTCGGCTCCCTGAAGACAGGGTGTGCATCGCCTCTCTGCCCTGGGGTCACCACAGGGACTGGGATGGGGCCCCACCACCACCACCGTCTTAGGCGGCTCCACAACTCAGAGGAGCACTGTGCCCCACTTGGGAGGGGGAGTGCAGTTTGGGGCAGAAACCAGAGGCAAGGCCATGGCTGAGGTGGGGCATGAAGGACCACATGGCCTGGGTGTAGAAGGGGCCTCTTCACCCCACCCCCACCCCCACCTCCACCCAGAGCTGGGCCCAGGGAAGAGATCCCCCTTCCTGGTGCAGAGAAGGCCTCAGCCCTGGTGTGGGGTGAAGCCCCACCCAAAGCCAAGGGACGGCAGGGACATCTCTCTTCCACCTGAGGTTGTCCTACCCACCGGGTCCGTCCCTGGTCCCTGCTGGCTATTGGCCACCTAAGGCTCATCTTAGCTCTAAACTCTCCAACACTTACTTCCACCAACCGAGTCCCCTTCCTGACATTCAGATCCATGAGTCCTGATCCCCAAGACTTGGTCTATCCCCTCCTCAAGTTGAGCACTCCCTGAATCCCTCTCTCAGGCCCCTCCTCAGAAGCTGAAGGGAACCTAGACAGCTCTCTGGAGCATCTGTAATTAATCTCTAGAGAAAAAAGTTCGAGGACCTACTAACTCACTCCTCACCTCTTCCTGGGCCTGGGGACCCAGCCTACCCCTCCTGCGACCTGGTACCCCCTCCATACCCCTTTGTGGCACAAGGTGGGATCTCTGCATACCCATCCCTTCCTCAGGCCCCATCACTGCCTCTGCCCCAGATCTGACCTTTCCTCCAGATCAGCCATGTGAAGCGGACCAGGGGGTCTCAACCATCCCTTGGCCCCAGACGCACCTCCTCTCGTGTAGCTCCACCCGCCCATCCGCAGTGGAGAGCCTCTCTGACTCAGGGCTGTTGACCCTCCGGTAGCGCAGAGAACGGACTGGGGTTGTCGGTGAGTCTGGTGGGGCACGCACTGGGGAGCTGGGGACCCCCACACCTCGGTTCTGCTCCTCTTCCACCACACAGGGGGTCTGCAGGAGAGGGCAGTTCCACAAATGGGTCACATGGTTTTCTCAGGAGGAAGGAGACAAAGGGAGATGGAGCAGGAGAGTGCTGGTGACCAAGGGGACAAGGTGTGCAGGCAGGGCAAGCAGGTGTGGGCCGGGGAGAGGGCGCTCAGGCGGGCAGAGGAGGGGCCAGGTATCGGGAAGCCACCCACGCTCTTCTCCCTGGCTGCAGTTACTTTGCCAATGTTGATCCGGAGCTTGTTCCGGTTGACATCTGTCTCCTCCCAGACTTCAGCCTCGGGACCCCCAGGATGGGGGCCAAGGTGGAGGCCAGGGCCCAACCCCTCAGAGGGCCGCCCAGGCAGAATTGGGGGCGCATTCTCCTGGTCACTCAGGTGCTCGCCCTGCAGCACGTCCTCGGTGTTTTCCCGGAGCAGGTCGCCAGGCACTGGCGTCACGTTCACCACCCTGGAGAGGCCGGGAGGGGGCAACGGGCAAGGCTGGCAGAATACTCTCACCTACCAGCACAGGCCCCGGAGACCATGCCACCAACGGGTGCGGGCATAGGGGAGGCCCCAGCAGGGGTGGGGGTGTCTCTGGGCCCATCAGCGTGGCAGCTCATAAAACCTCTGAGACAAGGCCACCCTCAGGTTGGCAGAGGGCTGTGAGAAGTGGCTGCCAGGATGGGCGTCACACCACCTAGCTCTGTTTAAGAGATCCCACTGCCTTCCAGGCCCCGCCGGGTTTCCGCTGCCGTTCACTGGCTGGCTTCCCGTACACCAGGAATGCGTCGAAAGAGAAGAATCACCTTGAAGTTCCTTGAGCAACGCCTGTACAGAACTGGGCACCATAATGTGCTGACAAGTCCTGTTGTCTCCTTCCCAAATGTGTACCTGGAGTCCCTCCCTGCCTGTGTCTCTCTCTGGCTTGCTCCTGGGGTCGGGCGGGAGCCCCTTCTCACTCACACTGGCCACCTCTGACTTTGTGCTTGTCACATGGTTCTGACCGTGCTGACGTGGATTACAAACATCCTAGACTCAACTGAGAGCCCTTGGTGGGCAGGGGCTGCGCGTTTTCCTCTGCGCCCCTAGTGGTGGGGTCAGGACATGTTTGCTAAACATGGAGGAATAAACTGTGGAGGAATAAACTGTGGGGCCCAGACAACTTCACCAGGGCCTCCTGATGCCCGCTGAGCTCAATAGCTCCAAGTGAGGGCCCCATTCCATGCCCGGGGTGAGACTGCGGACGGGGCAGACCTGCCTGGGGTTCGAGAACTCCGCTGTTGAACACCAAGAGTAGGAGAGATGGCCAGGTGTGCTCAGGCAGGAAGAGGAGGAGAGAGCTAGATTCTAGGGTCACAGCTCCAGGCAGAGGTCATATGGTCCCCCCCAAGCCGTCGCCCCTCCTGAGACTCACCCAAACATGGCTGCTGTCTGTCGGGTGTTCTGCTGGGGCGGGGTGGAGGTGCTCGTGGACAGGAGGGCGTCGGTGCCCGCCTTCTCCCAGTCAAAGGCCTCATTCTCAGCGATGCCCCGCTCCTTCATGCTGTTCTCAAACACTGACATGATCAACTGCAGGGGGTGAGGGTGTGGGAGGACAGAGAGGTGACCCTGGGGCTAGCCAGGAGGAGGGGACAGTTGCTGGGACTGCAGGGGGAAGAGAGGGGCCTTTCAGGACAGGGGTGGGCCAAGAGGAGGCATTGGAAGGAGAAGGGCACATTGATTTTAAATGAAAACATGCACACAATATGCAAATCAGCATGCAAATGACCACCTTGGCTGAAGCCCCACGGGCTGGACAAGCCCCCTGATATCTGTCCCCTGATTACCGGTCCCCAGACTCCTTTGCCACTTTCACCATCTCAGCCGTAGCAACAGCAGCCCAGAACCACTGGGAGCTTCCCAAACCCACCACCTGGGATCATGGGTGTGCACAGCAGCTTCCTCTGCCTGTAGTGCCTTCCCCACTCGTCCATCCATCCGTCCTCTCCGAAGCCCTCTCCGATTCCCCACCTTGGCTGGGCCCAGCGCATCGGCCTGAACTGTTCACAGGCCTGCCTGCCAACCCTACACCTCTAGCAGCCAGCATGGGGCCCAGCGCATCGGCCTGAATTGTTCACAGGCCTGCCTGCCAACCCTACACCTCTAGCAGCCAGCATGGGGCCCAGCGCAGGGCGTGCTCTCAGCTGTCTGGTTTGGGGCCCCCTTGTGAGGCTGAGCTAAGATTGGAGGCGGGGCATGGCCTCCTACCGCCCAAGTGAGGCATCTCTGCCAGCAACCAGGGTTCTGAGCTCAGAAGGTGGCAGGCAGTTGCAGGCCCTCTGAGCCCCTGACTGGGCTCTCTCCGGAACACAGAGCGGCTTCTCTCTGCTGCAGCGCCCACTTCGTGGAGTGCCCACTGTGTGCCCAACACTGTGCTCCCCGAGGTGGCACACAGTGGGTCCTGGGCAGAGCATTGCTGACGTCTTCCCCACTCTTGGGTCAGGGTCAGCGGGTCCCCTAGGGGTGTGGGGACGGAGCCTTGGGAAGAGCAGTGGACGTGGGGTCAGAAGATGTGCCCGGCCCAGCCCTGCTCCCATCCAGGCTGTCGGGCCTCAGTTTCCTCATCTAAGACATGGGGACAACCATCCCACCTGGACTCCTGCCGAGTTTTGGTGTAAAGTACTTGAAAACACTTGGCTTTAACGAACTGCTAAATGCTAAAATAATAACATAAGGAACACACGATTACCACCAAAGGCTTGTTTTGAAGCTTAAATGAATTAAAGCATGAAAAGCACTGAAAACAGGGTAAGCTCTTGATAAATCTTAACTATGCCTACTGTTGATAAGAGTGCAAAACAGTTTCGTGCAGTTGGAAGACGAGGGGGAGATGGTGAGGGCCAAGCCGGCGGGGACGAAGGGCCTCGGCAGGAGTGTGCTGCTGGTGACGGTCGCCCACAGAGAGGTATCCGGGGATGCAGGCGGGCGGCAGGCTCCCACCTGGTAATCAGGCTTGGTGAAGTAGTCGAGGCTGGCAATGTGGTCCAGGAAAAGGTGGAACTCAGAGGGCATGTGCTTCAGTAGCATCCGGTGCTCGTACTTCTCCTTGATCATCCCTACCTGCTCCTGGAGGCAAGAGACACAGGTAGGTGGAGCCCCAGTGGCCCCCCCACCCCTGCCACCTCCTCAGACCCAGCTGCACAGGGCTCACTTTGTCCTTGATCTTCCTCCAGGGCAGTTGGCCGACTGCAAACTCCACTAACATGTAGAAGAGGGACCACAGGTCATCGTGGCGACCCATCTCCTGGGGGTGGAGGGATGGGGGTCACCCACAGCTCTCAGGCCCTTCCCTGGGAGCAGGGGGCTGACCCTTGACTGAGGTATACTGGTCAGGGAGGCCTGACACCCAGGCTTCTACGGGCAGAGCTGAAGTCTCCCTGAAGCTATGGCTCCCTCCCTGACCTCCCAGCACACATGCAATCCCAGTTAAGACTTCTGTGTGTGCTTTCTCACCCCACAGAGATTTGTGTTGGGAACAGAGAGGAGCAGGTCCCCAAAAACAACAAAGAAGAGGAAGTCAAGGGCAGAGCTTCCTTCCAGTCGCGGTCTCTGGAGTGGCAGCTGCCAGCCCATGCCACATATTTCTCTCCCCACCTCCAGAGCTGCCCACCCTACCCTCTCCCTCAGCAGCACACTCCGCCCCTGACCTGTGCCTTTCCTGCCCTCACATCCCTCAGTCCTGGCTCTGCACTCACCCGGTTCTTGTGGGCATTGACTGAGGCGTATCGAACAGTCCCTCGAAACCCGGCCACATTCCGAGGCTGCAGAGGAGAAAACACCACCAGAAACCTCACGGGCTGCCCCTGACTGACCTTGGCCACATTTCAACCCTGCTTACCAAGCCTGCCTCTGCCTACTTTAACCCTGATGGCCCCCACCCCCGAGGCACCCCCCGCCACGTTGGTCTGGTCAGGAACAAACCTGACACACCAACCCAATCCTAAACATGCCTCCTGACCCTGCATCTGTCCTTGACCGGAGTGGGTAGACAGATCACGGAGTGAATGTGGCATCTACCAAGAGCCCAGGCCAAAGGAGAGAGGGGATGGGCTGACTGCGGACAGAGGTGGGCGCTGCTGATATTGAACAGAAGCCGGGCCCGTCCAGGCAGCTGTGGGAAAACCTGGTGAAGGGTCCCCAGGAGGCCAGGACCCCCTCGCACAGCGGTACTCACGGGCCGAACGTCCCCCGTGGTGTTGGTGTACTGCCGGGCCAGCCCAAAGTCCAGCATGTAGCACTTCCTGTAGGTGGACGGCAGCCTGCCCATCGCAAAGTTTGACTGCAGGAAGATGGCGGCCGTGAGCCGTGGGCTCTAACCCTACCTGGCTCACCTCAAGGGACAGGGTGAGGGACCCTCAGCCCACATACACTCACATAAGAGAAAAACACCAGCATACGCGGCCGGTCAGAGCACCGCATCTGAGGGGCAGGTGAGATTACCCTCATTTTAGAGATGAGGAGACTGAAGGTCAAAGAGCTTAGGGGGCTTGTCCAAGATCTCACAGCATCTGATGACCCAGCTGACAGCTGAAACAAGGTCTGCCGGGCTCTAAATCCTTGGGACTCCCAGGCAGGGCAGTGAGGCTTAGTCTAACTAAGGCAGCAGGATACCTACATTGTCCTTGCTGTGTGACCTTGGGCCATTCAACGAACCTCTCTGGGCCCCAGTTCTTATCCCTTAAGATTGGTGGGTTTTTCCAGCCACGATCCAAGATGTCACAAAATTAGCTATTTGAAATTCTTTACGAAGCCCCAGCCCTTGGCCCCTTCCCTCAGTCCCCTGGTACTTCCCCGCTCCCTGCACCTTTTGGGGTTGAAGGACTACTCATGTCGGGGTAATGGAAAAGACAAGAAGAGACGTACAAGAGAGGGCAGGGGCATGGCCAAGGGGCAGACAGGGGTGTGTGCTCCTGCGAGGCAAGTGAGAGGCAGAGGTGAGGCTTGGGCCGGAGGAGAAAATGTTCTGAAGAAGAAACCAGGGACCCAGAGATGGAGGGAAGGTGTTTGTTGGGGGTCGTGCTTGGGGCGGGTGCCCCTCACCGGCTTGATGTCGCGGTGCAGGAAGCCCACGGAGTGGATGGCCTCAATGGACTCCAGGATCTGCTTGCCCAGCCGCAACGTGGTACTCAGCGTGAAGGTGCCTCGGGGCTGACTGCGGCGCAGGTCAGCTAGGTTCCGGCCCTGGGCATGGGAGTGGGGTGACCCTGCTCAGCGCCCATCCCAACCGCCACCACTGCGGCAGCCTGCCCAGCCTCAGCCCAAAGTCCTATGCCCACTCCCCATTCCTCCCAGGGCCGAAGTCTCCCGTCCCCACTCCCCATGGCAGGAGTCGCACCCACGTTCTTGGGTGAGACTGGAGGGAGGACAGGCCTCGGGGACTCACCTGGAGCTGCATCACCACGTAATTGAACTTCTCGTTCCGGCCACAGCCAATGAACCGGCACACGTGGTCTTTCCCTGAGGGGCACAGACAGGTCTCCCAACTCCTACTCCTTCTCCCTCCTGTCCAGCCCTAAGGGGGGCTCCTGGTGCACTCTGGGGTTCCTGGGCCCCCTACCCTGGCCCCATGACCACTTTGCCTGCCCCCACGCCCTGCCCTTAGCCCCATCATCCCTCTTAGACCCTGGTCCTATCTCACCTCCCCCTTAGCCCCTCCCCTCCACCACACACCCCTCCTCCCCAGCTTCTTCTCCCATCACCTCTCCTGGCCCCTGGTTCCATCACCTCGTCCCTCCCACCCTCCTGCCCTAGGCCCGAACCTTGCAGCTTTTTGAGCACAGCCACCTCCATCTTGAGGACCTGCTTGGGCTGCTGGGCTGACTCCACCTTGAGGGCCACGTTCTCCCTGGTCAGCAGGTCCATGGCCTCGTAGATCTCACCAAAGCCCCCGCCCCCAATCTTTTTCAGCTACAGAGACAGGGGAGAGAATAGGGGACACAGGGATCAGACTGAGCAGCTCCTCATCCCATCCACTGCCGGGGGGTGGTATCCTTTATTGGTGAGGGCAGAGGCCATCCTTCAAGGGGAGGGCCTCATGTCTCCCTTTTTTGCCCCACCCACCAGGGCCCCCACCTCCTTTATTAGTGCTGGAGACAGAGAGCTCAGCCGTGGGTGGACAACCACACACACACGGCCAGCTGTTAGAGTGGGCAGTGGGAACCGGCATGAAACAGGTGACTTTGTGCAGACGTGAAGGAAAGGTTGTACAGGACTATGGAGAGATAATGGGCTATCGCGAATCTTTTCTTCTCTGGAAGGACAATAACAATCATGCTCTTCCCAACCCCCTGCCTAGACTGAGCAACCTCCCCAAGGAAGACCAGTTTCCAGACCCTGCCAGCTTCAGGGCAGATTCCCCAGGAAGGGGTTGGCAGAATCCTAAACGGTGTCACCAGAGTACCTGCGGGGAGGAGCTTTTTGGGGAGGAGACTCAGGAGAAGGTGCTCACTGCCTGTGCCTGCTCCTGAGGCTCACATCACCCGCTAGACCCCGATCATATGCCCAAAACCAAGGTGAGCCTCTTCTCTGGGGCAGGGGACAGTGTGGGAGCACGTGGGGATGGAAGTTTGGAGAGAATCTGTTCATTCCCGGGGCAGTGCTGTGGAGGGCTAACCCTCTAGGCCCTCCTCCACGGCATCCCAGGGCGAGTAGCAAGAAAAGACGGAGGGAACCCTGACAGAGGAAGAACCAGCAAGGGGAGATGAGCAAGGCTGTGACGGGAGGGATGAAGGTCATGTCAAGTCAGAGGCCCAGGGGTCTTGGAGAGTGAGGGTGCTGCTGGTGATGATGGGGGGGAAGGGCGAAGGTACCGAGTTCTAAGTTGGGACTCCTTTGATTTAAGAAAGATGTACAGCTCGATTCTCACCTCCCCAGGGAGCCTGCCCCTCATGGGGGACCTGCCCTCCAGAGCCTCACTTGTGACCCGCTGACTTGTAACTGGTCCACCACAGCTGGTCTTGCTAATGATTGGATGGCGGCCGCTCTCATCAGCCAGCCTGTGACCTGTGACGGACTCCGAGCCTCCTGCGTGTCTGAGCCCTCCCCTAGCATTTTCAGTACTTGGGTGCCGAGTAAACCCTGAATGGTGGTTGAAGTATGGGAATGAAGGGACGAAGGAGGCAGGGCAGAGCTGAGGACTGGGAGTATCCAGCAGGTGGCAACCGAAACCACTCTAGAAGGAGAGGGTTGAAGGGAAGATTTAGAAGAGAAGTGGAAGGCTGGAGGGGATCTTGAAGACTTTTGCATCCAGGGAGGAGGCAGGGAAAGCGGGATGGGGGAGAAGAGTAGGAAGCCAGAGTCCCCCTCTACTTGAGACAAAAGTTGAAGGTCAGACTTCTAGAAGAATTTCAGAACCAGGAGGGGACAGTCACAGACTCAGGGGAAGCAATGGCATGATGGCAAGTCTTCCTCTGGGGACCTTTAAACTCAGGGGAGATTTTAGTGTCTTCTGAATTCCTTTGTGGTTGCCATGCACCAGCACGGAGGAAAGGGCCAGGGGAGGGGCGCAACCACCACATTGCGGTTCTGTGCTCCAGACTCACGGATGCCATCTCAGCTCCTCCCCAGAGATCCCCAACACAGGTGAGCAAGGTCGTAGGAGTCACCATTTTTTACAGAGGGAAAACTGAGGCACAAGGCTAAGAACCTTGGCCCCAGGTCACACGGCTAGCAGGCAGCAACGCTGGGTGTCATTCAAACCCAGGCAATCTGACGCCCAGCCCACACTCTGCACCACGACGTTACAGGAACAGTGGGTCACACTGGGATCCCGAGTGTCAGGGCTGAGATGTGAGCTAAGCTCAGATCCACCAGGCTCCAAAATCCCTGCCGGGGGTGGTAAGGGGGCTCGGGGCAGCCAGATACTTCTGACACCTCCTCCCCGATTTCCCAGGGTGCCCAAGGCTGTCTCTCTGCTACTTTCATTCCCAAACAGAGCCTATTTTTCCTTCCTTTGTCCCCTTCTTACCCCCACTTACCCGTTATAGAATCTCCCTGGGGGGAAGAGCTGGGCATCTGCACCCACCCACGCACCCAACGCCTCTCGTCCCTCAGCCTGTGTCCATGGGCCATGGCAGGCATGGACACAAGGCCCAAA
The DNA here is from genome assembly GCA_007922815.1 of Macrotus californicus. Classification (NCBI taxonomy): domain Eukaryota; kingdom Metazoa; phylum Chordata; class Mammalia; order Chiroptera; family Phyllostomidae; genus Macrotus; species Macrotus californicus. The sequence continues at coordinate 303,330 of VMDR010000190.1, read as the reverse complement.
ACACTTTTAGGAGGCAATAAAAATGTTTTAATTTCTTTTAAAATCAGAAGGAGAAAAAATTAACTTCTAGGTCAAAAAATTTTAATATATAATATTAATGTATTCCTCTTTATACCAATGCAGTAATAAAATACAGTTTTTAGTACTTTATTATTGATGAAGGGGTCCAAGGAGGAGAAGGGCCCAGGGCCCACAAAAGTCCTAACGCAGCCTTGCCCTAGCCCGGACCCTATTCGTGACCCTAACCCTGCAGAAGGACCTGCACAAGCTGGAGGAGAAATACGACATAATAGGACCAGCATGCACTTAGCAAAAAGGAAGCCTGGGTTTCTGGGCCAGCTCTGGGTGACCTGGGGTGAGTTTCTTAAATTTTCTGAGGCTCCACTTTTCCTCCTCTGTAAAATGGGAGGTTGGACTAGCCCTGGTCACAGAGACTCCATCAGCTCCATGGTCCTGACCCTTCGGTGGGCTCATTCTCAGATAGCAGGATACTGACCCCACTGTCAGACGGAGCTGGTTCTACCTACCGGTCAGGGCAGCTGGGCAAGTTAACTAATCTCTGCGCCTCTGTTTCCACACCTGTGAAAGGGGCTAACAGTATGGACACTTTGTCACAGCAGCTGACAATAGTGAGTGCTCAAGACAAATGCTAAGTTTCTGTGGCTATTATTGTTTGTTAGTCTAATTCTGGGAAGCCTGCGTCAAGAAGAAAATGTTATTATTTTTAAATACTCCACCTAGTGCCACTGACCCACATCTTCTCCTGGCTACCGCCCATCTCTGGGCAACTTGTTCTTGGTTCCTGAGCTCTTCCTCATGTCTCTGTCCCATCCCTCATGGGGAGAAGGCCGAGAGGAAGCATCTGGCACCCCACCTCCTCTAGTCCTCCAGGGGGAAGGGGAGTGAGAGTAGAGAGGTAAGCTAGCAAGGATCGCATGTGTGGTCCTTTTCCCAAATTCCACTTGTCACGTTTCTTCCCACTCATCATCTCCCACTTCCTCCCTCAAAAACACAAGAGAGTTCTACCCCAAACTCAGGAATGCAATCCTTTTCCCACCTGTTCAGTGTAAATGCCCTTCTGCCTCCAGGCTGCCAGCACCAGAAGCTGCATAACACCCCTCACATTACCGCCTGAGCCCCGCCTCCTTCCCCTCCACCCACCCCACCCCCACCCCCACCCCGATGGTGGAAAAATTGTCTTCCACGAAACCGGTCCCTGGTGCAGAAAAGGTTGGGGACTGCTACTTCATCAGATCCTCATTTCTTTGATTACTGCTCTGGCTCCCTCTTCCCCAACCTCTGTCTCCCGACATTCTCCCTCAGGAAGTTCCCCTCTGGGACATACACAACCTGTACCCTTAGCTCTCCAGATCCTCCAGTTCCATCCTTCACAAAAAAACATCTCTGACTATTGTGCTACCTTTGTCCCTATCCCTAGGCCTCTAACGGACCTGCCCAGTGGGGTGGCTGTTGCCAAGGAGATCCACCTCCACTCAGGCCCACTCTCCTCTCAACCCTGAACCCCAATGAGCTGAGCCTCTCCCCACAACACACACACACACACACACACACACACACACACACAGAAACAGGCTCAGCATACACCTGACCTGTACTACGGTCCCTTTCTTCCTCCTGGCTCCCCACTCAGGTTCACACCCACAGCTCACACACCGTCACCCCACAATCCCCCCACTTCAGTCTGCCTCCACCATGGTAAATGGGAAGCAGAGAGCTCCTATGCAACGGGAAGAAAGGGGATGTGGTAGGATTGATTTACGGTAGGTCTTGCTCCCCAGACACTGCCTTTCCCCTAACCCTCACATGCTCCCCTCCCATCCAGACCCAAATCCCCTCCACAGGAGGCTCGTACTACAACTCCCAGCAGGCCGAGCAGCCTGAAGTCCTGGGCTGAGGAGCAAGGCACGCTGGGAGGTGGAGTCTCGGCTTGTTGCACCTGCCGCAGCAACCAGTGAGGGGAGGAGGGTAGATGGAGAGGACGGAGCGCGGCTGCGGTGGGAGCAGCCTGCAGGGCCTCTTTCCCGGAACCCAAGCCTTTCCGTCCTCTGCTGCAGCAGAGGGACACATGCTCTCTCATTGCCCTTCTCCAAGGTCCGGCAGAGGAAGAGCCCCCTCCCCCACCTTCCTCTCTCCCCAAAGTGAGCTTACAGCGCCTCCTCCGACAACCAACCAGGAGTTGTTCCAGGATGGGAACGACCAACGTGACCTAGCCGGGAAAAGGCGTGAGAGAGGGCGGGGCTAGAGAGAGGGCACTGGGAGAAAGCGGTTGTCCACAAGTGTAGGCAAAAATAATGATATGCAAGCAGTATGTAAATAAGCCCAGGGGTACCTCCCAGTTAAGGTAGGTCGCGGAAGGCACCAGACTTTACAGGTTTCCAGATCCCCTCCTCCCCCGGCCCCTCCCTCTGCCCCACTGGGTCACTCACTCACCACCTTCCAGCGATCCTTGACCACGTAGTTGGCCGGCAGGATGTCGGCCTGCTCCCCTCCCCCACTCATGTTGGTTTCGTCCTTAAGAGCAGCCGCTAGGCACTGCATCCGCCAGCCCGAGGGAGGGGTGTCCGCAGGGCCTGCCCTGGGGGGGCCATCTACCTGGGGGAGCGGAGAGGGGCTGTGAATGGGCTGGGGCCACGGAGCCAGGGCCACCTTGCAGGTATGATGATGGGAAGCTTCATTCTAGCAGGCACCCTTCCCAGGGCCCACTGGACAGATGCCCCGGGGGTTACGATGGGAGCATTGTGTAAGCACGGGCGTGGAGGTCAGAGGAGAAGACAAATACTCTCCACAGGAAGGGAGATACAAACTACAGACTGGAAACGTGAAACCAGCAACACACATCGATGAAAAAAGGAGAGGAAAATGATGTGTGAACAGTCTGGGGAAGGGTTTCCCAGAGAGACATATGCCAGCTAACGTGGGGGAGACTTGCTAACCCAGGAGCACATTAGACTGGGACCGTTGCTGATACTGGGGAGACCCAGCCCAAGAAGGGCCAGTCTGAGTGACTCGATCTGTGGCCCTCGGCACCCACACCTTCCCTTGCCACAAAATGCCAGGGAGCTGTGCGTCTGAGGCTTATGGAGACGGGCAGCAGAGTGACAGAGACCTGCTGACCCACCGTGGGGGAGGCGATAGCCGACAGCCCCTGGAGGGTGGTGCTGAGTGAGGAGACAGCTGCTGAGGGGCACACCCATTCTCAGTGGTGAGCCCCAGCCACACAAGCGTGGGAGCGAAGAGGGGACATAAGGCGGTGGCCTCAAAACATGGATTTTAGAGGGATAGCAGTGGTATGGACATGCGGAGAGAGGCAGGCCAGGCTGGGAGGAATTGGGGACTGCAGGGGAGTGGGAGCAGCCTAACAGAGGAGTGACAGGGAGCAGCAGGTCTGAGTGGGCATGGGGGGAGAGAGCCTCTGACCACACCTTTCTCCTGTCTGCTCGGGAGCCAACAAGAAAGAACACACAGCTCCTGTTGCATTAGGATGGGTAGAAGCTGGATACCAGGGAGACTGTCCCAACTGGGAGGGTTGGGGGCCAGCCAGTGTCACTCAAAAAAATGCAAGTGTGTGCACATGTGTGTCTGCGTGTGTATCTGTGTGTCCATCTGTGTGTGTATATGTCTTTGTGTGTCTGTGTGTGTGTGTCTTTGTGGCTATATCTGTACACCTGTGTGGGTGCTTGTGTGTGTTTTTGTGTCTCAGTGTGTGATAGCATGTGTAGGCAGGGGCCAGAAGAGATAACATTTTGAGATCTCTGCCAACCCAGTGCAAGAACAGAATGAAGATCTTTTCTTCTTTTCTTTCCCACTACACTTTTCATAAGCACTCTGCGCTGCCTTCACAGTGACCCTAGAGAGTCACAGATGGAAGGAAGTCCCTCAGGCTGGGATGGAGGGGTGGGGTGGTGAGAGGAGGAGAGTGCCTAAGATATCAGTGGATCGCATGGGAACTCCATAAACCTGCCTTCCCTTGGGATGGGATAACTCCCCAGGGCTCCTGTGTCTAGCCATCCCGATACAGGGAGCAGCATGGAATGGTGAGGGCATGGAAACCACCTTCAACAGGTCATGGTGTGCCATGAGGAACATGTGGAGAAGGGATCTCCATGGGGAGAGACCATATCACTCTTTCTGTATTTCTTCAAATGACGCAGCTGTTTCCTCCAATCCACACAACTTCAGGATATCAGAAATGTGGGACTATCAAATGGGCCTCTGCTCTCCTTCTGTCAGTGGTCTATGGGGCAGGAATTTGCAGGGCACAGAGGACAGGGCAAGATGAAGGGAGAGGTAGGGGTGGGAGGGCGCGTTCTGGGATATGCGTGGAGGGAGCAGGTTGAGGACAAGATGAAAGAAGCAACTGAACCAGTAGGGAGGGAGCCTTAAGGACCCAAACTGGATGAGCTCTGGTGAGCCTTCCAGCCCTGTGATGGTGGATTCTACAGGTTGATGAGAAAAATTTAGGTCCTGCTCCCATTTTGTAGGTGGGCAAGTCGAGAAGGAACAGGTGAGGTGAGAAAAGAAAGCGTGGAGGCAGGAAGGTAAATGAGGGTTCTCTGCCTCTCCCTATTCAGCATCCTTCCCACTCTCTGCCTCAGAGGACTACACTCAACTCAGACTAGGACTGGATGCCATGAACACCAGGCACTTGGCTACCCCGTTACTGCCCCCTGAGAACCCTCTGGGTGTGTGGAGGCATGGGTGTATAGTGGAGAGGACTCGTGGAGGAGGTCTTTATGAACACATGCCAGAGAGTGCATGTTTGAGAGCAAGGGGCTAATGATGAGCAAGAGAGACAGACAGACAGAAATATATCCAAGTTGTTGGGAGCTTCTCATGGTATGTGAGTATAGGTGCTGATGTGTAACTCTGGAAGATGTGAGCCAAGTATGTGTGGGAATGTGGGAGCCTGGGTAAGGAGGGGTGAAGACCGGTGAGGGGTAATGGGAACAGATGAAAAGACGTGGGAGGGGCAGAGGGGATGAAAGGGACCAGGAGTGACAGGATCAGAGGAGGGGGTTGGGTGAGATAGAGACAGGTGAGAGATCGTCTTGGCAGATGAGGAAGCCAGGACCAGGAGGGTTTCTGGGCCCAGTGGGAGGGCTGAGGTGGTGGGTAAGAAGGCTAGTGGAGGAAACGGAGGGACTAAGGACAAGGGAGAGGGGTTATGCAGAAAGCTGGAGACGACTTGTCGGGAGTGACAGGACATTGGAGCCAGACGGACAGGGACTGAGGTGAGGAACGAGGAGGAAAACCCCTGGAGGGCAGGCTGGAGAGGGTGGGTATATGTGGGGGGCAGGGAGCCGGTCCAGGCCTCGGATGCGGCCCAGGATGTGTAGGCCGGCGTCCCAGCCCGGGCGGAGACAGCAGCGAGGGGTGGTGGGGGGGCGCTGGAGAATGCTGCGCTGGGAGCGGAGCCAGGCCGAGGCCCGCCAAGTCCGTGGAAGGAGCCCCCACCCGACCCCCGACCCCCGACCCCCGCCCGCCCCGCCGCGCCTCACCTGCTCTGGGCCCGCTGCGGCTGACGCTGCGGCGGCGGCGGAGGCAGCGGCTTGGGGCGGCGCATCCCCCGGGGCGGCGGCGGGGCGGGGGCGGGGGCGGCTCAGTGCGGCTCTGGGCGGCCCTCTCCCTCCGGCGGCGGCCTCCCGACCGGGACCATCCCGGCCCGGCCCGGCCCGGCCCCGATCCTCCTCGGGCGGCGGCGGCGACAGCGGCAGAGCGGGGAGCTGCCCACAATGCACTGCGCCGCCAGCATCAGCACCAGCCCTGACATCACCGCCGAACCGCCCCACCGCCCCACAGCTCCGGCTCTTACATCACTTGTCATTTCTCTGACATCACATTCTACTCTGCTTCTTTCTCCAATCCTGCAGCTCTAAGACTCTCTGGCGCGCGGTCCTGCTCTAGCTCTTAGGATCTCCTCACGGGTCTCAACCATTCCCTTGATCCCCGTCCCCCAGCAGAGCCCCATCTCTCTCCTTACCTGTCTCCATACACCTCACCTGTCTCCATCACCTTTTGTCTTCTTCACTCCCAACATGTTTCTGTAACTCTTGTCTGTCCCCATCAGCTTCAACTGATTCCCCACTCCTTCCTCCATGGTTCTGTTACTTTCCTCTAAACTCATTTCCCCTCACCTGCCATACGTCATTCCCACCCCCATTTCCTCTCTCTCTCTCCCCCTCTCTCTCTCCTTGTCTCTTACTGCTTACCAAATAAGATGCACGCTCTTTACTGTGACATTAAAAATTCTTCCCAACATAGGCCCACAGAGGCTGTTCCTGTGCTTCTGGATCGCTCAACATTCACTGAACGTACTTTGTTGCTTGTCTCTCTCAGGCCCTTCCGTCCATCCTCACGCCTTCGGTGAAGCATACCGAGCACTTTCGGCAACAACAACAACAACAATAGCTGTGACTCTTTACTCTTACCAGTCACTGTTCTGACTTTACACATATTGACTCGTTCAGTTCTTGTAACAACCCTAGGAGGTAGTAGTGCTACTGCTGTACCTATTTTATAGATGGAGAAACTAAGTTACAGAAATTTGAATAATTTGCCTTAGTTTACACAGCTAGCACATGGCAAAGCTGGGTTCGAACCCTGGCTCCAGAGTCCATGCTCCTCACCACTCTACTAGGAAGAGGTGTCACTGAGTCTGCAAGAACAGGCAGAGGAGGCTTTGCAGAGGAGGTGCATTCAGCTGTAATTTGAAGGATTAGAAGGAGTTTTCCAGCAGACAAATGGAACCCAGGCAGAGGGTGAGAGAGTCTTCCAGGCTGAGAGGACAGCCTGAGGTGAGCTGGGGATAGGCATGTGCCAGATGAAGGGCCTTTTGTGCTGCGCTAAGAAGACAGGATTTTCTCCACTTCATTTTGGAAAGTGTAGTGGATAGTGCGGTGAGCCATCCAGATGCCCCTTTAGAATCTGGGCTGACTCTTTCTCTGGGAATTTCCCCTGACCTAGGGAGATGACTCATCCAAGACCATGCGCCCTTCCTGGGGCATCCCATATCTGATCGACAATCAACCTGTGCGTACAAAGGCCTCGTCCCCTTCCCCCAACTTGGGACATATCTGAAGGGACATTCATTGTCAAAACTCCTGATAAGGTCAGCTTCTACTGAGACTGCATCAGAACTCAACTTCCCCTCTACCCACTGCTGCTCTCTTCACTCCTCCACGGATGTTGGTCCTCAGAGCACGTCCCAATAAGTCTATACTGCACGATCATCTCTGTCTCAGAGTCAGTGCCCAGGGCACTCAGGCCTTTAGACAGAAAATCACTAAAGAATTCTCAGCAGAACCCTGGTCGGGTAGCTCAGTTGGTTAGAGCACTGTCCTGATACACAAAGGTTGCAGGTTTGATCCTTGGTCAGGCCACATACGAGAATCAACCAATGAATGTATAAATACGTGGAATGACAAACTGATCTCTCTCTCTCTCCCCACCCTCTTCTATCTCTCTCTAAAAGTCAAATTTTAAGAAGAATTCTGACCAGAAATAATACACAGTCTGATTGGGTTAGAATTTTTTCTCGTACTTAAAAAATGTTACTCTAGTGTCTTCTAGCTTGCATTGTTTCTGATGAGAAATCTGCCATTATCCTTCTCTTTGTTTCTCTCTACATAATGTGTCTTTTTCTCTTCTGACTACTTTCCTGATTTTCTCTTTATCACTGGTTTTAAGCTATTTAATTATGATGTGCCTTGCTGTAGTTTTACTCATTTTTCTTGTGCTTGAGATTTGTTGAGCTTCTGGTGTCCATGGATTTCCAGTTTTCATCAAGTTTGAAAATGTTTCAACCATTATTTTCTCAAATATTTATTCTGCCCTCTGCTTTCCTTCAGGGACCTCAGTCACCCTGTTCATCAGGGTGCTTGAAGTTGTCCCATTTATGCTCTGCTCATTTCCCTGTCCTTCTACTCACTATATTTCACTTAGGGTCGTTTCTATTGTTCTGTAATCAAGTTCATTAACCTTTTCTTTTGTAGTGTATTTTTCATTGTAGCTTACATCTCTAGAAGTTCAATCTGGGTCTTTAAAAATCTTCCATATTCCATTTTTCTTCTAACTTCTTAGATGTATAAAATAGTTATAACAACTCTTTTAATGCACTTGTTTACTAATGTATTATCTGAGTAATTTCTGGATTAGTTTCATTTTTTTTTCTCACTATGGGTCATATTTTTCTGCTCCTATCCCTACTGTAATTTTTTACTGGATGCCAAATATTGTGAATTTTACCTTTTTGGATCCTGGATATTTTTCCATTTCAGTAAATATTCTTGAGCTCTGTTCTGGGGTGCAATTTATTTACTTAGAAACAATTTGATCTTTCCAAGGCTTTCTTTTTAAGTCCTTGTTATGTGGGACCTGAGCAGCCTCTAATCTGAGGCTGACTTTTCCCCACCACTAAAGCAAACCCCTTTGGTGTAATTTACCCAATGCCCCATGAATTACGAGGTTTCCCACATCAGCTCCAGGGAACAGGCACTATTTCCATCCTGAGTGAGTTCTGCTCCTGTTAGACGGTTCTTTTCCTGCCTCAAGGAGTTTCCTCACACCTGTGTGCTCATCAGTCCTCAGCTGACTGTCACGGGGAACCCTCTGATATTCCAGAGCTCTCTCTCCTGTCCGGTGCTCTACCCCACAAAGTAGCTACCTAGGCCTCCCTGGACTCCCCATTCAGTCTCCTCAGCTCCCAGACAGCCAGGCTCAGCCTGGGTTCCTCCTGCCTGCAGCCTGGAAATTCTGCAGGCAACCCGCCGGGGCGAACGAAGAGCTCACCCGGCTCGTTTTTGGTCGTTCCAGGATTACTGTCCTATGCTGCCGGACAGCCAGTGTTCAGACGTACTGTGTTATATATTCTGCCCGATTTTGGGTCGTTAAACTTGGGAAGGCATACAGCCAAGGAAACCATCAACAAAATGAAAAGGGAACCAATGGAATGGGAGAAAATATTTGCGAATCATATCTCTGGTAAGGAATTAATATCTAACATGAATAAAGAGTTCATAGAACTCAGTAGGAAAAAAACTGATTTTAAAATGAACAGAGGATCTAAAATAGACATTTTCCCAAAGAAAACATACAGATGGCCAACAGGTACAAGAAAAGGTGTTCAACGTCACTAATCATCATGGAAATGCAAGTCAGAACCACCGTGAGGTGCCACCTCTCACCTGTTCAAATGGCTGCTGTCAAAACAGAAGAAATGACAAGTGTCAGTGAGGATGCAGAGAAAAGGGCATCTTTGTGCACTGCAGGTGGGGTTGAAAATTGCTGCAGCCACCATGGAAAACAGTATGGAGGTTCCTCAAAAAATTAAAATAGAACTACTGTATGGCCTAGAAATTCCACCTCTGGGCATTTATCCAAAGGAAGTGAAGTCACTGTCTTGAGAAGGTATTTGCACCCCCGTGTCCAATGCTGCATTATCTCCAACAGCCAAGACATGGAAACAACCTAAGTGTTCATCGAGGTCGCTGACGGCTGAGTGAGTAAAGCAAATGTGCTATGTTAGTCGGCCAACTTTAGAGCCTGTCCACACCCTCAGAAAGTTTCCTCGGGCCTTCTGCACTCAATGCCCACGCCCACCCTAGCCTCTACTGGCCTCTTTCTGTCTAAGTTCATATGCCTTTTCTAGACATTTCTTCTGAAGATTTTATTTATTTATTTTTGGAGAGCGGGGAAAGGAAGGAGAAGGAGAGGGAGAGAAACACTGATGTGAGAGAGAAACATCAATCAGTTGCCTCTTGGACGCGCCCCGACCAGACAGAATCCCCAGCCCAGGCAAGCGCCGTGACCAGGAATCGAACCAACAACCTTTAACTTTGTGGGAAGACACCCAACCAGCTGAGCCACACTGGTCAGGGCTGGACATTTTTTAAAAATGGAATCATATAATATGTAGTCTTCCGATATTCTCTGTGTTAGCATACGTTTGACATTTCCCATAATGAAAACAATTTCGTTGACTTGAATGATGACTTGCCTTTGTGCAGCACTTTGTGTTTCCTGAAGTGCTTTCGCAAACCAGGGGAGTAAGGCAGAATAACTCTTCACCAGTTTGACGGATGAGGAAACTGAGACTCAGGTCACAGAGGTCATTGTAACAGAATTAGGATTCGATTCTGGCCTCCTGTCATCTGGTGGTGTATTTCCCCTCATTGTGCTGCCTCACTAGACGGCCCACTGTCCTGGGTTCCTCATCCCATCACGTGGTGCCCCACCCCCTTAGCTCAGGCCTCTCTGCATTGAGCCGGGAGGTCTGAGCTGCCAGCCAAGGCGGGCTCTGCATCCTCACCAGCTGACAGTGGGTATAGAACCAGCATCCTCACCAACTGACAGTGGGTATAGAACCAATCTCAGGGAGCTGTTTTCCATGTGGAGTAAAAGGCAAAGCATCCCTTCTACTCTCTTCAGCCTGAGGCGGAAGGGGGATGTCAGCTACGTCAGAGGTGTGGGCCCTAAGGAGATGGAGGCTGGTTTTAAGACACAGAGGCAGGAACAAGATGCTCTGTGTGTATACACGTATGTGTGTTCCTCACCTGTGGGGAGAACTGGAGGGAAGGTGTGAGCATGAGTAACGGTGAAGGAGGGTGCCCATCATGTCTTCTGGGTGAGGCTTCCTTCCTAAAGGCGTGTGTGTGTATGTGTGTGTGTGTGTGTGTGTGTGTGTGTGTGAAGGTGCCTGGTTCGTGTGTCTGTGGCTGCACCCATCAATGGACAGAAATAACCTGAAATCTCTTTGCCTTCTCTTTGAGTTTCTGTGTTTTAAAAAATTATTATTAGGCCTGTTCTGGAACCCCATACTTTGATGTTTTAATCATTACCGTTCAGAAGAAGCTCCAATGGTGCTTTTCTCTGGGGAATGAGTTTGGGGTCTCAGGACTCACTTCCTACTGTATACCCTCTTGTTCCCTTTAATTTTTTGTCCTGTATTTGTATTATTTTAAAAAAGATTTTATTTATTTTTAGACAGAGAGGAAGGGAGGGAGAAAGAGAGGGAGAGAAGCATCAATGTGTGGTTGCTTCTCGTGCTCCCCTCAGTGGGGACCTGGCCCGCAGCCCAGGCCTGTGCCCTGACTGGGAACTGAACCGGCGACTCTTTGGTTCACAAGCCAGCACTCAATCCACTGAGCCACACCAGCCAGGGCTATATTTGTGTTATTTTTATAATAAAGTGAGAGGGGAATCATTATTATTACCAGTTAACAATGCTGGATTTACCTGTCTCCCTGAACATCCTGCTTCTATCAGCTTACTACAGGGCCGAGCAGATTACAAAGTGCTGTCAAATGCAGCTTCTCATTTAGTCCACTCCTTCATCCAACCAAGATTTGATAAATGTTTCCTATGTGGCAGGCACAGATCTAGAAGCTGGGAATAAAGCAGTGAACCAAACTGATCAAAAGTGCTGCCTTCCTGGGGACGTATATTCTACCAGGTGTAGAAAGATATACAACAAAATCAATAAAATATATGGTACATGAGAAGAGAAAAGGCTAGCAGAGAAGGATGACAGAGAATACTGGACACAGGAGGCTGTCCTGTTGAAGAGGGAAGTCAGGAAAGATGCTAAACAAAGACTTGGAGGAGTCGAGGGAGTGATCCAGGGACAAAAGGGTTCTCAGGGAACAGCACATGTGAAGCTCCGGGGCCAGCATGCTTGCGGAGCAGCCAGGAAGCCCGCGTGGCTGCAGAGGTTGGTGAGAGTGTGAGAGCTGCAGTTAGAGAGGAGTCACCGGGTCACGTGGGCCTGGTGGGCCTCTGTGGGGTTGGGTTTTCACCCTCAGTGAGAAGGGAGCCCCTGGAGAGTTTGAGTAGAGGAAGGGCAGTGTTCACAGGCTCGGTCGGCCTGCTGAGCGGAGGCCAGACTGTGTAGCAGGGAGGTAGGGAGCCTGTAAGGGGACTGTTGAGGGAGGTAACAGAGGCTTGGATGCGCGTGGCTACACCTGAGGTGGTGGGTGGGCGTCAGATTCTGGAAGTCTTCAGCAGGGAGAACCGACAGGAGCTGCAGATGGGTTGGATGTAGGGTTTGAGAGAAAGAGAAGAGTCGAGAATAACTCCGAGCTTTTGGGCCTGAGGAGCTGGGAGGATGGAGTTGCCTTTGGTGAGATGGCGAAGACGGGGGGGTGGGTGGGTGTAGTGGGGAGAGAAGTGGTGAGGTTCGGAAGACTGCGACTTCCTCCGGGACAAGTTAGAGTTAAGAAGTCCAGGAGGCGGTGGGTTCCGCAGATACGGGTATCGTCACCCACGTTCCCAACACGTCCCCATTTCACAGGTGTGGACACTTCAGCACCACGTCCCGAGCGCAGGCTCGGCTCGGATCACGTGGCCGCGGGCTAGCGCCCCCTGGCGCGGGAAGGTGAGCGGTGACGGAGGCGGGGATGGCGGCGACCGTAGCCGGCGCGCGGGAGCGCGGGGAGCCAGGGCAGTCGGGCGACACTTGCCGCCGGGCCCTGTACTTCTGCGGGAGTATCCGCGGCGGACGCGAAGACCGGGCGCTGTACCAGCGGATCGTGTCGCGGTTGCGGCGTTTCGGGACCGTGCTTACCGAGCACGTGGCGTTTGGGGAGCTAGGCGCTCAAGGTGAGGCCGCGGGGGCGCGGAGCGCGGGCTGCCGGGGACGGGGACGGGTCTGGCCCCGCCCCCTTACCGAAGCTGCCCTCCCCCGGGCGGTGGCCGCCCTCCACTGTGCCTCCAGGGCCGTGGGCCGGGAGCGAGCGTGGAGCGGGGACTAGACCGCCTGCGTCCGGATCCAGCTGCGGTGCGAGCCCAGTCTCTGCACTCAGTTATCATCCTGACCTTTCGATTCTTCATGGAGAACTTTCTCCAGCCTTTACCGGGGTAGTTTGTAGGGACGGGCAGAATGAACGCGGGCGTGGACGGGAGTGCTGGGGTTTCCGCGTCCCCGCTGGCATCTTCTGTCCCACTTAGGACAAAGCCTAGCCTCCTGCGCCGTGCGCCTTTGCTGTGTGGGTGTCAGCCCTGTCTTGGACCCGACAGACCCCAGTTCTCTCCACGACCACGGTCTCCCCCCCCCCTTTCCGATAAGGCTTTTTTACTTTTGTGTTTTGCTCCTGGCCGCTGGGTCTTTTTTTTTCTTCCCAATGTTACTGAGCTCTAATGAACTTAGCATTGTACACGTTTATTTTAATGATTAGACTTTCATGTGTTGTGAAAGAATCAACACAGTGAGTTTAGTTAACGTCCATTATCTCATGAAATAACTTTTTTTCCGTGTGATAAGATCTCTTAGAATCTTACTCTTGCAACAACTTTCAAATGACGGCACAGCGGTGGTAACTGCAGCCATCATGCCCAGTACACCCCTACTTATTTTATAACCGGAAGTTGGTGCCTTTCGACCACCTTCATCTATTTTCCCAACCTCCTGTCCCCCACCTCTGGTAACCACAAGTCCAGTCTCTTTTGCTGGGAGTTTAGGTTGTTCTGTTTTTAGATTCCACATACAAGTGAGATCATACACTATCTGTGTTTCTGTCTGACTTATCTCACTGAGCATAATGCCTTCGAAGCCCTTCCATTTTTCTCAAATGGCAGGATTTCCTTCTTTCTCATGGCTGCATAAGGTACCATTTTATACATGCACACCTTCTTTATCTGTTCATCCACCCACAGACACTTAGGTTGTTTCCTGTCCTGGCTGCTGGAAGGAATGCTGCCTTGAACATAGAGCGCAGACAGTTTTCATTTCCTTTGGCCATATTCCCACTCTGGGATTGCTGGGTCACGTGGTGGTGCTATTTGTTTTTATCCTCACCTGAAGACATATTGATTTTAGGGGGAGGGGAGGGAGGGGGAGAGAGAGAGAAACCCCTGTCGGCTGCCCCTCATGCGCCCTGAGCAGGGACCAAACCTGCAAACTTCTGGTGTACAGGACGACACTCCAGCCGACTGAGCCTTCAGGCCAGGGCTGTTTCTGCGCTTGGGATTTTGTTCTGTTGGTCTATGTGTCCGTTTTCACGCCGGCACCGCACTGTTTTGATTCTATGGCTTTATGCTACAGCTCGAGGTCAGGAAGTATGATGGCCTCCCTAATTGTTCTTCTGTCTGTTCAGGGTCTCATAAATTTTAGGATTGTTTTTTCTACTTCTGTAAGAAATGCCATTGAAATCTAATAGGGATTACATCGGATCTGTAGATGGCTTTGGGTGATACGGACATTTTAACAATATTCTTCCAACCTGTGAACACAGGATTCCTTTCCATTTATTTGTGCCTTCTTTGATTTCTTTTATCCATGTCTTATCATTTTCAGTGTACAGACCATTCAGCTCTCCAGTTAAATTTATTCTGAAGTATTGTATTACCTTCGATGCTATTGCAAGTGGCTTCTCTCTTTATTCCTTTTCCCGATAATCCATTGTTAGTGCCAGGTCTGAAACGTGGTTGGTCTGATCGAACTCTTCTAGTTTGAAAATTCTGTCTAAAACTGTTGTACTTCTGCTCACAAAACTTAAGCAGTTCCCCATGCCCTGCCCAAGAACAGATCCAGCATCTGTGGGCCCTAACGAAATTCTGGGAGACCTCTCTAAAAAGACGAAAGCACAGAATTGCTAGGGTATTGGGAAAGCCTGTGCCAGTGAGGTTCATTGGCTCCCACAGTCGGTCCACCCTGCCTTGTGGTTCTTCGGCTTCAGTGTGCTCAGAGGTAACGAGGGGCTTGTTTAGATGCAGGATCTCATACAGTAGTCCGGGAGGGAGCCTTAGAATCTCTTTTAACAAGTTCTGCCAGGATTCTGTTCTGATGCAGGTAGCTGTGAGCCTTAATGTCCTAAAGAGTAACATATAACCAAGCTGGAGCCGAGGTCCTTACCCTCCTACCCCAGAATGTCTCCACCTCGGTTCCCATCACCAGCCACAGGTCACTTTGCACGCATTTAGGCAATGGTTGTCAAACTTCGGTGGGTATGAGAATCGCCTGGAGAGCTCATGAAGTGGCCAGGCCCACTGACACCTGGGTCTTTGTAGTTTTATCAAGTTCTCAGATGATTCTGGTACCTACCAAAGCTTGAGATCCACTCCATTAGGCTCTAACCTAGTCTCCCTCCACCCTTTCCTTGCATGGACCTGCCCCTGCTCCTGTCTGCCACGCCCGACCTGGGGTGCTCTCCCTCCTCGTCTCCACCTCTAATCACTCTGACCCACAGTGAGCGAGCCCTCCCCTTAATTTCATTTGTACCATTCATCTGGCCCCAATCACACATCCCACCCTCCACAGGATTGAATTTTTCTTGCAGCTCTTCCATCTCCTTACTCCTTTTCATGGACTTTCAGTGTTGGGCCGGTCCACCCTCCCTCCCTGAGCAGGATGGATATGAGGGGCGGGCTGAGGAGAGGTACTATATACCTCTGAGGTGGAGGGTGGTATATGGTCCTGACCAGCTTTATCTCAACCACAGGGGAAGACGCTGCTGGGGGTGACAGGATCGTCCATGAGCAGGACCTGGCCTGGCTGCAGCGGGCGGACTGTGAGTGGCCCCCTCTCCTACCTGTGAACTCCCCTGGGCATTAGATTCCCTGAACATGCTTGGCCTCTCCACCTAGGACTCCCTCCTCACCACAGTCACTGCCATCTTTCTCTTACAAGCCCAGTTATGGAGCCTCAGTCTGACCTTTCTTCCCAGTGGTGGTAGCAGAAGTGACCCAGCCATCCTTGGGTGTAGGCTATGAGCTGGGCCGGGCAGCCGCCCTCAATAAGCAAGTCCTGTGCCTGTTCCGCCCACAGTCTGGTCGAGGTGAGCACTCCAAGCCCTGGATCCCCACTCCCTCCTTCCCCAATTTTCTCGGGACCCAGTCCTCAGTGCCTTTCTTGGGGGGAGGGCTCTGAGTACAGTGTCTCCCCCAAGAGCTGGGGAAGGGAGCACTGAGGCGGGGAGAAGGGGGGGCACCTTGACCTTCTTCTGCTTTCCCAGTGCTTTCAGCCATGATCCGGGGAGCAGCGGATGGCTCACGGTTCCAGGTGTGGGACTATGAAGAGGGTGAGGTGGAGGCCCTGTTGGATCGGTATTTTGAGGCTCATCCTCCCGAGTAGGTGGCTTCTTCCCTCGACCCAACCACTTGACTTAACCCCACTTTACCAAATTCTTCTGATCCCAGACTCGGCTGTAACACCATTCCTGTCTTTCATCCCCGTGCCAAATTAAAAGATACGTGTACAGTTCTGACTTATGTCTTATGTGTGGCGGGCCAGGGCAGGGCCTGAGTAATATCCTCTCCCCACCCCACTTGACTTCAAGATGTGAGAAACCCCAAGACAGGCATGCTTCCTAATGCCCTCAGGCCCTTGCCAGGAACATTCAAGAGTTTCGAGGACGGCCGAACACGGGGCTGGCTGTTCCGGCTCTTCGGACACTGGGCTGGGTCTGGGGCAAGTGGGCAGGCCTGCACCTGGCCCCGCACCATGTGGACCTTCACGGGCCGTGATCAGCTTAGGTCAGATGGGCCGGCTGTGGGCCGTCTCTGATAACAGAAGAGTCTGGCGGTCTAAAGGAAACTGAAGAACGAGGGTTGGTGTGTGGGGGACGCAGTGGGGGGAGCTGAAGCAGGCCTTTGGGGAAGCTGCCGAGAACGCTTCAGAGAAGTATGTGGAAAAAGTTTATTCAGTAAACATAAGAAGGTGCTGCGGGTGCTCGGAATCGTTCCCTCCGAATACCCCACGACAACGGTCGGGGTGAGTCCTGGCCTCTCGGCTCCGTGGAGGCTCCAGGGGCTCCCTGTGTGCTGCCCCTCAGTCATAGCCCTCATCGTCCTCTTCCTCATCACCAAAGAAGAAAGTGTCTCGGTCTAGGTTCTCGGACTCCTCGTCATAGGAGAAGCTGTCGTTGTCCAGCTCCTCGTCAAACTCATCCTGCTGCCACGCGGGCACATCGTCTTCTTCCTCGTCTCCTTCCTCTTCATCCACCTCCAGCCCCGAGGCGCCCTGGGGCCTAGAGAGAGTGCCACTCAGCCCCAGCACAAGCCTTGCGTGTCTGCTCCCCTCTGAGGCTCCGCCCATACTCACTGATTGCTGGGCACACTGGACCCTTTTGCCTCCTGGGCCTCTAACGGTGGACCTTGGAGACCAACCCGGAAATCCTGGCAAAGAGACGGGAGGACGCAGGGAGTAGGACAGTAGAGGCCACTGGGCCACTGTGTCCAGCTGTCCTTCAACCAGTGTTCTCTGAGGGCCCACTAGGTGTCATGCCCCTGCAGGAGTGCTCGCGCTCTCCCTCCCTCCCTCACCGCAGCACCTCACAAATCACTGCCTTGTGTGACTTAACAGGCATGTTCTCCAGGGACACAGGACACAACAGGGAGGCAGACCAGCCCTCTGTTTCCGGAGCTCACAGTGTTCTGCATGTCTTTTCTGCCCAAGTTACTGCCAGTCTGTACGCTCCCCAAGGGCAGGTTCACAGTCAACATCAGCGTATCAGAGCTGGAAAGAATCTCAGAGATTCCTTATTCCAGTGGACTCCAGTCCCCTGGACCCCACTCCTGGGATTCTGAATCCACATCTGGGTACTATGTCTCAAAAAGTTCCCCAAGTGAATCTGAGGAGCAAGGATCTGGCAAAATACTCTGGAGCTGGTTAATTCCTTTATTTTGTAGGAAATGCCAGGCAGTTAAGTGGCAGGGTCCAAAGCATCCAGCGGCTGGTCTGGGAGTGGACACACACACCCAAGGTCCCTGAATACCCTCCACCCTCGCGGCCTTTCCTTGGGATGCTCCCAGGGCAGGGGCGGCATACCTGGGTGGAATGCTGCAGGATAGCGAGCACCCTCTCCTGGATCAGCCGGAGCAGCTCCAGGCCCATGTGGAGACAATCCGCCCGCAGGAGGCGCAGGGCTGAGGCCAGGTCTCTGCACTGCAGCAGGAGCTCCTCTGTGGAGGGACAGGGCGCAGGGGCTCCCTCCCTCCTTCCATCCCCTCCACTCCCTCCTTCAACAAACCCCTACTGGACCTCTACCAAGTTCTCCTAACATCGACCAGATACCCCTTTGTGAGGCTTACACTCCAGTGGTGGAAACAGATCCTAATCAAAACAAAGGTCAGGTGAAGACCTGTGTCCTCAGGCACTGACAGCCTGTCCCGGTGATGAGGCCGTGAAGAACTGGGAAGAGGAAGAGGGCAGCGTGCAGGTGGGAAGCTGGGGTAGGGGTGCTGTGGGGCCCCTGCTCCTTGGAGTGGGACGCTCGGAGAGGAGGGAGTGGCGGAGAGGACTGAGCAGGCGGGGCAGCTCACCGAGCAGGATCTGCAGGGCAGTGGTGTGCAGCTCCAGGTGCTCAGTCTGCTGCTCCACCACGTCCATTTGCTCCGTGTCCTGGTTGTAGAAGCTGTACACACAGGCATAGGCCAGCACCTGGGGGGAGCCCGTGTCAGGCCTCTCCCGGTGAGGCACCCACCTCCCACCTGTTTCCTCACTCCCTCCAGCCAAACAGGTCAGAGGACAGCTGCCTAGCCCACTAGACCCCCTTGGCACATCTCTCTCCTCCCCCACCCACCACAACCTTTCGAGCCTGCTCAAGTCCCCGGCAAGCATCGCTGAGGAAGGTGAAGGATTTGGGTGGGGGCACCTCGTGCAGGGCAGACACGCGGTTCCACAAGTTCACGGCAAATTCCTGCGCAGAGGAAAGAGGCTCAGCGCCAGCACGTGCACACACGTCCCCATCAGAACAGCACCCATCCGCCCTCTGACCTTCCCACAGACCCAGCTCCTTCCCCCTCCTCACCCGGGCCTGGTGATGGAAAGTACACCTCTCGTTGTAGTCCTGGAACCGCTTCTCTTGGCGAGCTGCCTTGCTCACCTGTAAGGACACGTTAAGGGGGCCACTGTGCTTTGTTGGGGCGGAAGGGGGCTCATCAGGCTGGCTGCTATTCACAGAGGCCTTCCAACGCTGTACCCGGATTTTTTCATTCAACCCTCATAACTCTGTGAGGTAGGTCATGTTACTAACCCGTCACCGACCAGAATGCTGAGGACAGGTAAACAGACCCAAAGCCCCACACTGAGCGGTGGGACCGGGCTCTGACTCAGTCCTTGCTCTTCTCCACTCTGTCTGCTGCCCCGGGGAGCCCAGCCCGCCTCAGGCCCACTGTAGCCACTTGGGTGTGAGAAGTCCCACCCTGGGGCCTCTGGTCCCTGTGCACAGACCTCGCAGGACAGGCCTCCCAGCATCTGTAGGCCTAGGTGGCTTCTGTCTTCTCCCCACTGTTTCGGCAAGTGTCGAGCTGCACTGCACAGGCCCTCTCTGCACAGGGCCCCGCAGAGAGCACCCTGCCCCGACGGCCCGTGGGCCTCGGCCCCCCGCCCCCTGGGGCCCAGCCCTTACCATGGCAGAGCAGTTGTAATAGTCTTTGTGGCTTGGCTTCCAGGACTTGAGGCAGCGCCAGCAGAAGCCGTGGTTGCATTTGGTACAGGTCATGCTATGGAGGAAGCTAGCTGGTCAGGACTCCGGCCTCTGGCCAGGGCCACACCAGGGATGCCAGGGGCCTAAATGCACCGCTGACAGTGTCCCTGGTCCCTCCGTGCCCGTAGTCTCTTAACCTCACCGGTTCCCACTTAATACACCTTTGCTTCTGAATTCCCCTTTACAGTGAGGAGTTAAAAGTGTGGTAAGGGCCCTGGCTGGTGTGGCTCAGTGGATTGAGCACGAGCCTGCAAATCGAAAGGTCACCAGTTTGATCCCTGGTCAGGGCACATGCCTGGGTTGCGGGCCAGGTCCCCCAGGTGCGGGTGAGCAAGAGGCAACCGATCCATGTATCTCGCACATTAATGTTTCTCTCCCTCACTCCCCTCTAAAATATAAATCTTTTATTGAAAAAGTGGGGGAAGGAACATGAGCTCAAGGAATCACTCTGGAGGGGGCCGAGAGAATGGGTGGTTGAGTAGCTGCCCTTGTTGCTCAGCTCTGCAGTAAGCCCCTCTGCCCCTTCTTACTGCCAGGCCTCCCTCCCTCTTGCGCCCGCCAACGCCCCCAGGGCCCACAGTACTCCCTTTCTTACTGTAGACACCCCTCGTTCTTCTCGATGGGAGTCTGACAGCTGGGACAGCGCTTAGAGATGAGCTTGGCCAGGTGCTTGCTCTGGGCCTCCACGCTCATGCCGTCGTAGTAGCCGCCGTCATCGACCCACTGAGACATGTGGCCACAGCTGGCAGGGTAGTGTGCCTGGGGCAGGAGGGGGAGGTGAGCACACAGCCAAGCCCTTCCTGAGGGTGGCTGTCCTGCTGGAGCGCATGGGAGAGTGGGAGGGAGGGAGGTCCCACTTGGAGGACCACAGAAGGGGGAACAGAGCTCAACTTGGTGGCAGAGGATGGGGACAAGGCCGAATCTGCGTGTGTGTGGCAGGGAAGGTACTGAATCAGGATGAAGGCTGGGATGGGCACCCACCTCAGGGAAGCTACAGTTGAAGCAGGAGGCCCAGCCACACTTGGAGCAGGTAGTCCCGCAGCCCAGGCCCTGGCGGCACAGGATGCGGTCGCAGCCTTGGGGGTTGGTGCACCAGGTCAGGTTGGAGCAGCTCTCCACGTAGCCACGAAGGAGGGCCTTCTCGTACTGTGGGGGCGCAGGCGCCACCCAGTGAGGACCTGGCTCTCCAGGCTGCCGCACCTCCAGGCTCCTCAGTGTCCCGCACATCAGCCCGAACCCCGGGGTCTGCCCCCTGGCTGCGTGCCAGGGCCTCTCTCAGAGGAGGGTACCTTGGAGAGGGCCTCCGGCGAGGAGACGATGGCACGAATGAAGGCCCCCGTGGGCTGGGCAGGGCAGTCGGCAATGGGGCAGGTGCAGCTCATCACAAGGTTCTGCTCTATTCGAGTTGTCAGGTACTCACTCCAGCAAGACTGAGAGGGAAAGGGAGGCGCTGCTCAGGGACAGTGTGGGAGTGGCCCAGGGAGAGGGGGTCCTGGTCACTCATCTAGCCCCTCCCCCCACCAACGCAGAGGGCCAGAGACAAGGCTGCTTCTAGATCAACCTTAAAACTGACCCTAATCTTTCTGGCTTCCATGGGTTTTCCTAGGATTGGCCCAAGTTAGAGTTGTCTTTGAGGATGTGTGGGCCAGGACAGCAGCCCAGTTATAATTATTGTTGGGGTGGATATGGGGAAAATGGGGAAAGAGAATCAAAAAGAGAAGAAAGACTCAAGTTCTAAGAAAGAACTGGAGAGAGCAAGAAGGTCAGAGGAAGGAGGCCTGGGAGGCGGGTCTCCTTTCCCCACTGGGTGGCTGGCCTGGGCGCTGCGAACACAGCTGTGGCCTCTCCTCCTGGGTCCACCTGCTCACCTCGACGCCTCTCTTGAGGCTCTGCCCCCGGAGTCTCAGCCTCGTCTCCACAAAACGGATTTGCCCACTGCATCCCCCAGACCCTGATAACCGGCACCGCCGCTCCCATCTGGTCCCAGGCAGGGCCAGAGCCTTCCCACCTCCTGAACCCTTGTCTTGTGCCAGGGCACTGCCCTCTCCTGAACCGCTGCAGGGGCAGGTCCCAGTGAACGTTCTTCCCCATCAAACACACTTGGTTTGTGTGTGATCAGCAGCCTGCGCCTCCCTAAAAGACTCCATTAACAGCCCCTTCCCTCACACTGCCAATGAATCTGACCCCAGGAGAGGACATGCATCCATGGCATCGAAGCTCCAGAATAAATGGGAAGCACTTTACTGGGCTATTTTTACTCAGAGGAAGGTACAAAACAAAACAAAACAAAACAAAACAAAACAAAACAAACGCTTTTATGTAGTGAAACAAACCCGGATAAACTGGGATGTTGAAGGCAAAATCCCTGTATTTCTAAGATAAAACAGAGGAAATTTCTCCAAGTTCGGAGGGCTCACCTCCAGCCTCAGAGGACAGTCCAGCCAATGCCTCACTCCCCTAGGGAGCCCCTCTGCTTTGGGCTTGCTCTTGGCTCATGCTGTTCCCACTGCCCCACCCAACTTGAACTGGGTCTCGAGCCCTCTGACAATCCCCCCCTCCCCCGCCCCTCAAGGCTCTCCCTGGGAAGCCGCCTGCAATGCTCCAGACCCCAGGGTTTCTGGCTCTGCGTCCTCCGGGTGCCTGTGCACCGTCCAGCAGCGGCTCGCTCAGAGGCGGCTCCCCCTCTTCCATCAGCCTACTTTCCTCAGCTGAGTTTTCAGGCTCCTGTCTCCACGCCTCTACAGGGTGGGGGTGCCCCAAGGTCAACGCCCTGGGCCTGCTTCTCTCTCCTTGGGTAACACCAGCCAGGCCTCTCCACTTAATTCGGAATTCGAAACCCACTTTCCACTCGCCAGTCCCGCACGGGTGTCCAACAAGCAGCTCGAACTTCATGGACACGAAAGACTGAAGTCCCCCTGAAGAATCTGTTCTCCATCCCCAGTCCCAGGCCCGACATCTCCCTCAACTCAGTCAAGGATGACACGTCCCTTGCCCCCAGACGCTCAGATCAAAAACCCAGGAATCATCCTCGACTCCTTAGTCCTAACCCCACCTCCAATCCCCCAAGTCTGACCTGCTCTACCTCCAAATGTAGCCCAGCCCACCAACTCCTCTCGTCCCCTCTGTCCTCAGGCCAGCAGCCACCTTCTCTTGCCTCTTCGCACAAGTCTCCAAATGCTTGGCTCTGCTTCCACTCTTGTTCTGTCCACGCTACTTCCCCTCACCAAGTGATCCTTTAAAAAATGTAAATCAGATCACATCATTCCCCTGCTCAAAACCCACCACGGCTTCCCCTATAGTAAAACCCTGTATGCCAGCCCGACCCAATCAGGCCCCTGCCCGCCTGCCAAACCTCCCTCCCGCCACCGTCCCAACGCTTCGCCGTGCCTTCTCCTACCTGCTCTTCCCTCCGAGAGTCCACCACTGTCTTCCCTAAGAGAGCGGCCTTCCCCAACCTCCCCAGTCTAAAGCCCCTGACATGGCCCTCAGCCCATGCCTAAGCCAGTTACTTCCAACAACATGACCCCATTGTAGTCTCTTCCCTGCACTTATCCTAAGGGTGTGGAGGGAGAGCCCCGGCCTGAGACTGCCAAAATCCAAACCTGACCTTGGGCAGGTTCCTTCTCCTCCCAGTGCCTCCACCCGCAGTCTGTACAGCGGAGACAGCACAATACTGGCCTCGCAGGGAACCAGGGTGGGAACTAAGCATGACGATGCCCGTCAAACAGCACCAGGGCCCGAGCGAGTCCCCGTGACTATTAGCTGCTGTTATTACCGGCGCTCAGCAGCTTCGTGCTTGGATTTTCCCACTTGCGCATTCAGTGCCCAGTGCTGTGCACCAGTACACCCATGACAGATGTTAGTCGAATGAGAAAATGGAAGGGTCAAGGAAGGAAGTAAGAACCTGGGAAAAGG
The DNA here is from genome assembly GCA_007922815.1 of Macrotus californicus. NCBI lineage: Eukaryota > Metazoa > Chordata > Mammalia > Chiroptera > Phyllostomidae > Macrotus > Macrotus californicus. Next base: position 279,976 of record VMDR010000190.1, on the reverse strand, counting down.
CGAGCACAGGCACCTACGGAAGCGGAGCAGCTCAAAGCCGAGCAAAGGAGCAGAGGAAAAAGTGCTGGCCCACATGCATGCGATGCCCACGCCCCAGGTCGCCCACCACAGGGAGGCACTGTTGAAGAGGCAGCGACGATTCAGGACAACAGGGCGCTTGTCCTGATGTATGTGGCCTTGACCCCTGTCCTAAGAGCTGTGAGGCCGGGAATATTGGACAGCACTCAGCCCCTGTGCCTCAACCCTCCTCCCAGTCTCGGAGGACCAAGTGCTCAGTCCCCAGCCGCCGGCCTTCTCTGCTTCAGCTTTAACACACAGCAAACCTGGCTCTCCCATAATCCCCTCCTATTTTTCTGGTTTATAGCACTTTTTATTTTTGTGTTAAATGAGAGTATATGAGCATACGCCAGGGAGGGGCAAAAGCAGGTTTGCAGCTGTGAGTACATGAATAGAGTTTATCCCTGTATTAATTGTATTACTTAATATACAAACAGCTGCAAACCTGCCTCTGCCGCACCCACATAGAAGAAGTGACGATGCTCTAAGGTAAGGAGACTTGACTGGTGAAGAGGGAACCGTAAACTACGGCATCACCAATTCAGTAAACACTTCTCACTCACGAAGTGCCTAATGTACGCGGTGTGTGTGAGTGTGTCAGTGTGTGCATATACATGTATATCCTCCAACCTGGCTGAACGCTGGCACCACGTGAGCCACTTCAGAGCTCCACATGCCTGGACTTGACCTGCAGATTCCGACTTAACTGGCCTGGGGCACGGCATGAGCCCCAGGATCTTTAACCCTTTCGGTACGAGCGCTCTTTCTGCTGCGACACTCCCGCTGTACGAGGCGAGCCATTGTGAGCCATTGTATGGGCACCGGATATATCCAGCGCTCGTACCGAAAGGGTTAAAAGCTCCCAGCGTGCTTACAATACACAGCAGAGCTTGAGAGCCACTGATGCTGGACCCTAACCACCACCTTCAGGATGTCAAGGCAGACAACAGAACTAGGTTAAGAGGGACTGGGAGACGTGTCCAACATTCCCAGGCTAGGAAATGGTGGCGCTGGGGCTAGAAGCAATCGTTCCCAAGGAACTGTGCTGGAGAGATCAGGGGCAGGAGAGAGCGGGCGGGCCTCACCTTGCAGCAGCAGTGCATGCAGCAGAGCATGGGCAGGTCGTCATCGGGCTCCAGGGGGCTGACACAGACAGGGCAGTGGTCAGGGCGTGCAGGGGCAGCCTGGGCCTGGGGCACCCGCAGCCCAGCTGCCAGCAGCAGTGGCTGGGGGTTCTCACTGTAGCTCTGCAGCAGCTGTTCGGCGCCCCAGTGGGAATGGGCCAAAAGGTGCTGAGCCACATCTGGCTCTAGGTTCAGTGTTTCCTGCACCTGCCGCACCGTCTGCTCCATCAACCCTTCTACCTCCTGCGGGCTCATGGTGCGGCCTGCAGGCAGCTGAAGAGATGCCAGGGCGGCCACAGCTTCTGGGCTTGGGGGCAGAGGAGGGTCAGTGGTTAGTCTCCCTGTCCTGCTTATGCAAGCTACTAACTGAACCCCACCTTGTTCCCCTGCTCCCTGCTTGCACACCCCTGCTCATGACTGCTTAACTAGCCTGAGGATAACCACCCACCATCACAGCAGGGTCCTCCCCAGAAGCATCTGCAGTTACGGGGGCTGGGCTGGCTGTCAGAATCAAGTGGGCAGATTCTAGGATGCTAACTGACCTACAGTAGATGGGACAGTCCCACTGTAGATCCCACCCAAAATGCGGCCAGCACTGATGAGAGTCCACAGCCTTCCTAGTTGGTGCGGTCTGTGGGCCAGCAGCAGAGGTATCACGGGCAGCTCCCCTGAATCGGGGTCTGCATTTTAGCGGACCCCCATGCGATGTGCACACAAGGAAAAAGCTTACTCTAGAGAACTCACATTGCATCCCATGCAAACAACAGGCATCAAAGTGGTGCCATAAAAACTTCTGGTGAACTGGATCCAATGTAAAATGTTTTAGCTAATTAGGGAGCAGATATGGCAAATTCCTCTGTAGAACAAGATTCCCAAAAACTAGAGATTGTGTATTTCACCGGACAGAGTACACAATTAGCACTCAATACACAGTGCATATTTCATATTTGCTTGGAACGAGAGACAGATACGTAAAGGAGCTTACATGTCTCGGTCCCTTGCTAAGGGCTGACTCTGGGAGGATGCGGACAGCAAGACCCTTGATTAGAAAGGAAAAGACGGGGTGACAGCACTGGGAGAGGGAATGAGGACCAAAGTGGGGGAAACTCAGGGAGAGGGGAAGTGGGTTAGACAAAGGAAGAGATGAAGTGCCTTTGCATAGGGGAGCCTGGCTTCGGCACTGTAACCCTGCCTGAGTCGTGCGGAGCCCACCCCTCTCTACTGGCTTGGAGCCCCCTCAGCAGGGGGGTGGGGCTGAGAGTGGCTACCTAGGATTGGAGGCGTCAGTGGTTTGGTTGCCACAGAAGGGGACCTCTGCCTGGCCACGGCAGGGCTCCGTGGGCTCGGGGTTGGCATACTTCAGGATCTGGGGCCAGTCACCGCGCTGTTTCACGTAGCCTTGGCCCAGGAGGTGCAGGACACAAGAGAAGACATCTGTACTGGTACAGGCCACACCCCCGGCCACCGTTCGGCCCAGGCTTCCAGGAGGATTTGGACCCTTCTGCCAGGCCTCCAGCACCTGGACGGGAGGAGAGGACACAGGCCGGCCCTGTTTACCTAGGGGAGCCAGCCTACCTCGGTTCGATGCCCAGCTGTGCCACCTACTAGCTGGTTGACTATGGATAAGTTACAAACTCTCTCATGCCTCATTTTTCTTACCTGTCCAGTGGGAATGACTATGACAATAACAACACTGCCTATCTCACAGAACTGCTGTGCGGGTTGCCAACTCTTAGTCTTAGAGCCTGGCGTGAGGGTACACACTCATGTCTTGTCTCTACCTTCAGTCTAACTGCCCTGTCAGGAATAGAAAACCCAGACAGAAATGTCACTCTACAAGGTCTCATACTGAGAGTCTACCCTCCCTTGTGGTGACCTCCTGGCTCTAACCTCCATCCCCGAGCATGGCTCCCTCCCTCCCTTCACTTCACAGTGGCCCATCTACTCACCAGACAAACCAGGTGATCAATGTGGAGGCCCTTCTCCCCATGGGCTTTGAGGATACGGACAAGAAGACAGCTCAAGAGGTTTCTCTTCTGTTCCAGGGTTCGGCCCTCATCCTTCTCTACGTTCAGGTACTTCTGGGAAGGTACCAGCCACAGGGCCTCCCCACAGGGCCGGAGCCCAGGCTCACGAACCCGCAGCACACCTGGAACTCACTTCCAGTTAGTACCCAAGGAGAAGGAACAGAAAAGGGACCCCATTTCCTGCTACACTACCCTGCCCTGAAGCGCCACCTGCTATGAGCGGAGTCGCTATGAGCAGAGTCGCAGGCCAGCCCCACTGACCTACCCCCACATGGGAAGTCCTGACCCTCATGCAGGGTCAAAGGGCCATTCTCAGAGGTGAGGGGCAAGAGTGCCTGGAGCAGCAGTTGTGTGGTGAGGTCAGAATTCTTCAGCAACGCTTCTACTGACACCTCCTGGTAAAGAGAAACAGGGCCAGTCAGAAGTGGAAAGAATGGAAGAAGGAAGTTTAGGAGAACAGGGGCAGACAGAGGGGAAGAAAAGACAGAGAGAGGCTAAAGGGCTGAGGCACCTCTGTCTGATTGAAATTTAGCAGCAGCCACATCTGCACGGTGGACACGTGCAGGGTCTGGTCCCCAAACTGCAGCTCGGCCCGGCCCAGCCATGTCCACTGCAGCCACCTCCGTGGTCCCCGGACTGGGTGGTTCTGACCTAGGAGTGCCAAGGAGAAGGGTGGGGACAAAGAGGGGAAGCAGGGGTTAAGGGTTGAGGCGAGGGTGCACTATTAGTTAGGGTTTGCTCCTGCTAGTCTCTTAGGCCCCGGCATTTACAGCTCCCAGAGCTCAGCCCCCTCTGTGCTGCCTCCCAGGCAGCCACAGGTACCTGGGAGTCCACCCTGTGCCCAGCCCTGTGTCAGGCAGTCTCCGTGGAAGAAACACCAGAGACCCAGGGTTTGCCCTTAAGGAGCTGACAGTTACACAGACCCACTGGGCTGGCATCCTGTTTCACAGTTCCGGCAAGTGAGCTTGGGGTGCTCGCTCACACGAGACCGTGAGGACGCTGTCACAGGGAGAAGTATCAGAAAGAGCCCACCTGAGAGGTGCTCTCTGGCCAAAGACAGGACAATATGAACATCGAAGAATAAATAAATAAGTAACACCTGCAAAGGACTGAAACACATGAAGTATTTTTTAAACCTATGAATTCACAGTGATTGTGTTTTTTTTAAAGAAGACCTCATTGGTCATCTTCGGAGGATGCTAGAGAACCAGCACGTTATTCTGAAAACTGGTCCAAAGTAAAGGGGAGGAGGGAGGGATCGAGCCTTTCCTGCACCAGCTGTACTTCCAGGTAACTAAAACGTCAGCGAGAAAAGTTCCTCTTTACAGGGAAGGCATTCCAGTCGACACAGGAAGAAAGAACAACAAAACTAGAATATCAGTGGTTGGTACCCTAACGAAATGACAGACCCGTGCAATGACAACGAATGAGCATCCAGTGAAAAGCCGATGGGAAACTGTGTAGGCATCAGACTAACAACCCAGAAATCCACGGGCCCCCTTAACGACAGAGACAGCTAGACCCACCACGCCTCCTGGCGGAAGGACACAATGCCACCCGTGAAGTGTTCTTGCCCAAGAAATCAAACCCAAATCTGAAGAGCCTCTACAGCTAAATATGGGTGTTCGGGAAATGGAGGAGACAGAGGAACATGCCAGAGGACAGACACCCTGTGGGTACAGTCAGCAGAGTCCAGCCTATCAACAACTTTATTTGGCAAACAACCCGGTTCTTCCACGAACAATCGCAAAAAGGGTAGAAAAAAGGGAGACAGGACTCGCAGATTAAGGGAGACGAAGAGTAGAACTACATCAAATGCAATGTGTGGGCTTTGTTTGGATCCTCAATAAACAAAAAAAAAATCCCTAATTTAAAAAAGTCCAGAACATTCAATGTGTATTTGATGATATTAGGAGTTGTTAACTTCTGAAGATTTGACAGCTGTAGTGTCCCTGGCCTTTAAAAAGAGAGCCCCGTCCTTTCCATTTCAGGGGTGGGTAAGTGCGGGGGGCACAGGAAACAGGACTGGCCGTGGACCGAGAGGCGTTGCTAACTGGGGTCTGTCTGTTTTGTCTACTTTTGTGTATGTCTGAAATTTATCACAATAAAAAGATTTTAAAACTGAGTCCGAAAATAAACCAGTCTCAAACAAACACCGATAGTTTTCTACCAATAGTCCCTCGGGGAGGAAACTTCTAAAGGAGAGACTTTAGAAAGAAAATTAAACTCAGAAACAAGGGTAATGACGCAAAAGGAACAGCGACTAAGGCAACTGGCACGACGGCCGATCTAAACGCGGCCTGAATGAAAGCAGTGACAGCCGTGACTAAAAACGGGTCATTCTAAAATGTTGAACGACAACAGTGACAAGCAAGATTCGAGCGGGAGCTGAAGTCCAGACTGTCTCTGGTCCTTCCATTACTCAGGAAGGAGGTCAGTGGCATTATTAACAAGTCAAACGCGCAGGTTAAAAATATAAGGACAGTCAGCTGTGGAAATAGAATGCGTAACTGCCCAAGCTGATAAAACAAAAAAGGAGCTCAAAAATAATCAATCTAAGAGGAGGAAAAAGCACAAAAACTCAGTGTAGAATCACCTCTATAAAGGTGCTCAATTTCTTCTTCTTCTTTTAAGTACAGTGTTTCACACACAGGGGTGGGCAGAGCAGGTCTACAGTTGTCGTACAAATGAATAATACAATAATTAATTTAAAATAATACGAGAATAAACTGTTTCATGTACTTACAACTGTAAACCTACTTTGCCAACCCCTCTGTTCTGTTGTGCATATGAAATAACTAAAATTTTAAAATATAAGAAAAATAGCCCTGGCTAGTGTGGCTCAGTAGACTGAGCGCCGGCCTGTGAACCAAAGGGTCGCTGGTTCGATTCCCAGTCAGGGCACATGCCTGGGTTGTGGGCCAGGTTCCCCAGTGGGTGGCACCCAAGAGACAACCACACATTGATGTTTCTCTCCCTTTCTTCTCCCTCCTTTCCCCTCTCTCTAAAAATAAGTAAATAAAATCTTTAAGAAATAAAATAAAATATAAGGAGGATAAACTTAAACACAAAATAAAAAGTTAGAAATAAAAATCCAATATATGGTTACTCATAGTAATTATAAATAGGCTAAAACTGACAACTCAAAAAGAGAGATTAATAGGTTGAATACAAAACAAACTCTAGGTATTTACAAGACACATGCCTAAACTGTAAGAGCGTGGCCGACTCAGAGGTGCGATGACACTGGAGACCCCGAGGAGAGCAGAGAACCAGCATGGTTTTAAAGTGTCTCCCCCAGGAGACCGCTTACTGGACAGCAGGAAGGGAGAAACCAGTAACAATACAGAGGAGAGACCCTGCCACCTCTTGACCAGATTGTCAGAGTTAACACCCCAAAAGGGCAGATCAAAACTGTGTGCTTCCCAGTGCAATGCCCTGAGAGGCATGTAAATCACGTACTCAGTATTCTGGCTGGGAACGCGTACCCTGAAACTAATCGTGAGGAAATACCACACAAGGGTAAAATGAGATTCTACTAGAAAATTTAAAAGGACTGTGTTCTCCAGAAATATCAATGTCATAAATGACAAAGAAAGGCTGAGGAACTGTACAGATTCAAGGAGACCAGAGACACGACAACTAAGGTAACAGGAGACCCGAGACTGAATCCTGTCCTGGACTAAAAAAAAGGAAAAAGCATGGAATCCATTGACAAAACTGGAACATGGAAATATCAGATGTTTGAAATTGATCAATGAATTATGGTTATATAAGAGAATGCCTTTATTCCCAAACATATATATTAACGTATTTAGAGGCAAACGGCCAGCATATATGCAATTTACTCTCAATTTTGTATATACACACACATACAATTGTGTGTGTGCATATATAAACTCACACATACAATTACAGGCATACATATCTGTACGTACACATTTATATGTGCACATAATATACATATATTTTAATAATATGCATATACACACAAACAGCAAAGATAGAAGCAAAATAGGCAAAATGTTAACAAAAGGTCACCTTGGATAAAGTATGTGGGTGTTCTTCTCATTAATATTAAATTTTTCTGTAAATTAGAAATTATTTCCAGATAAAAAATTTTAATTGTATACTTAAAATGGTTAAAATGGCAAATTTTATGAGATGCATATTTTACCATAATAAGAGATATCTAAAAGAATTATCAATCCAAAAAAAAGTAAAAGGATAGAAAAAGAGGTACTAGAGCCCTGGCTGGTGTAGCACAGTGGACTGAGTGCCAGCCTGTGGACCAAAGGGTCATCAGTTCAATTCCCAGTCAGGGCTGGGTTGCAGTCCAGGTCCCCAGTAGGGGGTGCACAAGAGGCAACCGCACACTGATGTTTCTCTCCCTCTCTTTCTCCTTCCCTTCCTCTCTCTAAAAATAAACTAAATAAATAAATTAATTAATTTAAAAAAAAGGTACTGGAAAGATAACCAACCACAGAAAGCTGAAAGCTGGTGTACTATAAATACCAGATAAGAACAGACTTTGAGGCTTTACTATAAAGGTCACATGTGGTACTTACACTGGTTAAAGTAAATAAAAGTAAATACCCCAGCTGTACTAGTCACATCTCAGGTGCTCAACAGCCACCTGATCGTCTTGAGCAGAACTTCTCCAGTGCTATAAGCAGCCCTGTTAGCTAAAGTTGTATGTAATAACACAGTCAAAATATATAAAGCAAAATTTACATACATAGTTTAAAAATTCACTAGATTAGAACACACCACACCTCTCTTAATAATAGATCAAGTAGACAAGTAAGGTTACAAGGCCCTGGCCAGGTGGCTCAGTTGGTTGGAGCATCATCCCACGCACCAAAATGTTGCGGGGGTCAGGTGCATATGGGAGGCAACCAACTTCTCTCTCACATCAGTGTTTCTATCTCTGTCCTTCCTCTCTCTCTAAAATCAATAAGTACACCCTTGGGTGAGGATTTTTAAAAAAAGAAGAAAATCTGAACAATACAATTAACAAGATCAATTCAGTAAAATATGTAGACTTATGTAGACTACTGTACCCAGCAGCTGGAGACACACATTCTTCTTCATCACACACGGGACACTTATGAACTTGGCCATCTCCTTGGCTGTAGAGGAAGTCTTAACAGGGGGCAAAGATTCAGTGTCACAGAAACCATGTTCTCTGGCCACAATGGAATGAAGGTTGAAATCCAAAACAAAAAGATAACTAAACAAACGAAACAAAGAAAAATCTGCTTGGAAATTTTAAAATCTACTTCTAGAAACGTAGTAAGTCAAAGAAGAAATAATGATAAAAATTAGAAAATTCTTTCAACTAGACAATAAAAATGTTACATAAGAAAAACTTATTCAACATCCAAAACATCCATCAGCAGCAGAAAGGGTAAATCTATTCCCTACAATGAAATATGACGCAGCAAGGACAAAGGACAACGTAGTGACAAAACTGACAACCTGCCTCATTCCCACATTCCCACAGACATTAAGTTTGGTGAAGAAAATGAGACACAGCAAAACATGTGCTCTATGATTCCACTTACACGATGTCCAAACACAGGCAAAAATCTACAGTGACCAAGTAAAGACAGTGATGTCTCTTGGAAGAAGACATTGACTAGGAAGGAGACATGGAGGAGGAAGATTTCTGGGTGCTGGAGGTATTCTTGATCTGGGGCGTAAGGGAATGCATATGATGTAAAATTCATTATGTCATAATTAAGATGTATGCATCTTGCTGAATACTAACTTGTACCTCAATAAAAAATATGTAAAAAAACAAAAATCTTACAGAATGCAGCTAAAATAATATTGAGAAGGAAATAAATAGCCTTAAATACTTTGATTTGGAAAGAAGTCTGAAAAGACTCAGCACGCAACTTGAAGTTAGAAAAAGAAAAAGAACCAATTCACACACGGTCGAAGGAAATGATGAGAAATGAATGAAGATCTGACCCACGCTTCTCCGCTTTCCCCTGGAGACTGTTTCTTCCTGTCTGTGCGTTCCCGTCCGAAGGGCCTCCCCTACTCTTCTGCTGCCACCCCAGACCTCACCCCACTCTCCAACTGCCTGTCCCTATCTCCTCACTCTGGCTGTAGAAATTGGAGAAGCGGTCAAGGGCATCACAGAATTCTGTGGGAAGGCACTTTCTGGGATGGTACAGGTAGCAGAGTGGGGAGACCGGCCAGCAGCGTGGTGACAGGACCAGTATAGAAACTGGTGGACTTGGATCTTCGATAAATAGTTCTTCCCCAGCCTCCTCTTCCTCCTGAGAGACAGAAGGATTTCAAGGGCTCTTGGGCTCCCTTCTTTCAGGTCCTACTCTCCCACTCCTTTCCCTTGCTCTTACCTCCTCTTCTTCCAGATCCTGTTCTTCCTCATCCTCCTGCTCCAAGAGCAGCTTGTCAAGCCGCTGGAGCTGGTAGACATGGAACTGGCGCTGCAGCTCCTCGGAGGTGCTCAGGCTCTGCAGCATCTGCTGGGGGAGGCGGCTGGGGAAGCAGGGACCAATCTGCTCCAGCACGGCCCCCTCCAGCCAGCTCGAGCCCAGGCTCAGGAGCCGGTCCGCCATGTAGTGCCTGCAGCACACACAGCCCAGGCCGGGTCTCAGTGCGGGCTCTCGGCATGGCCCAGCCTCCTGTTCCAGAACATACGTCCCTCTGGTGCAGCCAACCTGGGTCACGGTCCTACCTCACCTCTTCCTTCCCACTCCCTTTCTACCAACATCACGGCCATCTCCAGATCTTAATCTCTCCTCCCCACTGCAGCCTTCCTCATTTTCCCTCTGAGACTCAAACCTTTGCCTCCTCTAGACTCTCAGCCTCCTATCTCCTACCTCTCCAGACCTTCACTCACTGGTAGAAGTGCTCAAAAGTCATGGCCAGCTCCAGGCCAGAAAGGACCATGATGGGCTCCAGGTGCCGCTGAAGCTGCCCCAGCATGTCTGCTCCAGGGGCTCCGCCAATCAGGCAGCGCTGGATCTGCTGGTCAATGTGCCTGGCAAACTGCTCACTCACCTGGGGCAATGGACAGGGCACAGCAAACAATGAAGAGGGAAGAAGGAATGGAGGAGAATGGGGAGTGAGAGGCGATGAAAGGGCAGAGACTCGCTCCTCAGGCATGCGCTCACAGCCCCCGCTGCCTGGGAGGCCTGTGGGACTCACGTGAGCGGTGGTGAGGAAGGACTGCTGCAGCAGGGCACCCGAGAAGCCGCTGTGCAGGGCCAGCGTGAAGGCTGCCCGAGGCCCGAAGAGCTCCGAGCCTGCTCTCTGCAAGTGCTCGTAGAGTGCACAGTAGCGAGGCACGAAGTCTGGGGCCCTCCAGGCCCCGGCCAGGAGCCTGCTGACCTGTGACAGGGCGAGAGATGTAAAGAAAAGTCTCAGCGTACGGACAGTCTGGAAGACCACCCCTCTCCCCCAAGTTCAGCTTCCTTCTGCCCACCTGCTCCTGCACCACACTCAGCCAGCACTGCGTTATGTTCCTCAGGCTGCTGCTTGGAAGAACTGGTGAAGGTCCAGGGCTCCGATCTTGACTCTTCCTGGTCTTGCTGACTATGGAGACAGAAGGCAAAGCAAGGAGTTTTCTATCAGCCCCCAGGGGAGTCCTGGAGTCTTGGGTACCGACCCCTGGAAATGTCCACAGCAAAGCAGCAAGGAACAGTAAAGTCCAGGAGAGGAGCCAGACAACACTGCTGCCCAGGTTCTTAGCTCAACCGCCCCAGCTGGGACTTACAGGGATGAGTGGATGGCTCAGGAGAAAGCCCAGGAGGAGGCTCCACATGCACCAGCAAGTGGCAGAGGCGACGAACTCGAGAGGCAAAGGATGCCGCCCGACTCGGAGCGTTCTGCGTGCTCTCCCTCTGCTCTAAGTACTGACCCAGCAGCCATCCCAGGGAACTCGCACCTTCTGCATCTAGAAGAAGACAGGTCAGAACAGGTCTCTGTGGGAAATGGGGAAACGGATGGCCCGGGAAGAGAGAGAAGGAGCACTTGCACAAAAAGGTTTGGGGGGCAGCATAGCCCTACCCCCACCCCCGACCGAGGTTTGCTTCAGTTGGAGTCTGGGGGTATGGTAGCAGGTTGGTGGTGGGATGGAGGGGAAGGTTTAAATACCAGAGCCTCAGGGAGCAGTCTCTAGGCAGGAAGGAAAGGAACACTGAGGTGACAGGCCTTCAGGGATAAAGATAGGAACCAAGAGAACCAAGAGCATTAACCCAGGCAGTCCCTGGGAATAACAACAAGGAGCTGGTTAGTGGGGCCAGGGGCCGGGGTGCTTACCAGGGCAGGTGATGTTCTGCACCAGGGGGCTGACCAGGGCCTCCCAGCAGGTCTTGCCCAGGGCTTGGGCGGCTTCGTCATCAGGGAGGAAGCGATCGGCAAAATTCTGCTCGTGGCGCAAGACCCTGTTCAGTCTGGGGACAAACTGTGCGGTCACACACTGAAGGTACAGACTCCCTTGAGGCCTCTGCCCGAGTGCAGTCAACTCCCAATCGCCCCGTGCTCAGTCCCTCCCCAGCTCTCCCCTAGCAGCACACACGCCTCGCCCGTGTTCACTTTCCCTCACGTCCTGGCTGCTGCTTTTCCTTTCAGACATCCACAGGAGCGGGTGCCTCCTTCACAGCGTGCTCTTCCCTTAACCACCTCCCCTCCCGCCTCCAACCCTGCTCACCTCCTGCCACACCCACCTGGGACAGAGCTGGAGGAGACGCCTGCGGTCCTCTGCTATGTCCCGGCTCCAGGCTTGTGCCCGAATTGTGTAGAAGAGACATGTACGGCGACACAGTTGCTCTCGAAATAGCGGCCAGAAAGTGGGCTTGGGGCCCAGGACCTCCACACCCCGAACCCGGGTGTCAATGCCGCCCTGTAACATGCACAGACTTATCTGTCACCTGAGCTACCCAGCTACTAAAGCCTGGCCTCACACCCTGAGTTCTAGAGGTACTCAAGATAGCCTTACCTGTCCTTGGTCTGAGCCTGGTCCCCAAATGTTGGAACCTGGTCACTATGGAAACCCTGTGCTACCTCCTGATCCCCATGCCCCTGACTCTGCTCTCGCCCTACCTGCTGGCAGCGCTTTATGCGAATCTGGATGACAGGCCAGAAGCGGTTCAAATTCTCCAGGAGGATCACCCGGCTGGCAGAGGGCACCACATTCACCTGGCGGGGCAGGGGAGAAGAGGGAGAGAGAGGTGTCATCTCTAAAAGAGGGGCTGGAAGGACTGTTGACAGCAACGAAGTCTGCGATGGTGTGTGCCCGTCACTGCCCCTGCCCTGAGCCTGTGGAGCTACACGGCCCCACACCCCTAATTCCACTCGCAGCTTACAGGAAGAAAGGAGTGTGGGCAATCCCCAGGGGTTGGGTCCCTCTCATAAGGCCCTGGGACAAAGAGGACGGGGATTAAGGTCGGGGGGCATATCATGAGGGTCCCCACCGAGTTGAGCTCAGTGCTGATGCAGCTGGCGCTGTTGCCCCCGAACACCACCACCCTGGCCGGCATGTAACTGGAGTCCTCGCTGGCCACCAGCAGGGTCAGCTGCCTGAGAGAGGAGAAAGGAGTCAGTTAGAACCAGGACCCCAACCTTTGTTCAACATGACCCCAACCCGACACTTCCTCCTGACTCCTGTCCCCCTGTTTAAGCATCAGTCTCCCCAGACCCTCCGCTCGTCCCTTTGTCTCCCCCCAAAGTGACTTCACTCAGACTCATACTTTTACTGGAAAATTAACACCCTAATGACACCGAATCCTCATCTCAACTCGAGATTCACCTCCTGAGCCTTCACGCTGTGTGACTCACGGGTATTTCAAGTCATGCCCCACAGGCACCTCAAGGTCAGCATGCCCAAATGGGACAACTGTCTGTCCACAGAAGCCTGCTCCTCTTCCTACTTCTCTCTCCTGGGAAAGGACACTGCCACCCACGCAGCGCTACAACTAGAACACTGTCACTGCGCCTCTCCCTCTCCCAGCTCCCCCCAGCAGGTCAGTGGCAAGTCCTGTAGACTCCACCTCTCTAAGGTTTCCCAGTCCATCCCCTCCTGGGTCTCCCCGACCCCTCTGCCTACCTGAAAACGGTCATCATTTCTCAACTAGGCCACTGTTTAACCCTTCTGACTTTTCTCTTGGTCTCCAACCCAAACTCCCATAATGCCAAGTGAGCTTTCCAAACAAAGAAACCTGGTTTTGTCTCTTCCCTTCTTAACATCCTTCAATGGCTTCCCCAAGTCAGAGTAAAGCTCAAGCCTCTCAGCTCACAGAACTCTTTGTGATCTGGCTCAGCCTTCTTTTCTGGCTTCATCTCCTCCTGCCTCACTACACACCCCTTTCGTTCAAACCGAATAAATACCTCTACTTAAAGTTCACCCCAATCCATCACTGCGTGTCTTACTTCCACCTCGCTCACACGCTGTCCCTCTGCCTAGCATACCGAGTGCCCTCTCTTTACCTCGCTGTATTCTACTTGAAAACTCAGAAAGTCAACCCCTCCATCTGGAAGCCTTCGCTGACCTCTCAGCTGGCCTCACAGTCCGGGGCATACGTCGGCCACGGTGCTGTTCCTTACTCTGTGCTCTCACCGGATTTCCAGCCTGGTCTCCCCACCAGACCACAGTTCCCTGACGACAGACCCCATACCGTCCCATCCCTGCAGCTCCAGACCATTGCACAGTGCCCGGCACCAAGTGCACATTAATCAAATGCCCACAGGGAGAGTAGGTGAGCGAGTACTGACCTCCTTCAACACCAGGCACAGGGAGTGACAGCTGTACCTGGTGGGGGAGCATGTCCCCAGGCTCAGGAGGCGAGGGAATGTCTATACCTAACATAGGGCTACATGGCTTCTATGTGCACTGCACAAAATGGGCCTGAGTGAGTCCCTCGGGGATTGCAGATGGGCCGCGTGTGTGGGTGTGTGCACACCTAACCAGAACACCACGGTGCATGTGCAAGGTGATGTGGTGGGAGCCGGTGCTGCCGTTGGACTCCCAGTAGGTCTTGGGGTTGTGGTCCGTCAGCTTGCTGGCCCGGTGCGGGTTGGAGGACACCTCCACCTTCTCCCAGCACTTGTCCTCCTTCACTTCCACACTGGAGCCTGGGGACAGCGGGAAGGGGTGGCAGTCACAGCCTGGTTAGTTGAGAGAAAAAAGGAAAGGGACTAGAGAGCAGGGGAAGAAAGGGAACAGGTACTGGGGTGGGAGCCCGGAGAAGGCGGATGGGGCACAGACCCTGGCAGAGGTGCCTGAGGAATGCGCCGAAGAAGGGGATGTTGATGGGTCGCTGGGTCCGTCTGTGGTCTTCGATCTGGTCCAGAACCATCTGCAGCCAGAACATGAACGAGAAGGGGAAGAGGAAGAGGGGAAAACGGAGAAAACAAACAAAATAAAAGCCATATATGAAGGAAGAGTCAAGGGGCACCAAAATACTGAGGCCATCTTCCCCAAATTTGGGAAGAACAGGAGCACGTAAAGGTTGGGAAACAAATATCTCGGATGTGCTACCACTCATGTCAATCAGGGACACCAAATGGGGACACACACTGACTCCCCTGCCCCTGCTTCTGGTTTACAGCGTCCCTTAGCTTGGCACGCACAAACCTCCTTACCTGAATGCAGCCAGCCAGGATGCTGGAGGTGAGGCTACTATAGAGCTGGGCGTGTTTTTCACACTCTGTCACCAGGTCCCGAAGCTCACAGGCCAGCAGCAGCTGAGCTGAGTACTTGTCCAGGACTTTGGAGAGGGTCTCTTTGGCTCCCAGGCAGCAGAGCACCACTGCATAGTCCTTGTGCATCGAGGCCAGGCGATGCAGGAAGCAGAGCAGCTCCTGAACAATCTGAGCCCAGAGCCACCGAGATTAATGCGTGGGAAACAAAGCCAACAAGCCACGTAACGGTGGAAGGGTAGGTTTAGTAAAAGGAATGTCATGGCTGAGATTTTGGAGAAACTCAGAAGCCTAGGAAAAGGAGGGTACCAAAGACAGGCAGGAACAGAATATTGGGGTGCTGGGATTCCAGAGTGAGCTGGAGGAGCTGAGCACAGTTCCCCAGGCTTCTTCCTGCCAGGGTCACGCTATCTCAAGAGCCCACCTCATGCCTGAGCCTTGCAAACCCTAAAGGGTGGAGAGCAAGCAATGTTTGGGTTGCCAAATGTGGGCTTCCCCTCTACCCAGAGTCTAAAATCCAGGTACAGCCAAAAAGCTTATACAGGCATACCTCATTTTATTGCGTTTAGCTTTACGTTTCACAGATGTGCTTTTTACAAATTAAAGGCCAGAACCTCCACCAGCAAAAAGGTAATACTCGCTTTACTGCGATACTCGCTTTATTGCCGTGGTCTGGAACCAAACCTACGGTATCTAGGACACGCGCCTGTACCTCAGAGACCCAGGTCTGGAGACTCTTAGATGACCTTAGCCTTCTTCTCACCCACCCCTCCCAGCATCCAGACCCATCCAGAAAGGCTATTCTGTGCTCTCCAGAAGCAGCCGGTGCCCCCAGAGGCTGCCTTTCCCTCCCCAACCCTTGCCAGGGCTCTGGTACCTCAGAGTCACTACTGGGGCCACTCAGGCAGTTGAGACAGGGCTCCAAGACCTCGTGCCAGGGGAGGGCCAGGGCCTCAGAGTAATCCAGCAGCTGGGTCATGACCCTGGTGAGGGGACGAAAACAAGTGAATTCCCTGCAGTGAGCCAGCTCCCCTCGCTCCCGACACGCGGGTGCCTGAGCAGGTTCCTCACCTCAGCGTGGTCAGCAGCAGAGCTTTGTTGGGCCCAGGGGCATCCAGAGCCCGCAGCAGCAGGAGTAAGGGCTGGGTCTCCCTCTGGAGACGCTTGAGGAGGGGCCTCACGGCACCCCTAGGACCGCCCTCCCGGCACAGTACACGCTCCAAGTCCAGGAGGAGCTCTGCAGATGGGCCCCCGACCAGGGACCGAAGCAGCAGCTCAGGGGACCCGCCCTGGCCCCGGGCCCTGGGGGTCTCCAGTGTTGCTGCCCAGACACAAGGGAGGAAGAAAATACATATGAGGGGGATTCATACAAACTGGCCAAACCGAGGAATGGGTAGTTCCTGAAAATCATCCCTAAATTTTTCTCCCAATTGTGGATGCCTGCAGTTTTTACAGAACTATAAGGGGATTTTCTTTTCTGACCCAAAATATTTACCTAGTTACATCTGAAAAAATATGCCTAGTATGGCACTGTCACATTTATACATTTTAATTCCTATGGCCGTACTATTATACGTTACTATTAAACGGGAGCTGAGAGGCCACATTAGCCATGCACGTCAGCTGGTGCAATCACGTCCCCACACCACCCGGCTCGGGGGCTCCAGATGCACAGACCGACAGACGCATACTGCTGCTCCTTTTCTCCCCCTGCTTCTGCTTTCTTCCCACTTGTTTGTTAAACACAAAGGGCTTCCTTCCCACGAGACGTCAGTATTTCATGTTTCTAGCCATAGACTGTGTTGTAAATTACAATTCCCCTAAAGACGACCTCTCTGTGAGTTACTTCAACCCACCTCCGCTGCCCAATAAGACGGGACCAAACCCGGACCACGCAGATGGCAATCCCCACGAGTTCAAAGCCATTCAGAAAAGGCAATTTCCTTGTACCTATTCCAGAGTCTCCCTCTCCTCTTGGTCAGGAAGTTCTTTGTAAAATCTAACTTAATCATCAAAGCCCTCCTTCATTTCCTGAAGGTTCACTGAGTCTTTCCAGAAAGGTATGAGGACATAAATGACAGTCTTCCTGGCCACAGGCTGGCACTGTCAGGTTCCCCCAGACACACACACACACACACACACACACACACACACACAATGGTACCTGCACGCTCAGGACTGCCTGATGGCTCTGAGTAGCGATTGAGAAGCACCATGAGGACGGTGCGTGTGGTGGGCATGGGCTCTGTCTCCAGTGCCATCCCTGAGTGCCTGAATAAGGTGTCTCTCAGCTCTTGGGTCACAATCTGATCTCCCAGAGTATGGTGGTTACACAAAAGCAGACTGAGCAGGATCAGGCCATTTCTCACCGCAGAGGAGCACCTGGGGGGGAGAGTTGAATGCATCAGAAACAGGAAGTCAGTACACAGGGGAGAAGCCCTGCAGCTGAGGAAGAATGGGCTCCAGGGGTCCCCAACCTCAGGTTACTCCCCCCAATCCCAGGAAGGAAGGTCAGGGTGTCACTGCTCTCTAGGACTTGTCCTACCCCCAACCACTTGGCCTCTTCCAATGACAGAAGGGCCACTAAAGTTTCACCCAGAAGTTAACAACATGACAATTTCTGTGGAGCACGGGAGAGCTGGGCAGAGGAACAGCAGTGACTGGAGCTCAGCAGGAGTTTGAAGTTCGGGGGGGATGCGCTGACCCCTCAGTGTTTAGCATCAGGGTCACGGCTGCAGGGAGGGTGAGGAGCAGGCTCTCGGAGCCTGGGCGGGTGGCTGAGTCGATGCTGGCAAAGATCTCTCTGGTCATCTGCACGTCAAACAATGGGTGGACAGGGTCTTGGCTAGTAACAAAACTGGGGATCTCCGAGGAACTGGCAATGGCCAGCATCTTCAGGGCCTGCAAGGGGAATGCAGAAGCAGAGTGATGAGTGGGCACAGCCACCCTGCAGAGCCAGGTCATCGTTCTAGACTTCAAACTTGGGGCAAGCCTGAGCTGTCTGCCACGTGATCAAGAGATGGAAATGGAAGAAGTAGTGATAGGACATCAAATGCTATAAAACAAAAAAGAAAAGGAAAAAACAGAGCAAACAAGAAAAGCTAGGGCTCCAGCAGCACCAAGGCTACACGGGTGTGGTGGCTGCCCCTCCCGCAGCCTTCCCTCGGGAGGCGGCCCTGTCACAGCATGGAGTCATCTTCAACAGCTTTCCTTGGAGTGGTCTTCCTTCTCGCTTGACCACTCCCCCTTTGCAAAACCTCTCTTCCTTGACTTTTGTGACTTCGTGTCCTCCTGGTTGTTCTCCCTCTCTGGTGTTCCTCTGCATGGTCTTTCAACAGGAAAGTTCTCGACCCCTTCTCTTCTCACACTGCACTCCCGCCCCAGGCAACCTTGGCCACTCCCACAGCTTCTTACCACCTGTAAGCCAACATTCCCAAACCTACTGCCCTGGCTTCCAAGCCAGTGTCCTGCCCTCCTCAACAAGGCTACTTGGGTGGTCTGATAGGCAGAGTGGTTGGAATTATAGGAAAAAATACTTGTATACCTGTAACATGCACACTTGTTCGTTGGTACTACAAAAAAATAAAGAAAGATGAACACTATACTGCTTGAATGGAGACTCTCTCCTGATGAAAGACTTGACCTGGAAAAGAAACCCTCTAGGAATTAGAAATAATTCTCAGGATAATCCCTCTTCTGAGACCTGGACCCTTGAAGCAAATGCTGCCCCATGGTTAGGCTTTCTCCCTTCGGCTACCCACCTCCCCCAATTAGTTGAATTCTCTAGACCTTAAGTTATCAACAAAATGATGCAATTTTGTTAGAGGGCAAGAGTTTGAATTTAGAAGCAAATGCTGTACTTTGGTCATGCAATTTGACAGAGTCAGGGAATTCTTTAAGTGGACCTGGCCTGGGTATGAATGCTTGGCTGCTCTTGGGAGGAGCAGTACCTACTAAGCCCACAGAGGAAGAAGGTGCCTCCCTGCTCTCCCTGGGACAGCCTGCTCTAAGAGAACATGTGCTCCTGTCCATGCTGCTGCCTTTATGCTCTTGGAACCAGCATTGAGGCCTACCTGTCCCCCACTCTCAGGCTATATAGAGCACAACCTGCCGACACCCTACCAGCCAGTACTTATGTCTGGGTAAGCCAGGAAGCCAACTCTGTTAAGCTCCCCTGGACGAGGGCCTCCCTTCCCTACTCTCTGGTCCCAGGGCATCAAGGCAATGGCAATGTTGGCTTTGCCTGACCCACATCTGAGAGAGGGTATTTTCTGTGTAAGGGTACCACTCAGATCAAAGGGTAGGTCACTACTTTGTCACATCTAGAAAATTTGCCTTTAACAACACACCTAACTGTGACCAAAAAAAGCATGGGAGAGACATGCCGTTTTCATACCTGAAAACGCAACCCCTGCCCTTCTCCTCCAACACCCTCCCACCCAGTAAAAGGCCACCTCATCCACCCTGCTGCTCAATTTTAAACCTAGAGTCGTTCTTAAAGACATTCCTCTCCCTTTCTCCAAACATGCATTTGGTCTCCAAGACTGTCCAGCTGCAACTCTTAAATCCATCTACATCTTTCAGTCCCAAGGTCCCCTCCGTGGTCTAAATCACCACAGTACCTCCTCAGGTCGGCAGTCCCCCAGCCTGCCCACCTCGCCCGTCACTCACTCCCGCCAGCCCGGTCCACTCACCGCCAGCCCTGCCTGCTGCACCAAGACAGAAGTCTTGTATTCTTGCATGCAGACCAGCACGGCATAGATGCCACCCTCCCTGGCAAAGAGTGGGCGCCACTCATGCTTGGTCATGAGCAAGTAGAGGAGGCGCAGGGCTAGCACCACCACCATCTTCTCTCCCACCTGGTTGGTCAGCAGCTCCACCAGCATCTTCACTAGCTTCTCTCTGAGAGGAAAGAAATTCAAGTTTCTCACCCCAAGGGCCACGCCTGACTCCCCGCTTAACCTTACACACCAAGTTCCAGCCCAGCGCCACCCACCCCTTTCCAAGCTGCTCTTCTCGCCTCAGGCTCACCCCTGACCCTCTCCTCTGCAGTCTCACTGCCTCTGGCTCCCCATGCACGAAGGAGGCAGCAGAACAAAACGGCTGGTTACGAACTCTGGCTCATCTTTTCAAACAAGTCTATAAATTCAACGTAATCCTAATCAAAATGCCTAAAAGGTTTTAAATTTTTTAAAAGATGTATTTATTTTGAGAGAGAGTGGAAGGGAGAAACAAAGAGAGGTAGAGAAACACCAGTGGGTGGTGGAAACATCAATGGTTGCCTCTCAGCCGGCAACCCAAGCATGCACCCTGACTGGGAACCGAACTGGCGGCCCTTTGGCTTGCAGGCTGGCACTCAATCCACCAAGTCACACCAGCCTAAAAGGTTGTGTTTTTTTTACCAAATATGATGGGCAGATTCAGGCCCAGGAAGAGAAAATATGCAAGAATGTCAAAAATGTTTGGAAAGAAAGAATGGCAGACTTGCCTAATAGTCATCAAAATCTAAATATAAACTTCTAATGATTAAAACTCTGGAAATAATACAGGGGCCAAACAGACCAACAGATGGAAAGGGAGACAAGGAGAACATCTTCAACCAGTAAGGAAGGGTAGGAAGGGCCATGTAAAATGTGACATGGAGACACCTGGTCACCCATCTGAAAAAGATAAAGCTGGAACTCTGCTTCACTACATTTGCAAAAATACATTGCAAATATTTTTAAATAAGTGTAAAAAACCAAAATCATAGGTATTTTTAGGAAATACAGGGAAATGTTTTTGTAATCTCAAAATAGGTTAGACCCTCTGAAACAGGACACAAAATCCGGAAGCCAGATAAAGGCTGAAACTACATTAAATTCTAACATAGCAGCACGAAAGGCACCGTCCACAACGCTAACAGGTGAGCGACACGGTGGGTTAGAGAGAGGGTCCAGTGGGGTGCCAACTGGAAGGGAAGGAAGAAGTTCTTCCAGAGTCCCCAGATCACTGCGAGCACCACAAGAGAGGGAAAAACCAGGACTGACATCTCTCTTCACAGTGAAAGAGGTGCATTCTGAGCAGGTGGCCTATGAACTATAGAGTTAAGGAGTACCAAAGTCCGGGCACCGTGGCGCACGCCTGTAGTCCCCGCTACTCAGGAGGCTGAGGCAGGAAGATCACTTGAGCCCAGGAGTTCTGGGCTGCAGTGTGCTACGCCCATGGGGTGTCTGCACTAAGTTCGGCATCAATATGGGATCGGGGGAGGGATGTGGGGGGGAATAGAAGGGGAGCCACCAGGTTGCCTAAGGCAGGATGAACGGGCCCAGGTTGAAAACAGAGCAGATCAAAACTCCCGTGATCAGGAACACAAAAGGAGAAATTCTGGAAAAGAACGCAGATCAAGGTACCGGGAAAGTTCTGTTTTTATCTCTTTTCTCATGTGTTTTATGATGGCTTCGATGTGAGTCACATACACTTTAAATGCATATCCCTTTCTGTAGCCATGCTTTCTTACACACAAGTCAGCATATATGGGTAACACGCATGAACAGGTACAGGAATATAAGCAGGGATGTTTACCAAAATGTCTACAGTGACTACTCTGTACAAAAGGCTTTCAGATGATTTTTACCTTCATAATTTTCTAATTTTTTACAGTGAGCAGGAATCATTTCATATTTAGAAAATGGTTAATATGATTTTGAAAAAGAGGCAAGATATTTTAAATGTAAATAACAGATTAATATCCAGAATGCCTATAAATCAACTTCAAAAAGACAAGGACCCAGTAGAAAAGCAAAGGTTAAAAGCAGAGTATTTATCAAAGAAACATGACAAAGGCATGCAAATATGCCTAACTTCATAGAGTCAAGAAATTAACACAAAGAGATACCAATCATTTAAAATTTTGCCAATCTGACAGGTTTTTAAAAGTTGCTAATATCCGATGCGCACAGACAGGAGGAAAACAGGTCCGTTAGAACACTGGTATTTGGACTTGGGCATCATCACACGGCGGAGTCCTACGCAGAGTGAAACCAACCGGCAATGCCACGGGAACTGACTGACGTGGAGAGCCCTCTTAGACACCCTGAGTGTGGGGGAAACGGCGCAGAGACGAAACGGCAGAGCGTGACTATGCACACCAAAACGCAGACTCAGGAAGTGTCCCCTATCCAAATACACTCATAACTGTAAGCCTAGAGAGGGTCTGAAGGATGCACACCAGCATGACAGTGACGAGAAGAACTTTAGCTTTTCATTCTAGGTTGTTTTTGATAGACTTCAGACCTTTTAAAATGAGAATGTATTTGTATGTTATTTATATGATTAAGGAATAGTGAGAAAAAAAAAAACCTTTTAAAATAGAAAGAAGGTAGGAAGGGAGGGAAAAGAAAAGAAAAAAATTCAAGTTCTAGAGACAAAGGGACCTAGGTTTCAATCCTAGCCCTGCTTTCTGTCAGACTCGGGGACTTAACTTCTTGAAGCCTCAGTCTCCTCACCCTTACCATGGGGCAAGAATAGGGGCAAATCTTCTCAGGCGGCAGGAAGACTTATTTAGAGATTAAGGAAAACGTTAAGCACAGAGCCTGGCAGAGAGTAAGTGCTCCGACAACGTTCGCCATGACAGTGTTCTACCCTCCTGCTCTGATGCTCCTCAGACTGACCCTTCCTTCACCCCTAGCCTTTCTACTTCTCGGTCTCACAGCTCCTTCCCGCCCTGCTACTCCCCTGCCTCCCCAGTCTAAACCAAAACCTCTTCCCTCTCCACCATTCCAACCTCAGGAATCTGTCAGGACGGACCAGAGGGTGGTCCCGCTCAGTGACCTCCTCCACAGCGAGAGAGAGGGCATAGAGCCCAGAAAGCTGCCGGTTTGTGTCCAAGCTGGATGTCTGCACAGTAGCCACAGCAGCCGCCACCTGCTGATCCAGGGAACTGCGTGGACCTGGACCCCGCAAGGCTCTAGCCATTTCTGAAATTGATGAGGGAAAGGCATTGGCTTAAGAAGCTGTGGCACCTCCACGTTGGAAGTCCTGAAAGGTCGAGCCCCGTTATCCTAACGACACTTTCATACATCACTCACTACTGCAGCATGCATTCAGAACCTGTCCAATTCTGGGTGAAGCATTTAACAGTCAAACAACGAAGGTGAAGACACTCTGGATAACGGGCCCTCCTTTCCCAGGAATACCGAAGAAAGGGAGCCGCGACCGATTAGATGTAATCAAGACCACAGGAACAATGGATATACGCTTCCAAAGCATTCTCCTGTGACCTTACTACACAGCTTTCCCTCTACCCTAACTACCCACTTCTCTGGGGACCACCCAGGACTTTTTTCAACTTCTTCGCCCTCCACTCCCAGCACCTAACTTACCACTGGCTGCCTCCTTTATCTCGGGGGGCAGAGCCATCCCCTCAGTCACCAGAAGCTGGTTAAACAGCTGTGAATCACTCTGTGCCGTGGGGGGCCCAGTTTTTCCTTTGGCAGGCTCTGCCTCTGCTTTATGGGGCTGAGCCTTCGCTTTGGAGGACTCAGTCTGCTCCTTGGAGAACTTAGCCTCCAACTTGGACTCCTCTTCTGGATCTGGGCTCCTGGGGTGACTTCGTGAAGAGGACAAGCTGCTTAGTGTATGGGGTCGCTGCCCGTACTTGGTGTAGATGTGGGAGTTGAGTAGGTCCCTGAGGGTGCTCCCCTCAAACCGATTACTGAGAACCTGCAGCAGACCCTCAGCCACTTCCCTGAGGACAGAGATTTCACCTAGGGCCTTTTCATCCTGGGTCTGTCAACAGAAGGAGGTATACACTTCAGGAACGAGCAGACACAGAGGTCCTGGGGACAGTAAATGGAACAGGGGCCACCTCCTGCCATGCCCTGCACACCTTCTACATACCAGACCCTCAGAGTATCTGTCTCCTCCCCCAGCAGGGCCCCCCACACACCCTAACCTACAGCACCAGCTTCCTCCTAAGCACCCCTGTATCTAGAACTCCCGTGGACAAGCCCACCTCCAATCCCTCCTCTAACCCCACTGCCAACTCTCTAGGCGTCTCAGGCCTGCATACCTCAGCCAGGTTCTCCCGCAGACTCTGAAAGATGGGCTGCTGCTCACTTATGTCCAACTTCTTGATGAAGAAGAGCAGCTCCCACCACTCAGCCTGGGTCAGGTGTCCCAATTTCTCATTCTTCTGAGGCTCAGGCTGGAGATACGGCAAAGAGTACAGCCCGTCCACAGGCTTCCAGTCCCAGGAGGGAAGTGCTGAGAATGCAGACACAGGGGTCTCAGCACGCACCAGGGACAGAGTGGATTTCTGAACCTCTGGGGCAGCACCTGGTGAGGAGTGGCTTCGTCCCAGCCAGTACTCCTCTGTTCAGAGACATACTGTCAATGTCCCCTCCAAAGCTCACCTGTGCCCAACATAGTGGTCCCTGGCCCCTTCCCCACAGCTGCTGAAGATGTATCCTCAGCAGCTTCCTTAGGGCCCAGGATCTCTAGCATGTGCCAATGCACCCAGTAGGTGCGACCCATCGACTGCCAGAAGACCTGGTAAGGAAGACAGAGGAAAGAAGAACACAGAGGGTTCACCCTCCAAGCCCTGGGTTAAGCAGGCCCGACCTGGGGCATACAGCCCTCAGATGCACACCTGGCTCGGCGTGGGAAATAAGAAAAGGCTCCCTTCCCCTATCAGGGAAGGCCCTGCCTCTCATCTCTTCCTCACCTTGATGGCCTCTGCTCCTACACTCCCTCCTGGCCAACTTCACCAGTGTGTTTGTGTCTGTGGCTGGGGGGTGGGGTGGGGGTTGGGGGGCGTGTCTTGATATATCAATTCTGCTTCCTGGGTGTGAGTCTCTCCTTGACCTCACAGCCCACCTACTCTCGCCAGATTTTCCCAGCCCCCCTCCCTGCCCAAAGGCCTCCTTTTAATTGCTGATCCCTCTCTAACCATTCTAGTTCCCTTGGGTGGCCTGCCAGAGCCCCTAGCTACAAGCCTTCCAAAGAAGATCCCTGACAGTGCCGCGGCCACCACGTGCTGGCTCACCTGCACCGGGGGCGCGCCGCTGTTGCTCTGCCGGAACTCGCCCTCGTCCCCAGCACTGATCTCCTCGTAATCATCCAGCATCCGCACTCGCATGCCCGGCACCAGAGTCTGTTGTACATATTCACCATAGCCACTTCGGCTAGAGAATTCAAAACGCTGGCGGAAGGCTCGCCCTTGCTTTCTGGGGGTGGCAATAATGGTGGGGAGTAAAAGGCTAGGGCCTGAAATGCAGGGCTGAAAGATGGACCGGGACGGCCGGGGAGGCGATGTGCTCCTTGCACTGAAGGTCTGGGCCCAGCCCATGCCCCGCACGAGCTCAGCGATGAGGCTGCCCACAGCCATGCTGAACTCCAGCTCCTGCTGCCCCCGGCTCTTCTCCCAGGCGAACTCCTCCCCTGGGGGCAGGGAGCCTGGGGCTCCAGCCCCTGACTCGGGGCTGTTACTCATCTGATCCAGCAGGGAAGTGACACACAGGTAGCGTTTCACCAGGGAGAAGAGCAGCTTTCCTGGGATCTGTAGGACACAGTCTGCAGTGTAGGTTCATCTCCCAGCTTGAGCCCCTCTCCTTTCCCTTCAGCGTCACCCTCTACAGAAGACTCTAAAGGCCTCACCCACAAACCTATAGATCTCAAACTACGATCATATAAGAAACATACAAGGAGTGTCTTAAGACAGATTCCTGGGGTCCACCCTCAGAAGTTCTGGGTGGGGAGAGGCATGGCCCTTCATTTCCACAACCTCCCCAGGTGGCTCTGGTGCTGACGCAGTCCTGAGCCACACTTTCAGCACTGATGCCCAAGACCTTGCACAGGATCGTCCCCACAGCCACCAGAGTACCTGAGGCAGGTGAATGCCCTCGAAGGCCATGCAGTGCTCCTCCGAGGACGTGGTCTCTGCAAACAGCTCCAGCAAAGTACAGCGGCTGTCAAAGTCCATGTGCTGCTCAATGCCGTCTTGCTGGCTCAGCGACAGAAGGACGTGAGCCCGACTCCCTGCAATCCACACCCAGTCCGTGTCTTCTCCCCAGGCCCCGCTCTCCCTCTGCCTGTGCTAGACTCTCCATCCCTGACGCGAGGCTTTCGCTGCTTGGTGACCCAGATTCACAGTAAGGTCCACGTTTTACGTGGTAGCCTGACATAAATGTACACATCTGTAACTGAAATATATACCGCGTGCTACAAAACTTACCTTCACTGCTACATACTAGTATTTGACATTTTTTAAAATATGTGCTTATAACTCACCAAACTGGTTCCACAACTAACTACTGACTCAATCCAAGTTAAAAATCTAAACCTGCCCCATTCTCTTCTGTCCCTGTACTGAGAAAGAACAAGTGGACCAGAGCCTACATTTTATCCCGTATACATTAATAAGTAATAGCCCATTAATCTGCATTTTCCCTTTGCACTGCATTGGTGTTACGGAGTTGGGAAATCCTCTCTCTTTCTGTTCTTATTCTTTGTGGCCCCACTCTGTCCAGCGCTTTCCTTCCTCCCCAGGCTGTCTCTTACCGGCATCGTGAGCTGCCAGAGCCTGCAGCATCTTGCCCGCACTCCGACGGATCTGAGGCTCAGGGTTGCACAACATGTGCATGAGCAGGTCCAGGGCTCCTGTCTCCCTGAAGACCCCAGCGAGGGGCCTGATGCTGGCGTAGGCGCTGAGCACGTGGATGGTGTGGAGCACAGCTGCTGTGGGGCTCGAGGTCCCACCCTCTGCCAGCTGCCTGGCAGCCCTCTGCACCAGTGCCCGCACATCGGCCTCCATCTCTCCCACTGACACATCGTCCAGGCCTCCTGGGTCTCGAGGAAAGCTTCCTGAACCCCCAGCTGGTTCACGCTGAGGCCCCTTAGATAGTGCCCACTCACCCAACAGCATGGGGCAGTTGGCGTAGACCTCGGGGGCTGACAGCCACATGAGGATGTGCTCTGCCTTGCCCTCTTCTACATCCACTCTACCCACTTCCCCACACTTCAGGACACTCCATCGGATCAGGTATTCAGGACTCCCATCATGCCCAGGACGCTGTCGAATAAGTTCTTCAGGATATGCCTGCAGCTGGTGCCCCAAGGGCACCATGAGGTCCCCAGTGCGTTGTTCCCCCACCATCCAGACCTCCTGGGACATACAGAAAGATAAAGGCAATATGAAAAAGGGGAAAGACTACATGGAGGGGGTGGAATCTTGAGACATGGACGGGGTAGGTGGTAATGGATTGGTTGCATGATGGAAATCGGAGGCCAAATAGGAAGGCCAAGAGTAGGATGAAATAAATAACATGAACATGTTTTGGGATTTATAGGAGAAGGAGAATGGAGTGAAAATAGATGAGGATGAAACAAAGTTTAAGAAATGGAAGAGGTTTACGTGAAAGATGAGAACAGGCAAGGTAACAAAAACAGTGGACAGTTAAGTAGGACAGCCTGGGCAGAACAGCAGGGTGACTCAGGGATACAGATCAGGACTCAGAAGAATGACACGAATGAGTGGGAAGGACAGCAGCGTGGGACAGTGGGGCCAGCATAAGTGAGGAAAGGCAGGGTGGGGGAGGGGCAAGGCAAGGGGTATAAATGACAAGGTGGCAGATAGAGCAGAGATGAAGGAGGCTGGGCCGTGGGTCCCCATCCAGATGGCTAGACGGGAGAAGCATTTGAGAGCACTGTGGAGGGGAAAGGAGTCCGGGGAGCCAGATAAAATGGAAGAAAAAGACAAACCCCATCCTCCACCTATTCTACATGTATGGTGAGGGTCCAAGTCGGGGAGATATAGGTAAAGGTGGTAGCCATGGAGTTGAAGGGCAGGGATGAGGTCAGGAGATGGAGAGGGAGGTATTAGAGGGACAATATAGTGCAGATTTCAGAATCAGATAAATGTGACTCCAAATTCCAGCTCATTGACTTACTGTGTACATAGTTTTGGACAAGTTACTTAATCTTGAGCCTCAGTTTTCTCCTCTGCAAGATGGTAATAATATTCATACCTAACTCATGAAGCTGTAAAAACTGAAGATCACCTCTATAAAGCACTTAGAACAGCCTCTAGCCTAGCACACAGTGAGTGCTCAGTAAACACGGTCTAATATTATTCTTAAGTGGAGAAGGTAGGAGCAGTCTTCAGATAAATGGCTACATTGTTAAGCCAGAAGATTATAAAGGGGAGCGGGGTGATGGCTACACTAGTAATCAGGAAAACACAGGTGTGATATAAAGCGGTGTGGGGGCAGTGGGGAATGGCCAGAATAGGAATGTTAGGTAAACCAGGACAAAAGAAATGGTGATCAGGACAGGAGTCCTGTTGGGCTACAGGAATAGATAAGAATTTTTAAAAAGTTGTGAAAAAAATAAAAAATAAAAAAAGATGTGAAGAGGAGGGGAAATATAAGGTGTGGACCTCCAAGGGGGCAAGGGTCTAGTTACCAGGGGGCGGGGCAAGACTGGGAGGTAACCAGTGACTTGCTGATGAACAACTGATGAGCAGGGTGAAGGAGAACCACAGGATAGGCCCGAGTTTGGGGGGATGGATTAACTATTAGAAGCAATAAACTGAGGTGTGAAAGTGAGGTCTGGACGCGGGGATGAGACAGCAGGTAGGTGCAGATAGCAAGGTCAGGCCCAAGCCTGCAGACGAGCAGAGGCGGTGCAGAAGGCCAGAACCCGCACCGGTCTGGGGGGAGGTTTGAGCAGGTGTGGGGTGAGCAGGGGCGGGGATGGGGTGGGTTGGGAGGCGGCGCGGTCGGAGGAGGCTGACAAAACTGGGCAAATCTCAGGGAGCAAGACCGGCTCACGTCGTCAGCCCCACAGAAAGTGGGTACGGGACTGGGGAGGGACAGGGCAAAGATCAGTTTCGCGCAGAACTCGCCTCTCACCTCCCACTGCCCGGCTCCGCTGCAACACCACGGCCAGCTGGCCCGTCCCGCCGTCCAGGCCCCGCCCCCTCAGCAGCTCCCTTCCGGGTCACACAGCGAGTGCACGCCTCGCCGGGCATCTACGGGTCCCATCGCGGCCCACGGCCCGAGCATGCGTAGTACCTGCAAGCCACTTGGTAGGGGGGGTGGGGGTGGCTTGGTTGGGGGTTGGGGGTTGGGGGTGGCACGGCGGGCTACAGGCGGAGCTGGGGATTGCTGACACGTTATCCTCATCTTTGCAGCGGTAGGCAACCCTCCACATTCACTCAACTTCAAGGCCCTCCCCTCCCCATCTCTGGGTCTGCCTTCCTCATCTCCCTGAAACCTAGGGACCCACCCTAGCGCTGTCCTTTTGAGTTTTCACTAGGTCACTCAGCAACGCTTTGGATTGGTTGAGTCATTTTCTATTAAATTAAAATTGCTTATATCTGCCTTGACCTAAGCACCTAACAAAGCCATGCACACGAAGTCCCCAACCCTGTGAAATGTTCCTTAAATTAAAATTGTACAGAGTTCAATTCAACAGCGCGAAGTGCCCTTGGCATTGCTGTTTTCAATCAAGCAGCCAGGCTTCCTGCTCAGAGCAGCAACGTCTGGGATTTGACTCGGGTCCATTCCTCTCTGTCCCTCCCTAGATGGAAAAACAAGCAAAGACCCCACAGTCTGTGCACAAAAATGATACATTTATTGAAAGAGTATTTTTTTTTAATACAAAAGAAAGCTCTGTACATAGGACTGTGACCATGTCCACTATTCCTGGGTCAGCATCCCAGGGGAAGTAGAAACCACTAACATACACACCCCACATTCACACACATACATTCACTCGAGCACACACACACACACACACACACACACACACACACACACACCCCAGAGCCACCAAGGAAGGGAAACACCAAGGGTTGCTGCACATGGAAATGCCACCTTATCCCTGATGCACACACGTTCTCCCGAGGCTATGCTCACACAACACACATTATAAGCACTTTGCCTGATTCACTCACTGGGTCTGTCTTTTGTGGGAAGGAGAGGAAGAATTCATCAAAGTCTCCTCCCCTGGGTGGGGGAGTGGGGAGTGAGTGAGGGTGGAGTGAAATGAGCAGAGAAAAGGGCTGGGCAGTTACAGACCTGAGTCCCAAGCCCCCCAACTCTCTGGCCCCTGATTTGCCATGCCCCAGCCTTGTAAGCCACCCATAAGCCCCAGCTGTCTCCAGGAGAAAGCCCAGAAAGACGACTTCCATCTTGGCATCCCAAACTGGGGCAAGACAGCAATGGGGGTTAGAGGTTAGGGGGGTTCTAAAAAATGTCGGCAAATCATCCCCTTGATAACTAGGCTGTGCGTAAAGTCTTCCCCCACCCTTTCACCTAATCACAGAAGCAGGCTTGTTCCTACTGAAGGCAGACATAGGGTTAATAAAACTCCACCCCATCTGCTGCCCTGTTCTGAAAAAGCTTCCTTTCTGGATATCTGTGGTGAAGGTGGGCTCTGACACAGGGTAAAAGATCCTACCCGTGTGTTGGCCCACCCTGAAGGTCTGCCCTGAAGGGGGCAGAGGAGGGTGGGGCACGGCCCCTGTACAAATTACATAAATACTGAGGTTACACTTAGAAAAATAAAGTCATTTTCTTCAAGGCTTTTTGTCTTAATTTTAAAAAGTTACAGTAGCTGCTCACTCCCTGGGAGAGCTGCCCACTTCTGGCTCCCCTATCGCTGCACTCAGCCCAAGAGCTGCTCCCATTTTTTTCTGACCCCCTTTCCTGCCTCTCACCCCCTCCCAGACCCCACCCTGCTCACTGCAACTTGGGCCCCAGGTAGCTGCAGGCCTGGGGAGCACAAGGCTGCAATGCCCATGCATGTGGCACAAATGAAGTCAGTTTTCTCTACCTGACACCCTCCCACCCCCACCCCCACATTTGGTCTCCCTCTTCCCTCTCCCTAGCAACAGCCCTAGAGGGCAAAAAGAGGCCCAGAGCTGTGAGACACCCTCCCCACCCCGTTGGGGCATGGCCTGAGGGCCCCTCCCCCGGTTTTCTCCTGGAAACAACCCAGGACCGGGCAATCCCAGAATCTCCCCCCCACACTGGTGGGCCCCAAGTTGATGGGGTGGCTCTGTCCCCAGAGGCCCAGCCAGTTCTGGGGAGCCCCAGGGCTCCCCAGGGAAGGGGAGCTTGGGCAGGGAGGGGGATGAGAAAAACACCATAAAAAAAGTTAAATATTTTAAAAATATATATTTATAGATTTGTTTTCACTTCGTCTCCTCAAATAAAAAGTTCAAAATCAACTTTAAGTAAAGCAGCTGGGAGGAGAGGGGGGAAGACGGGGAGAGGGAACAGTGATGGTTCCCTCCAACCCAGGAGCCCCAGGAGTTCCAAAAAGAGCGGCAAGGCAGAGCAGGCAGCCCCAGGATCCTGCTCCATGCACAAGCCCAGCTTCTTGGAAGCTGTAGGGGCAGCGGGCAGCGACATGAGGGAGGAAGCCCCATCTCCCCAGCTGGCTCCCTGAGGGGCAGGGGCAGGGCTCTGTCCACTCAGCCTGTGGCAGACACAGTGCTGACTGTGGGGTCAGCAAGAAGGCTGGGCAGAGGACCCCAACTACTTCCTCGGGTGGGGGGACACAGTGCCTAGTCCCACAGATACCTGTCGTGGGAAGATAGGGCACAGTCCCACTGGGAAAGCTAATACTCATGGCAAAACATGGAGCCAAGCTGGCAAGGGCAGTCTGAGGAGGGAGGGCAGCCCCACCATCAACAGAAATGGGAGGCGGAGCCAGAAGGAGGGGAGAGTGAGGGAGGACAGGGTGGAGGGTAGGCTGGCCCATTTCTTTGGCTGGAGTGAGAGGGCTCAGTCCTGTGGCTACCCACTGCTCCTCCCCGCCTCCCTCCTGCGGCCCATCAACATGTGTGTAAAGAAAACGTGAAAAGGCAACAATAAATAAGTGGTGCCGTCCCTTGGGCCATCTGTCCAGGGCGGTAGGGCGGATCAGTCACTCTTGGTGCTGTGGGCGGCGTCCAGGTTCACCACCTGTAGTTCGGTGAGGTTGCTGCTGCTGCTCCCGGCCTGCTGCCCTATCACAGCCATCTGGAGGGAAGTGGGCACATAAGGAAACGGCGGGCAGGGACTGATCGGCCAGCTCGGGCTCCTCCTGCTTGCCTGCCTGCCCACCACAGTTCTGACCAGGAAAATAGGCCTCCTGGCTAGGGATGGTAGCTTTGACCAACTGGTAATGGAATCCCCAAGGCCAAGATAAAGAAGTAGCTGGCTGTCTGGGATGGGATGAAAGGGGCTCCCACCTACCTGGTGAAGCTGAACTGCAGAAACAGGGATCTGCACTGTCCCAGATGGCGCTGTCAGGAACACCTGGGGGACACCACCTGCGTTAGAAAACAGGAGATACTCAAATTGCTTGCTCAGAAGAAACTCCCTGTTATCGGAGCAGTGTTGATAAATGCACAAATGACTGGGTGAGTCTCAGATATAAATGCCCTAGAATGAGTGTCCAATTATGTCCAAGTATGCATGTGGGTGTGTGTTCAAGTGTACACAAGTGTCCAAGGGGACAAATATGGGTGCCAGAGTGTGTGTGCAAGCATCCGTGTGCACATCCTAGTTTGTGTATGCGTGTGGGTGTATATATCTGGTTGAGGGGCATTTGAGTGTGTGGGGGTAGGTGTGTAAGGGAAACGGTGATCCTCCTTTCCTCGGCCCTGCTCCCCAACTCACCTTGCTCCTGCACCTGGCTGTGGGACACCTGCATGGTGGACGGCGCCTGGGAGAAGGCATTGAGCACGGTGAGGCTGCCATCTGTCAAGCCCGAGGTGGGTGCGTACATCACCGCATGGGGGCTAGGGTACATCATGTGGCCACCCACAGTTGTGGGCACAGATGACGTCATGATGGTGGCAGGCAACGTCACTGGCAAATACAGACACATGTCAGGGAGGCTGACACTGGTCTCTACAATTATCTCCTATCCCACTACCGGGAATTTTAAGCCTCCAGAACCCTCTGGCCATTTCCCAGGTCAGAAGCTAGACGAGACTTGTTCCTCTGCCCCCGGCATCAACTAAGAAAAGCCTTGTTTTTTCTTGAGCACAACAGCACCAGGCTTTAATTGCATCCCACCACACTGTAGTATTCAATTGTCTGTCTGTTGAAGTCTCTATTCCAAGACCCTAAGGCCATGGGAAAACAAAGATTACAGTGACTGACCCAGCCTAAGGAAGCTTGGGTACTTTTTAGGGAGCTCCACTATCCCATTTTTATTTGTCCTCGTTCCTTCCTGTTCCTAAATGGGTGGCTAACAAATGCATCTTTTAAATAAGCACTTCTCAAATGTAAATATGCATACAAGCCACCTGGGGTTATTATTAAAAATGCACGTTCTGATTCAGTGGGCTTGGGGTGAGGCTTACAGTCTACACGGCTGTCAAGTTCCAGCGTGATGCTGGTTCTCCACAGATCAACTTTGTATAACAAGACAGTAAATAATCAGAACTTGACAGTAATTTTATTTTGAAAGTGTCTCATTTCTGAAATGACTAGAGACACTGAAATTATGGCTACTCCGAAGCTAGGACACCCTCCCACAAGGAGACAACTGCCCTATAAATCCTTCCTGGTAGTTAAGCAAATGTGACTCTTTGGGCAAGTAACTTCTTTCTGGGCCTCAGGCCTTTCATCTGAATGAGGAGGAAGGTGGTTCCAGTGGTCCCTAATTTCTTCCTAGACTCCAGGGCCCTACTGCATGCAGGGCAGGATTCAAAACCCAGCCATCCCCACCTGATTTTCACTTAAGAATTAGGGTAAGGGTGAAGCCAAAAGCCTCAGTCTCCACATTAAGAAATTCTCTAAGCACCTGCTGCTAGGTCTCATGAAGGAGACAGGACAAGGACGTGACAAAGCTTTGAGCTATACCTGTCCCGCTGGAGGAGGTCTGCGTGAGGTCTGTGCTGCTGTCGCGAGAGGGAGACGCTTGCTGTGGGGCCTGGTGCACCTGAATGGCCTGCACTGGGACCTGCTGGGCCACTGTCCCACCTATGAGACACAGAGACTTATTCGTATTCTGTCCTCCCCAGCTACCACCTGCACCAAGCACCCTCAAGCGTCCCGTCCCCATGCCCAGGGTTTGGCACACTGCTCCCTGGCTCCCATCGCTATCTTTCATGGGACCCTTCCTGTCATGAGTTTTGGTCTC
This sequence comes from Macrotus californicus, assembly GCA_007922815.1. Taxonomy (NCBI): domain Eukaryota; kingdom Metazoa; phylum Chordata; class Mammalia; order Chiroptera; family Phyllostomidae; genus Macrotus; species Macrotus californicus. The sequence continues at coordinate 245,961 of VMDR010000190.1, read as the reverse complement.
CAGGGACTTTTATCCTCTGCTTTTGCCCTCTCCCCCCTCCCATTCCAGGCCTGGCCTCTGCCCTCTTCAGGGAGCTGCCATTGACCCACCAAGGACATGATCTGCCCTCCAGTCAAGGTAGGGAAGTAACAAAATGTCCCTGTGGCAAAGGGGAGAACAGGGTTGGGCTAGCTAGACAAGGCCAGAGCATATGGTTGAAACTGACTGACAAGAATAGTGGGGTCCCCGTGGGGAAAGGTATGCTTGCCTTGGGGCATGATAGGCTCCTCTGAGTCCCTGGCCCTGTTTACCCTCCTTCTGAGCAGGGGAAGAGGTTCTCCTTGAGCTAGCACTAAACCCACTCTGAGCATGCTCACTTTGCCCCTTGTGACTCACCAGACATGAGGGTGAAGCTGGTAGGCAGCTGCATGAGGCCCCCGGAGGAGACAGGCCCACTGCCTGTACTCTTCAGCACGGTCCCGTTGGCACTGCTGACAGCACTGGGGCTGACACTAGCAGACACTGGTGCCAGGTAGTTGGTGATGGGGAAGGAGGGGCCACTGCTGACTTGCATGGTGGTAGAGGTGCTGGGCGCTGTTTGGATGGTGGAGGTGGTACCCGGCAGGTTGGTGACTGTGAACACTGGTTTCAGTGAGTCCTACACCCAGAGGAGAGATGGAGCAGTGAGCCTCTACCAGACCCTGCCCCTGTAGAAGCTTCGGTTGAATTGACAGCCAGACTGGAACCTGTGTGCTTGGGTTCAAATCCCAGCTCTGCCATTTACCTGCTGCTTGACCTTGGGCAAGTTATTGGGCCGCTATACTCCAGTTTCCTGTCTGTAAAAAGAGGATAATACCTACCCCATAGGTGTTGTAAAGAATAAATAGGTTAACATACACAAAGAACTTAGAACTGTGTCTGGCGCATAAAAAGAGCAATAAGTATTTGCTGCTCTTATGATGAGGGCAGTGATAATGTTATTATCATAATTCCCTGAGTTCTCTGCCCCAGTGGACTGTGACCAACACATTGGCTGAAGAATCAGGACACCTGGGGCCTGTTCCCATGTCTGGCGATGACCGTTTGTGTGATCCAGGGAAAATTACTCTGAGTCTCAGTTTTCCTCTTCTGTAAATATGAGGGGCTGGGCTACGGTGCCCTCTTTAAAACGGTCCTTCGCTCAGATTTGCCAGCCTTCTGAGATAGGGACTGAGAGTTTTTCAGAGAACTTAGGGTTTGAGAGAGAGAAATCTTAGGGATCTAGCATTTTATGACAAATATTTAAGATTTAAATTACCAAAAGAATTCATTCATCCAGCAAGATTTCCTGGGAATAAATGAGCCCTACTGCTAAGAGTTTGAAGATTATTACAGATGCCACTAAGAGAGGCGGGGAGTCTAGAGCACTGACTGTCCCCTTAGGGAGGCTTTGTTTTTAGAAGGGGAAGGAGGAAGCCAGGAGCTGAGAGCCAAGCCCAGAGAACTAAGGGGTCTCAAAATACTGGGGATTGGTCAGCACGGGATGTTTGCTAGGCAGACGAGCTCAAAGCCCCTGATTGGTGAAGGCGTTGCTAAGGCAAACAGTACTGCTTTCTCCAATTGGTCAGTTAGTGAAGGGCCACCCGGAAGGTGGAGTTCCCCAGAGGAACTAGGAAGGAAGCCCCGCCCCCTCCCCTAAGAATGGGTGGGGGAGGAAGGGGGAGGCGTAATTAGGGCGGGCATCCCTAGCCACCAGGAATACACTTCTTAATGTGCCCAGGTCTGGATATCCTAAAGAGGTAGGTGGCTGCCTAGTAAGGTAGTCTCCAGCCCAGTAAGCCAGCCCGCCTGCAGACAGTGCAGAGTTCCCAGGACCCTGGAACCCAGGAGTGCTCACTTCCTACTCCCCGGTGACCCAGCCTGCCGGGAGGGCAGGGCTAAGCTACACCCCCGCCCCCAGCGGGGAGACAGCTGGCGGGAGGAATGCAAGGGCCCTGCCAGGCAGGCGGGCTGCAGGCGGGAGGCCGGCGTGGAGCCGGAGCCGGCCTTATATGGGCACGGAGGCCGCCCGCTTATCTAGTGGGCCGGCCTCCTGTCAGGACAGCGAGGATGGACACCTGTCCCTAGGATGAGGGGTACTAACCAGGCCCCACTCCACATCAGTGAGCACCTACCACACGTCCTTGCTGAGGGAGAGAGGGACCCCCTCCCCTCTCTGCCGGCCAAGCCCCTCCCCTTCCTTTCCCTCAGACAGGGAACCCAAACACACCTTGGTCTCCCCACTGCTGTCGGACTCGGACACCTGGTAGGTGAGGTCTGTCTCTTCAAAGCCCGTGGCACTCATTCTCTGGTCTGTGGTAGGGTCTGAGCGGGGTGGAGAGTCTGGCGAGTTGAGGCAGGTCTGAATCAGTGCCTTGCCAGTCTCACTGGTAATCATGGGCTGCAGTTTGCGAGTGGCAAAGGTATACACATGGCCTGTCTCACTGGCCACCAGCAACAGCACCTGTGTCCCTGTCAGCGTGGACAGCTCATAGGCCTGAGGATAAGGGGGAGGAGATGGGTAGGTCAGCAAAACTTTTTATCTCTACTTGCCTTGGGAAGTAGGAAAGAGCAGTATACAGTGATCTGCAGCCCCACTCCCATAATGACCTTCCTCTCCAGTGACGTTAGGGTCCTATCAGGATATCTGAAGGTGAACTAGAGAGCAGAAAAACCTCATGCCCCTTCTCTAGGAGTAGCCCTACTGACCTGCAGATACCCCAAACAAACAGTTACAATGCCCTGGTGATGGAACATATAACCTCAGTGGACAGAGGAGCTCAGCGCTCCTCACTGCGGCTTGGTGCCCAGCAGCAGAGAAATGGCTCCCATTCCCTCCTCACAGTCACAGGGACCAGGATGAACTTGCTACTGTACTAGAAGTCACATAAGACATTAGGGATAATATTTAGAGTTTAGGAGCCACCTAAACTCGAAAATGTCCCATGTTTCTTCCCAGAAACTGCACAGACACTAACCTGTTGCCATTTGTCCTGTCCTATAATACTGTGGTATCCCTTTTTTTCCTTTCCTTTTGTCTTGATACAACAGTGTCTTGAGTGATGGGAGATGGGGAGCTAGATTAACAGCTACTACCCTCCCTGCCATGAGCCCAGGAGGGGAACTTCAAGGATGGTCCCATAGATGGTATCCTCACTCCCCAAAAAGTTCCACAAACCCACCTTGGAAGCAGCTCTGACTTTTACATGGGGGCAGATATAAACAGCTAAAGTTTCCAGGATTCTAACTGCTTGTTTCCCAGTTCTTCTGCTTTCATCCTGTCCCATATCTTCTACACCCCAAGACAACTCCTTTCCTCACCCCTCGTCACTGGATAATACACTAGAAGAAAGGATTTTCTAGGTACCTCTGCAAACCTTCCTGCCTTCCTACCAAACTCCGTGCACAGATTCTCCCTAGGGCTGGAAGTCCCACTTGTCCAAAAGACTGATTCTGAAGCCTGTCCTGCAGGGAGTGTGCAGGGCTTCTAGTGGCTGCATGGAAGACACATGGCCATCGCAGGACTTAGGCTTGTCCCTGCAGTTCAGGGCATCAGTTTTCCTGCCTTCCTCCCTTAGGCAGAGCTCGTGAACCCCTTGCCTGTCCTTCCAGCCAGCACTACTTCGGTGGTGCCCACCTTCCTCCCACACATTCCCTCATTGTTACACTGTTCCAGCCTCCTCACCTCCATACCTTTTTCTTCTGCTTCCTGATTTTCTGGCGACCTTCCCCGATCACCAGAACCTAATGAACCTACTGATTCCTGGGTTTCATAAACCACCTCCCGGCAGTCTCGCAGTCTCCCATTACCACTCCTCACCCCTTCACTCCGCAAGGGCCCTGTTCCTCTCTCGCGCCCGTCACTCCGTGGTGCCTTTCCCCGCTTTTCCTGACGCTCGCCGATACTCCCCTCTACCCACATTTCCCTTGCGGCCCCTCCCCTAATGCCCTCCAGGGGTAATAGCTATTCTCTCCCACACACCTCCTGCGGACTCACCGCCTCTCACCTCCAACACTGTTCTGCCTTCCTCCTGGGCTCCCCCTCCGCGTCCCCACCCTCCCGGTTCCCCGTGGCCGGCCAGCCTCCCGATCCGGTACCTTCTTCATGATGCCTGTCTTCCTCTTGCTGAAGGTCGTGTAACGCCGCAGCTTGTTGTCGATGAACTCCATCTTGATCTTCACGCGGCCCCGAGTCTTCTTACCCGGCTTGGCCCCGCTCACCGCGCCGCTCACCGGCCCATAGCCCCCCGTGGCCGCCGCCGCCGCCGCCTCGGGCCCACCGACTACCATGCCGATCTCCATCTCACTTAGGCTTCGCTTCATGCCGCGCCGCTCCGGGCCCAGCTCCTCCTCCTCGCCCGACTCCGAGTCGCCCTCGCTGCCGCTGTAGAGGGCCCCCGCGGTGGGCGCCGGGGTGGTTGTCGCTGCTGCTGCAGCCTCCCGCTCGAGGCGACCCGGCCCGAGTCCCGCGCCGTTCCCGGGGACCCGGCCCCCGTTAGCCCCGCGAGTCCCTCCGCCGCCGCCACCTCCACCGCCTGGCCGCCCCGTCGGGGTCCGGTTCAGGCTGCCCCCCAGAGCCGAGCCCCGGCCCAGCGCCGCCGCGGCCCCAGCTTGGCTCGGTAACATGGCGCTCAATGCAGGAGGGCGGACAGGCAGTCAGCGAGGAATTGGAGCTGCCGCCGCCGCCGCCGCCGCCATCGGCTTCCCGGCTCAACCCGACGCTCCCGCTGTTGCTAGTGCCGCTATCGCTGCCGCCGCCGCCGCCGCCGCTGCGAACCCGGGGCCCCTGCACGCCCGGGCCGACCTGGGCCCTCACTTTCCTGCCCCTGTGGCCCGGGTTGCCCCAGGCCGCGCGGAGCGCCCCCTGTCCGTATGCTACGGCGGCGCGCCCGGCGGCCGTCAGCGTCCCCCCGGGGGCAGAGGCTGCTGGCCGCCGCGGGGACGGCGGGTGGAGGGGGCCGGGACCACGCGCAGGCGGCAAGGGATCCCCCGACCCTTCCCCCCCATATAAAGAGATACAATGTTTCCTTTTATGGCGAGGCCGCTCCTTATATGGTGAGCCCCTGCGCCCCCGCCCCATTGGTCCACCGTTCCACCACCTCCGCTCCCCATTGGCCCACAGGGGGCGCCTATTTGCATAGACATCCCGAACTCGCTGCAGTCATCCGGCGTCAGACAGCGACTCGGAAAGAGGAGGAGCCTACGCCTCTTAAAGGAGCGGGAGAGGAGGTACGACTCCACCCCCCTGACCAGAGAATGGTAGAAAGAATTGGGAGGGACCTGCGGAGAGGAAGCCTAGGAGGGGCCTGGAGCGCAGTCTTGCGGAGGCCAGGAAGCAATACTGGAAGCTCGGCACTGGGAGGGCTGGAAGCAAGCAGTGGGGTAGTTCCTGAGTGCATTGTGCGGGTTGCGGTAAATGATGTAATACAGACCAAATTCCACGGGAGTGCAGGAATTGGAGCATTTACCCATGCCTTCCTGAGGGAGGCAAAGTTACTGGACGAATAGCGGGGGCTTGGTCCCTGCTGTCCAGACTCGTCGCCCCTCCGCCACTGGGCTCCAAGCCTTTGCCTCCCCCTCCCCCCATTTCCTTTCTCTTTCTCCTTTCAAGGCGACGACACTTTCCCATCAGGTTGATTCTCCGGTCCTCATTCATCATCAAATACTGGGGCGGGGGCGGGGGTTAGCAGACGTACATCTGGAAAAGACCGGGGAGACAGTCGGCCTTCCTGTCCCAGATGGGGGCAGGGAGTAGAGATGGAGATCAGTGAAGACTTCCAGCTGCGGGTTGCGCTAGGGGAGAGGGTGTTTCCAGGGATAAAGCCCACTGCCCTCAGCCAGTGCAGAGGCCTGGGGAAAAGTGTAGCCGGGCAGTAAGTTTAAACAAGCAAGCAAGCCCCCCTCTACACACACCCTTCTCTGGAAAGCTCACAGGAAAAGAAAAAGTTTAGAACTAGGGTGCTGCAAAGGCCAGGTTAAAAGGCCTGGGTCTTAGCTCCAAGGTATTGAAAATAGCTTAAGCTTTGCTGTTAACAGCAATTATTCAAATCAGGAATTTTTCTCTTCCTAACCCTGTGCCAGAAACAAGTGTCTGGCCTCTCAAAACTTCATATTCTTTATTATTGGTATCCATCCCATGAGATTCTTAATGCAGATTAAATGAGATAAAGACTAAATGACAGAGTAAGTAAGTGGTCAGTGAATAGTTAATAGGACCTATCGCTGCATCCCTGGGATAAACATCCTTTTGTATTCAATAGGATGGGAAAGCGTTGATTATTCCTACCTTAAAAGTTGCTGTGAAGATTAAGTGGTAGTGAAATGAATTTGGTGTACTGCAACTAGAATTGAAAATGAATGGGTATCACAAATAGCAAGGGTAAATATTGTTGCATGAAATCTTTGTTTGCATTATCTTTAGGATGAACCATATATAATTGCCTTTTTATAGGGCAAGAAGGTGGGGTAGCGTGGATTTCGTATGGCTCAGTGTGCGTGTACTAGATGATGGTGTCAACTGTGTGTCTGACTGGAAGTTACAGTCCAAACACTGAAAAATCCTGAAATACAGTATGCTCAAGTGTTCTGTGAGATATGTGTATATATACATACATACACACACACACACCCCTATATTGAAAACATGGACTTATTCATCAAATCCCTACACAGGAGTTAAGAGCCTGCCTCTTCTCCACTTCTTAATGGTTCTGAAAGGGTTTTTTCTCTTATCCTAATTTAGTCCGCCTGACAGGTAGTTAAACATATGGAATGTGTTTGCTCAAGAGGAAGAACAGGTCAAATAGATAAATAGGCTCCAGAAGGGCTTCAGGGGCCACAGATGGTGCTTGGGACTGTGATTTATCTGAACAGCACGGTTTTACAATCACAGCCCTGCGGGACATTCTGCCTGGCTTCTAAAGGCTGTTCTGTGGGAGACCCCTAGTTTAGATACCCTCAGCGGTGGCACCCCAGAGGACAACTGCTACCTACCACATCCACAGGGTGGCGAACGGTTCTCAGCTTCCCTTTGAATAGGCTGCCCTCTCTCGGATTTCACCCAGCCCCGGGGCCACTGCACACCAGTTAGTGGCACAGCTCCTGCACCAGCTTAGGATGGCTTCCATCCTCACAGCCCTTTGTCACCACCGGGCAGGGGAACCTACGCCCCCACTATGCTGGATTCCTGCAGGTTCCGAAGCCAAAACTGTTGCTGTGGATAAAGTCAAAACCAAAAACTGGTTCATAGATGTGTTTTATTTTTCAATCACAGTTTCCATGCAAGATTATTTTGTTAGTTTCAGGTGTACAGCATAATGGTTAGACAAACATATACTTACACAATGGTCCCCCTGAAAAGATGTGTTTGTTTGGACTATATATTTTTAAATCAGATTTTACACAAAAATCCGAATATCCAGCCTCTCTTAAAAAATTGGAATTTTTAGCAACTCCAGGCTGACATGCCTACAGAAGCACTATAGCCTAGAACTGGGATGAATGGTAGCCAGAGAAGAGGCATCTGCTCTCAGGTCCACTATAGACAGTCCACATGGCCCATTGAGCTCAGATGAGTCCCGTCTAGCCTCTCTGGAATGTGAGTTTGGCACTTAAGTACAGGTAAGGCCGAAAGTACCGTGGTCCCCTGGAAGAGGGGAGCTCACATCCACCCCAGACCACGAAGCACTCCCCAAAACAGCATCACAATTCCAGCCAGATCCCCTCATATCACCATTCCACCTCGCTCTTTCTTTCTCCTGATTTTTAGCACTATCCGAACAAAAATTGAGTGCTTTTAAAAAGAATTACTATGGCACAAAATTTAGTAAGACTTTTCATTTGGTGTTAACCATTACTCATGTATCTTCCCATAGAAGAAAAGAGGTCTCAATTGTAATCTCAGCATTGAGGGAATGGAAAGGAAGAGGGGGAGTGATTCAGTGCCCTGGGAAAGGGTGCACAGCCAGGCTCCAAACACTAACAGTGTTTACCACTGGTGATGACTAGAGGGGCTAGTGGGGTGTGTCCTCTGTGTTATACAAGTCTGTGCCATTGGACTTACTCCATCATCGGTATGACTTTTATACAATTTTATTGCTCTTAAAATTAAGCAAAGATAGAGACAGAAAAGAGGTAGAATAAATGGATCTGGACTACCGGTATGGGGAGGGGGGTACTCAGAAAGGAGGTACTCAGATGATGGACTGAGATTTTTGAATAAGGTAACTATCCTCCAAACAGTTGTTACCATTCATGGAAAGAGAGCACCTGGCTGGAGGAAGTTCTGCGAAATTGTTGGGGCCCATGGAAACAAGCAGAGGAAAATGTCCTGTAGGAAGTGGGGAGTTATGTGTCTGGAGCTTGAGGTAGAGGCTACAATTGCAGTTCATGCTTTGGAAACTGTCCACACTAAAGGGCCAATTAAAGTCACATGAGCTGAGATGAGATTCCTGCAGGGGAGAAATAGAGAGAGGAAGGCCAGGGACAGAATTCGGAACAGCCATCCCTGGGGCCGGTAGAAGGAAGCCTCAGCCGGGGCTGGAGAAGACCTGGTCAGAGAAGGTGGACATGGCATACCAACAGCAAAATCAAGAGGGAAAAGGTCAAAAAGACAGATGTGGCCGGCAATGTTAGCCACTGCAGAATGGTCAAGGCAGACCAGGAGTGAGAAAAGGATTAGTGATTAATGACCTTCAAGAGTAGTGCCTTCCCAATGCTTCTGAGTGCAACCCACGTTGAGAAATCATTTTTATGTTGCAATCAGGCAATCAGTGGTGAATCAGATTTTTGCTACCAGTTCTTTAAACCCTGTGTTGGAATTAGACTCCACATCCTTCGCCATATTTCTTTGCAGAACCTACCACTGCTGTTCGGCTTCAACATGGGACATGCCTTGGCCAATAAAATGTTAACAGACTTGTGGTTTTATATGTGTTTGCATGATCTAGCTTGATTTCTGTGCTACAGTTACTCTGAGAGCATGCTCTGGGACCAGCAGGGTAGACCCAAATCAGTCCGACAGCCTAGAGCCAAGCCCAGCTGAACTCAGCTAGGTCCCTCCAAGATCAGCTGAACCTTCCGACTTCCAGATCCAAGAGGGAGAAAAATGTGTCAATTGCTGCTGTAAGTGACTGAGATTTGGGGGCTATTATGCAGGATCACCACCCCAAAAGCTGACTAATAACATTATCCAGTATACACAAACAAGGATCAAATATTACAAAATTTTGTAAAAGACAGTTTCTATCATGTTTCATATTTTGAAAATGCTGGTTGCAACCCACAATTTGAAAAACATTGCTGTAGAGAAAATGTTCCTGGGGCTTTTTTTCATTCCAATATACCTATAGGATGTAACATGCTATACCTCAACAAGTGGCTCAATTACTAGCCACGTGACCTTGGGGAAAACCACCTGGCCTCCCTGAGCCTGTTTTCTAATCTGTGGAATGGAAACAATTAACATATGGCTAACGAAGCAGTGGCAGAGATTAAAGGAAATAGTGTATATTAAACGCTTAGCAAAGTGACTGGTACAGAGCAAGTATTCAGTAAACATTAGCTGTTACTTTCATTACTGAGACGACGTGTGGTGACAAACAGAATGAACTAGAGCAGTTTCAGAGTTAAGGGCTCACTTCTTTCGGATGGGGAACCAGGCTGACGTTACTGGAATAGGGTAGGATGTAACTGACGACACAGGTCTAAGAAGAGGCAAGAATCCGGTCAGCTGAGGGGCTTGGAGCAATGAGGCATTAAGCACCAACTCTGCTCACTACTATCCACTCCACCTCCCTCCTAGAGTTGTTGCTTTTAACAAAATGAGTAACATCTTGGAATTTATTCAATTTTTAGGGATCCAGTATTATAAAATACTCCTAGTCTTAAAGGGATTGAGACCTGAATCTGTCATGAACTACTCCTCCAACCCTACTCTAACTTGTCCTCCTTCACGCGTCCACCCCTCCCCCCCCGCCCCTGCCTGAACACGAGGATGAGGCCAGCCAACAGAGTGTAAGTAGTTGGCAGAGAGCAACACACGGCTCCATGGACAAGAGGTGGCCTTGCCTCTGGAGCCCACATTCTTGACTGCTCCCCAAACCAGAGAGACGGATCAGCGTCTACCATTTATTCCAGTCCAAGCCTCAGCAGGTTCCATGAAGGCACGTGGCCCCTTCTAATAAGCGAGGGAAGGTGGGACATGATTCATGGGCAACAGCAGAGAATGAGCATCAGAAGCAGTTTGTAAAAAAGGCTTTTTTATTGAGAGCAGCGAGTGTAAAAAAAACAAACGAACAAACAAACAACAACAATAAAGGTGTGAGGCGGGGTGGCCCCCTGCCCCCATCTCCTCCAGGGCGCACCCTCCCTCCCAAACCCACCCACCCTACCCTACGCTGCAAGTACATACAAAAGCCGCCCACGGTGCATACAAAAAGGGCGGGTTATATAATGTCAAAAGCTCCTGAAAACTCCTTCATCTGCCAGGCACTTAGGATGAGGAAAGGAGAGCAGGGTGGGGAGGAGACCCGGGTACGGTCAGCGTGCACAAGTCCCTGTGGGAACGACGAACTGGCGTGGCCTCCCGGTCCTGGCGCAGACCCCGAGGTGGGCCCCGTGGGCCAGAACTACTCAGGAATTTGAGTATATTAAGGAACACCCCTCAAACCCAACTCATCTCCAGCCTCGCCCTCCCTGGGCAAAGTTGGCAGGTGAGTGACAGAACTGGACCTGGGCAAAGGGAGGAGACCCAGGCCAGAAACTGGGGTTACCTGAGGCACCCACACTGTCCCTGATGGGGGAAAGGGCGGCACAGAAAGCTGCCAGCCCAAGGCCCGAGTCACCCAGTCTGGGTCCCAATCAGCTTCCCCAAAGCCTGAGGGTAAAAAAGAGGAGGAAATCCCAGGCTCTGCCCAGACCTGAGCAGTGCCCGTGGTGCCAGGCCCCCAGGGCACAGGAGGGCAGGGGTCTTGCCCATCATGCTGCAGGCACCCTTCAAGAGGACCTCCCCTGCCCACGGATCCTGAGGCACAGCCTGCCTGGGCTCCCTCCTCACGGCTTGCTCTCTGTAGGGCTGTCTCCCAGGGTGTTGGCGATTTCACTGAAGGAGGGCCTGTCCTTGGGGCTGAGGGCCCAGCAGCGCTGCATCAGTCGGTAGAGCTTGGAAGGGCAACCCTCAGGCTGTGGGAGTTTGGCCTTCCCAGCCTGCAAGTCTGCAGGAAAATGGTGGGGGGAGTGTTAGTCAAACTTTCAACCCCCGCCCCCATCCAATCCTCTTTGGAGCCTGCAGTTCCCACAGGCAGCCACTGGAGGGCGACTTGGGGTGGGGGGTTGCTGGTCAGGGTGGCTGGGCTCTGCCTTCAAGAGGAGTACACTGCAAGTATCAGGCAACCAAAGGGGTAACTCCCCTAGCCCCAGCTCTGCGGGGCTGGTGGGGGCAGGTCCACACAGCACAGGAGGCAACCAGTGCATGGGGGCTGAAGTGGGGTCAGTGGGCAGGCGTCAGCGGCGAGAGCGGGCACTAGGGGCAGCAGCTGTTTATCGACCAGTATTTCAACAGCAGTGGCCATATCTGCATTCCTGCTAAAACCAGCCCTGAGGGGAGGCAGGCTGAGCTGGGCCCAGGACTTTGAGCAGACTCTCCACCTAGAGAACATTTGGAACGGTCCTTTGGGAATTCAGCTGCCTACCTGCCAGCACCTCGTCGTCGGCCTGCCCACCATGGGGCATCTCTCCGTGGGTGAACACTTCCCACATCAGCACACCGTAGGCCCAGACATCAGACTTGGTGGAGAAGTCGCCCTCCAGGATGGCCTCAGGGGACATCCAGCGCAGAGGCACCCAAGCCTGGCGGAAGTGGTAGTACTCGCTGCAGAAGAAAACACGTAGGGTTGGGTTCAGAGGGTGGGGTGGCAGGGGGTGAAGAGACCCTCCTCCCCGTTCTCACATCCTAGCTAGAACACAACCTTCCCACGTCAGGGCACTCAGAGAAATCGGTGACATTTATGCTGAGCACAGGGGTGCGATGGATGAAAGCTGAGGAACCCACATGGGGTCTGACAGCTAAAAACTCCATTAAGAATCAAATTGTGCCTAGATTTCAATAAAAAGCCAAAAAGCTAATAATCATACATACTTTCGTTATTAGTTTTAAAAATGTGAAAAAGAACACGTTAAACGAAAAGCAAACTTAAAAAGCTTTACTAGTGATAAATCATGACTAAAGCAATACTCAGACCAACTGGGGTGACTCAGAACTGGGGTGACTCGAGGGGAAGTTCCCAGAGGTGCTGTGCAGTCTGTGTGAGCATGCCAGAGCAATCTCTAGTCGTGGGTACTGAGCTTTACTTTAAGTCTTAGGCTTCAAAATAATAATTATTGAATTCAGGAAGTTACAGAGGGAACCATATGAATAGTTAAAGTATATTAAGCTGTTATAAAATTTGACTAGTTATTTTTAAAAGGTTTATAATTTTTCATCACCAGAGAAAATTTATGAGCAGCAGGGGCCTGCTGCATCTTGGTGAGAGCAAAGGAAGTCTCTGCCCCTTCCTGGGCCCTCCAACTTCAGACTAAGCAGACACTAAGCCCCTCCTCACACCTCCCACACCTGCCCTCTGCCCCCCGCCCCACCTACCCCTCCCCTCCCGTGTCCTACCTATTGTACACGTCCTTGCTGAGCCCCAGGGCCGACACCTTCACCTGTCTCTGGGCGCTGACCAGGCAGTTGCGAGCAGCTAGGTCCTTGTGCACAAAGCGGTTGTTGGACAGGTGCTCCATACCCAGGGCCACTTGGGTGCACAGGGCCACCTGGAGAAGAAAGGGGCTTGTCAGAGCACCCAGGTCTAGGGGATCAAGGTGACCGTCCCGACGAAACCCTTGGTGGGGTCTCAACGCCATTGGTGTGGTGTTTGGGAAGCCCAAAAGCAAAGGCACAACAGCTTCAGTTTTCTTCTCTGTGAAATGGGGGCGATAACAGTGCCTGCCTCGGTAGGTCGTCAGAAGAACCGAAGTGAGTGAAATTAAGCTCCTGGTACCACGCAGACACGTGGCAGGTGCTGGACGGGAGTGGCACATGGCGGGGGGAGGAACACACGGAAACTACTTGTGAAAAATCACTGGGTGTTAATCATGGCTTACACCTTTAGGGGCTGTACCTTTTTCCTTCAAAATTACTTATTTTCTGGGAGTTGTATATATAAAAAAAATGTACAAAATTTCTGCATGTGTTTAGTATGTGTGTGAACACACACACACACACACACACACACACACACACACACACACACACGACCGATTGCCCCCAAGGAGGGGAGCTGGAAGCTAGAGAGAAGGAAAGAAACTTACGGTTTACATCGTTTAAATGGTAAACTACGCAGGGAAAAAAGCTCATCAGATATATGTGCACTTTCCCGAATAATTATAAAGCTCACACCCAGGTAACAATCATTGAGTTAAAAAACCAAAGCCAAGAATGCTAACACCCCAAAACCCCTGAGGGCTCCTTCCCCATCACACGGGCTCCCTCCCCAGAGGCAAGCGCTATCCTGACTTTATGACGATAATTTCTTGGCTGGTCTTTCTGGTTTCGCCATTCCACATACGTTTCTAAACAATATAATTCAGTTTTGCCCATTCTGGGGCCAGGTAAGGCTGGAAGCACATCCCTTGTGTGCTCCTTTTGTGCCTGATGCTTTCACTCAGCACTGCGAGAGTCATCGTTTTTTGGGGGGTGGGAGGGGGCGGGTACCACTGTGCTGAGTTTGCATCCTTTCCCCCCAGCTTTGGGCTTTTAAGCACAGTGCTGCTCTGACCGTTCTCATGGGTGTACGTGTGCGTGAATTTCTTTACGGTGCCTAGGTGCGGGTCATGGACTATGAGTATCTGTAGCTCTACAAAACAATGATGAGCTATTTTCCAAAGTGTAAGAGAGGTAAAAATATAGCTCACTGGTATCCTTTTAAAATTTTGAGCCATGTAAATGTACTATATAGAATACCTTATAGAGCATATTGAATGTAATTATAATTAAGTTGTACTAACATTTTTAAAGTGCATATCAATACACTGAAGAAGTATTAATTGAGCATCTACTGTCCCCATACACAACTGGGTGCTGGCAGAGTGTGCAGGATGTGGCACCGTAGGGCTCCTAGGGAGAGGGCTGCCTAGTCAGGAGACAAGAATCACAGCCGCAGAAGGCTGCCCCCAGCTGGGAGGAGGCGCCCGCGTTAAACAGAGGTGGAGCTGGAGTACCAGAAGAGCGCCTGTAAAGACCTACAGCCCCTATACCTGTGTCACCTGTTCCAAACCTCAGCGGTGGCAACCACTGAGGGACACACAGGACCTGTGGCGTTTGTTTATGAAAACAAGGCAACAGAAATGCAAAGAGATCCCTGGGCCTGTGGAAGATCGTTTAACGAGTGACAGACCGGCTGTGCGCTGCTTCTGCCACATGGACTCATCCCCAGGGTCTGTGAGGAACAAGTCGCAGAAACACAGTCGTGCAGGGACTGCGACAAAAATGGGCCCAAACCAATCATCGGTGATGGAGAAAATGTGCGCTGAGACCCAGTAAGATATCATTTAACCCACATCTGCTGGCAAAGGTAAAAAAAATACATGAAAAATAAGCCCTGGCTGATTATCGCTCAGTGGATTGAGCACCAGCCTGCGAACCAAGGTCGCCAGTTCCCATTCCAGTGCGGGCCAGGTCCCCAGCTGGGGGCACTCGAGAGGCAACTGATCATCCCTCTCACACACTGATGTTTCTCTCCCTCTTTCCCTCTCTCTTAAAGTTAAAAAAAAAAGTAAAAACAAAACAATAACTAAATAAGTAAAAGCAGCCCGTGTGTGAACCGAGTATGTTACAGATTATACAGAAATTATGGCCACTGTGATTCTGTGTTTCTGAAGCTCAAAGAGGAGTGAAAGTGGATGGGAGTAGCAGAGGTGCTGTCACCAAGTTACCTAGTGCAAGGAGACCACCCAATCTGAGAGAAGGGGACAGGGACATTTGTCACGCGCTGGACCCTGGAGGGAGGCCAGCCGCCCCTTATTCGCACTCACCCTCAGCCCATGATCCCATCCAAGGCTTCACACCCAGCCCAATATCAAAGCCTGCCTCTTTCCTCAATACCACAGCTGCCTCTCCTGGGTCCCAGCACTGGTGTTGGGGGCACAGGAGGGCTGTCGGCCCACCAGTGAGCCCAGAGGCAGGTGCTGGCTTCAGTTCGGCCCTTCGGCATCACCGGCTGGCTCTGAGCGGCTCCACCAGCCTGGCTCCCAGGGTCACAGGAAGGCTGGCAGAGGAGCCGAGCCGAGATGGCTCACCTCCAAAGACATGAAACCCATTTAGTAAGTTTTTACCAGCGTTAAAAAAATGGCATGGGAAATATCAGAGTACATCACTTAGTAGGAATATCACTTATAACATTTTTCATTTTTTCTTTTTAAAAGGTTTCATTTATTTATCTTTAGAAAGGGGGAAGGGAGGGAGAAGGAGAGGGAGAGAAACATTGATGTGCAGGAGATTCATTGATTAGTTGCCTCTCCTCTCCCGTGCCCCCATCCAGGGACCTGGCCCATAACCCAGGCATGTGCCCTGACTGGGAATTGAACTGGCGACCTTTAAGTTCGCAGGCCAGCACTCAATCCAGAGCCACATCAGTCAGGGCTCATGTTCAAAATATGTAACTATTGCCCTGGCTGGTGTGGCTCAGTGGACTGAGTGCCTGCCTGTGAACCGAAAGGTTGCAGGTTCGACTCCCGGTCAGGGCACAAGCCTGGGTTGTGGGCCTGGTCCCCAGTTGGGGGCATGTGAGAGGCAACCACACATGGATGTTTCTCTCCCTCTCTTTCTCCCTCCCTTCCCTCCTCTTTAAAAATAAAAAATGTAACTATTGAATTGTGGTATCAAATGTGCATTTTGCTACAGTGGGTCTCGTTCAAAAAAGGTTTAAAACACAGTGGTCTAAACCTGTGCTGTCCAAGACAGTGGCCCCCAGCCCCATGTGGCTATTTAAGTTAACTAAGAGTTAATAAAATGAAAAGATTCCGTTTCTCAGTGGCTCCAGCCACACTCTAAGTGCCCAGCAGCCACACGGGGCTGGTGACTACTGCCATGGGACACTGCCATCACTGCAGGAAGTCCCATTAGACAGCACTGACCCGGACCACCGCCACCAACCTGGACCCATCTATACAGCGTGCCGACAGACCCTGCACACCCAGAGGTGCTGGCTGAACAAAGGACAGCACCAGGAGCTGGGAAAAATCTCACCCTCTAGGTGCATTCTCTTTATCAAAAGAGAAGACACAAAATCCCCGGAGAGCTTCCAACCAGATGTGTGTCATCAGTGAGGAGGGTTAAAGCAGAGCTCAGGGGGACAGATCTACCAGGTCACCAAATCCTTCATCAGTGAGGAGGGTTAAAGCAGAGCTCAGGGGAACAGATCTACCAGGTCACCAAACCCTCCCTGGGTGCAGAGTCCTGCACCACATCTCCCAGGAAACGTAGAGGCCACACTCCCAAAACAGTCCCTAGACTGCCATCCTCAGAACGCCCGAGGGGCCACTGGTGGGCAAAGGGCGAGAGGACCACTGAAGTGAGCATCGTTAAGTGAACAGCCTCTACTTCAGGCTTCAGAACCCCAGGGCTCTGTCTGGCCTTACTGGTGTCTGTGAGGGGCAGACAAAGGCTTTTGTGAAGTGCCCTCATCACACTCGCCGTCCCCTCCCCGACTGCTCTCACTCTGCTGCCAGTCAAGGGAAACAGAAGAGAATAGATTTGGCATGGTGACTAATGTGCTACCTTTCTAGAGAGGCAGTGCTTCTGGCAAGGCTGGCTAAGTGAGGATAGTAAGAGGGAATCCTGTTAGACCCAAGCCAGTCAAGTGCTTCCCTATTGCTGGGCAAGCCGCCATCAGTGGCCACAGGCTTGTTCCAAATACTGTTATAAAGACCAGGCCCACCCTTCCTTTCCAACTTTAATACTCTGAGGGCTTGCCCAGGTTCCGGCTAACCTACTGTGACAGGCTTTCCGTGTCCCCCCAAAGTCCCAGTGCCTGACTGCATAAAGCACTACCTGCCAGGTGTGCTAATAATAAGTTGATCCTGCTTCTCGCCTTGTCATTAGCTTACAGGTGATCCAGGGAGAAACCACGGGTTACAGTTCTCTTACTTTAAAAATCTTCATCATCTTAGCAGCTACTCTAACAAGCATTACCTACAATTATGCCCCTACCCAGGGCCGGTGTCTGAGTTCTATCACTATCCCATCGCTACCCTGAAATCCTCCTGGGGCTCCCCCCAACCCACCCACACCACATGTGGCTCTAGCCGGCCAGGGAGCACCCTGCCTACCATTCTACCTCCCTTTAAGACTTAACTCTTCCTCCTTCTACTCCCCAGGACCCTTAGGCACGTTATTAACACAACAGCTTACTCAATTACCGGCACAAGAAAGAGAAAGTATAAGTTTTAGTACGTATTTCCTAAGAATTGTCATTTTCATGGAATCCCCAAAGAGCAGGATTTTTTAAACTCCTGATTAAGACCCACCTAGGTCTCAAAACCCATTCTGTGGGTTGAAACAAATAGGCTGGGCTGGGGGTTAGGGGTGGAAGGCCTGAACGGGAAAGAAAGAGGACGCATGGGCGTGGACAACAGTGCGGTGACTGTCGGGGCAGAGGTGGTGGGTGGAGGTGGGAGAGGGCATAAGGGGAATGAATGGTAATGGGAAAAATACAATAAAAGTAGTGATAAAAAAAAGGCTACGAAACATCAAGCACATCGAACACAGTTGTGAAAGTTTAATTTTAGTTGTGTGTGTGTGTGTGTGTGTGTGTGCACGCGCGCCATGTGCTGGCCATAATTAAAATGCACTTCTTATAGGAGACCCTAATCAAACCTATTTCAAGACTCACTGTCCCCACTCCTCGAACTCTAACGAGCTCACAAATCAGCCAAAAAGCATGTTTGAAAAATGTGAGTCCTCAGACCCTACTTTCTGATTTTCTGATTCCCTCAGTCTGAGTGAGGTAAGGTCCAGAAATCAACTTTTTTAAAAGCAATCCCCTGCCCCCCCGCCATTGGATGCAGAACACTGCCCTTAGAGAGTGGAACCCAACTTACCGAAGCTCCCCCAACAAATTTCAGGCGCTCTTTCGAAAAAGTGTGGGAGAGATCTTTAGCAGAGGTGGTGATGACTTCCAGCCAAGTACAATCCCTCAGATCACGTGGCAGAGGTAACTGACTTCCTGGCAGCCTGCGTCCCCCATGCCAGCCACAGAAAACCTACCGTGACTCCCCTCTCTCCTGAATCCAACCCCTTCCTGCCATCCAACGACTTCCTGTCCTTGAGAACTGAACTCCAACAGCTTTCTCTACCAGGAATCCTTCTTTGTTAACCACATCAGTCTGACCACCTGAAGGACGTGGACGTCCTCAACGTCTCTTCATTGACACCTCTCACTCACGTTCTGTGTCCTACCTGAGGTCTGCATGGCACATGCACCCTCGTTTACCTAAGCTCCCCACTAGACCCTGAGTGCCCCAGCGATGCCTGGCAGTTTCAATTTCACAGCCCCAAGGGCCCTATGGCCATGGCTTGCTCGGTAAAGACTTGCTGGCTCCAAGCATGTCCTGATTTGTGAGCTCTGGCGTCCTGACATCCCACCAACCTGAAGTGGCATGTCCTATCCTATGGCTTCTCAGAGACGGAGCTAGGGCTGTGGTGTCAAGAGGCCAGCTCTGACGACCTGGGGCCACGTTGCTTGTCCTGTCTGGGCCTTCGCAAATTCACCCGTAATAGGAGGGCGCTGGCCTAAAGGGCTCAGAGCTACTTCCCCAGAGAGATCAGGGGCAGCCAGGGTCCCACTCACCTCACTAATCAACCAGCCACACCTTTCTGCCCTGCTGCCAGAGTCTGGGACTTGACTCAGCTTACAAGGCAGGGAATGGTCACCTGGAAAGGTCCCAGCAGTCAGTGCCTGTCTACCTGCTCTGGGCATTGACTGGTTTATGAGGTGACTTTGCTGTCAGCTTGGAAGCAGAGTACCCAGTCACATGGAAAGAGGTGGATCCATTTCAGGGAAAAGGGAGAAGGCTGTGGGCAGGAAGAGCTGGGCTGCCAGAGGTCTCATCTGATGTGGGCAGGGGGAGTAGGCAAGTGTTCCCTTCTTCACTGTTTCAACCCAGGTCCAATCCACCATGGGGCTCCAGGCAGGGCTCTGTGCCCGAACAATCCTCTGCCCAGAAGGCAGGAGAACAGGAAGGACACACTGCACAGTTACAGCCGAAGTGAGAGTGAAAATGTGAAAACAACAGTGGGTCAGACACGGGCAGTCCACTCCCAAGTTTCCACACTCAGAGCCTGAAAAAACATACTTAGGGACACACCCAGCCCAGCCCAGCAGGCCCCCAAAATTCGGCTGCTCCCTGCTCTCCAGCTCAGCACTCCCTGCCCCTCCAGCTCAGGGCTCCCTGCTCTCCAGCTCAGCGCTCCCTGCCCCTCCAGCTCAGGGCTCCCTGCTCTCCAGCTCAGCGCTCCCTGCTCTCCAGCTCAGGGCTCCCTGCTCTCCAGCTCAGCCCTCCCTGCCCCTCCAGCTCAGTGTTCCATGCAGGGAGTTAATGTCCTGCTCTGTGGCAAAGATGAAGAGCAGCTCTTCTACATGAAGGCAACAGAGCAATACAAAGCCACTTAATTTTAGTTTCTTGATCCACAAAATGGAGACGATGACACATTGAGATGATCGGTGTGGTCACTGAGGAAACACATGTAAAGTACTTGCCATAGGGCCTGGCCCACAGTAGGCACTCAATCAGCAGTGCCTGTCACCATGACTGCTCTTGCTCCTGGCCCACCCTTGGGGACCTCTCTCTTCTGCCTCCACATCCTCACCTTCTGCTTAGTGTTGAGGGGCTGTGACTTCAGTTTTTCATCCTTGCTCTTAGAAATCCTCAGGAACTGTTTGAGGTCTCCCTGAGGAAAAAGCAAATGTCTCTGTCATGTCACAGCCCAACCACTATATCCAAAGCCTTAAACCAAGGAGGTGCTCACAGGGTACCTGCCTGGCAGACGGTGAGAAGCCCTGACCTAAATGCCCACCTGAGCCTGGAACCCACCTTCCCGTGGGGGAAGTCCAGTGGGAATTAAAAAATACATAGGAGGTACCTCCCAGAAGCTCTCAGTCAGAGAGAGAGGATGGTCATATCTACCCTCAGAGGATCCCCCAGGCAGGCAGCTGTCAAAGTCCCTGCCCCCAAGAGCCAAGAAAAAAACACAGCACCCCCTACTGTTCTCCAGGGGCTTGTTATCTAACAGATAAGCAAACAGGGGAACACCAGCAGCAGAAACGTACACAAAGCACTCATAAACACTTCTGACGGGAAGATTAAGGATTGCTCTGCCCCTTCCTGCCCCAGAGCCGGAGGGTTGGTACGTAGCCTTTTGAGGGCCAGGGGTAATTAGGCCTAGGAGAGTCAGGGGATGAAGAGCAAGGGGCAGGTCTGGGCATGGGCGAACACTGGTGTCTCACATGGGGACGTCAGGAAGGAAGGAAAGCAAGTTCTGATAAGTTTATTCTCAAGGGGTGACAAGCCCTAGGGAAAAAGAAAAGTAACAAACCACAGAAAACCAGAGTCAGGGAAGATCTGGCAGGTATCCATGCTGTGTGCAGAGTGAGAAGGCAGGAAGAACTTGGGCCAGCCCCCAGATACAGAGCTGGCAGAGGAAGTGCTGGTCAAGGGAAGGCAGGTGTCAGAGAGCTGGGGGTACAGGGGGAAGGACGGGGGTGCGCAGGAGGCTGAGCATCTCAAAGTGGCAACAGCCAGCCTTGGCTGAGACCACATGAGATGAGGTTCCCATGGTACCCCCCACAATCCCTGACAGGACACTGCCTTTCTGAGCCACCCAGGCCCCAGCCAGCAGCATACCAGGTCTACATATTCCAGCACCATGTAGTGGGGCTCAGCCTCCCGGCACAGCCCCAGGAGCCGCACCACATTGGCATGGTTCAGCTTCCCAAACATCTCAAACTCCCTCCGGAAGTCCAGCTGCTGCTGTTCATCCCGACTCTGCAGGCTCTTCACAAGCACCAGGGTCTCTGCTGCTCCCTCCTCCAAGCCCTGAGCCTTCGCCAGGAACACCTCTCCAAACTCACTTTTTCCTGTGGGCACAGGTCTGAGTCAGCCAGCTGCCTGCACCCAAGCAGAGGAAGCCCCTGACTAGGGAAGGTGCCCCTCCTTTCTCTGTCACACAGTGGGGAGTCTTCGCTACTCCCCACCCACCTGGACTGGGCAGTAGCCTCGTTCAGCTCTGAGACCCTGAGCAGACCCCTCACCCTCCCACCCTGGGCTTCGAGTCCCCAACAAAATAAAGGGGTGGGAATAATATTCAGGGGTTTCCAAAGGACAGTTTGCACGAGAATTTTAGGTGACTCATAGTAAACATGTCTTAATAGTTATATGTTTAATGTATGCTCAGAAAAAACTTAACTGGCACAAATCCCTAATTTCTCACATTTCTTTCCTAGGACAAAGCTAACTTTAGTTAAGTTTTAAAAAACAAGGAATCGATCTAAAGAAAAAAGTCAAGTCAATAACACACAGGAGCCCTGGCCGGTATGGCTCAGTTAGTTGGGCATCGTTCTGCAAAGCAAAAGGTCGCCCGTTCAATTTCCAGTCTGGGCACGTGCCTGGGTTGTGGGTTCAGTCCCCGGTTGGAGAGCACACAAGAAGCAACTGATTGGTGTTTCTCTCTCACACTGATGTTTCTCTCTGTCTTTCTCCCTCCCTCCCCCTCTCTATAAACAAACAAACAAACAAAATCTTTTAAAAAACACACATAGGAACGACAAAAGTTGTGGAAGTGGGATATGAATGACAGACAATGGGGGCATACTGGACTAGATCACCCCTGTGCTCCCCCATCTCTAAGGTTCAAGGTTTCACAGACTTCAGAGCCACCAGCCATGACCTAGCCTCAAGCCAGAATCAGTGTCCTAAGTTAAGCAGAGGAGTTGCGGCCAAGGCAACATACCCAGGGTGGTGATGGGCTGCAGATTGGCCCTCGGGAAGTGCATCTTATCACTCGTACTGTGGCGTTTGTTGGTGGCTGCAGGGCCAGAGCCCAAGCTGGTCAAGGCCACTTCCTCTTGGATTTCTGCTGAGGGCTGCCCATTCTGCAAAGGCCCACCTGCGAAGAAGGGGCACAAGGGAATGTCAAGATGACACCCGTCACTCAGGTCACCATGGAGACCTCCGTTTTCTCCCCCGATCCCCTACTTCTACCAAATGGGCCCAATCCCAGTGTTCCACACAATAGGGCCAACCCAACTGATGAACTTACTGATGCGGCTGATTAAAACCTCTGAAATGCAACAAACCGCACAGGTCTCATTTGAATCTCTGGTTCCTGGACCCCATGTACACATAAGGGTTTTTGCTTCCATAGGGCCTTCTACGTGCAAAGCCCTAAGCAGGCACAAAGGGGAAGTCACAACAAGGGAGACCCGGGCCCTGCCCTTAACACCTCAGCTTATAGGAGAGACCCAGAAATGACCCCACGGAGCTCCCAGTTGGAGGAGAAGGAGGGGAGGAGGAGGAAGCTCCAAGGGAGTTCCTAGATTGTCCTTGGGGGAACTCAAAGACTAACAGGGGACAAAGTGTGTACCAGAAACAGGACTGTATACAATACATCACAGCTTATATTGTGATTAGCCACACAATACTGTGGCTTAGTACCACAGGGAGAAGGCAGGGAAACATGGGAAGCTGGCACAAGAGACTCCAATGAGGAAGTCTTAAGTCAGGTTACTCAGAAGCCAAGGCTCTGGGAACTGGCCAACTTCAAGCTTCCAGGGGAGGCGGGGAAGCTCTGCTCTGGCCACAGCGACAGGCCTCAGCCCCGCGGCCACCGGCTTCCTCCAGTGCTGCAGCTGTCCACTGTGGCCGCAAGAGGGCGCTCAGCACCTGCACATGGCAGCACGTCCCGCCTCCAAGGGGCCCCTCACCGTTGAGGCACTCCATCTCTGGCTCCTCGCCCTCTGGCTGCTTCTGAAGCCGCTTGGCCTTGCAGCGCTTCTTGCAGTAGAACATGAGACCCAGGACGGCAATGATGTAGGCCACGGCAGCGCCCACGGACAGTCCAATGGTCTGGATCATCTTGTACGGGGGAGGGCTGCCTGGGCCCTCCGACTCCTCCAGCACAGGCTTATCTGAGACACACACACAGAGGTCTGGGCAGGGGGTGCTGGAGCAAACCCAGCCCTACTTCTCTACCAGCCCCTCCATTACCACACACATATGGCAACCTCCCAGATACCTGGGGGCCTGGTCAAGCCAGAGAGACCTGAGTAGGGTCACCACTACCACTAGCTTTAACAAGCTCCAGGCCCTTGGGCCCCACCGAGGTCACAGGGACCAGTAAAGGAGTTGAGGCCAGTGATTCCCTGGCTGACTGTGCATCTGAACACCAGGCTGGGGACCCCCATAAAAACCATACTGTCGCGATGCACCACAAACCCTGTTTGCCATCAAGCTTCTTAAGTGACTTGAGGTTGTGAGTCAGGCCCTGCACAGAGCAGGTTCTTCAACAAACGTGTACAGAAGGGCTCTTCTGGTCTAGGGGCTTTCAACGGCCTGGGGCTCCATGGAAAAAATCAGGGGAACTAGGGGAGAGAGACTGAAGGGGACACAAGGCAGGATCCCTCGTGCCAACATACACTCTATGGCCCCAACAGAGGGACCCGTCACTTCAATGTTATCTAGTAAAGCATACTTTGTCTAGAAATACAATCTTGCTGCTAACCAAAAAAATTTCAGAACTTCTCATTTAAACCATTCCCATTTTACAGATGCTGAAACCCGCCCTGGAGAGGAAATGGCACCTACCTCTAAGGGCAAACAGCTGGTTAGCCGCAGGGGCAGCCAGACCCAAACCCCACGTCCCTGACCTTTTATTGGGGCCTTTTATCTGACACCTCATCCTCTGTGGGCCTCCACGACAAAGTCCCTTTGTCTTGCTGCATCCTGACCTGATCCTCTCCCCACCCACCCAGGAAGGCCCAGGGAGATGTGGAGCTGCTGCAGGAGACCCGGGAGAAAGTGTTACAGGACAAGTGTGCCCTCCACAACACACACACACACACACACACCCTCAGCTGCGGGATGTTACGTAAATGACACCCAGCTCTAAGCAAGGAAGCTGAAGCTGTGCCATGGTACACAGAGGGGACACAGCTGACTCCCACTCCTAACACAAAAATGGTTTAAGTGCCTTGTGTGTACAAGGAGCCGATGAGTACAAAGGTGAGAAAGGAGTCTGGCCCATTGCTTCCTACCCCCAGCCCATACCCACGACGTAGAGGGGGGCCTCTGTGTGCTTGATGTTGCAGCTGTTGCCCGCAATGCAGGTGTAGCGCCCCGAGTCCTCAGGGGCCACATCATGGATCAGCAGGGAGCCATTCTGGAAGATGTGCATCCTGCCAGGAGAGAAGCCACAGCACTGCCCACACCTCGCCAGCTCCTGGGAGACCAGGGTGCAGAGCAGGCGGGGATGGTGTGGGAGGAAGATAGTCCTACCTAGGTCCCAGCTTGGTGGGGTCCAGGATGCGGTCTTTGCCCTTCCACTGAATGAGTGGCTTGGGGTCCCCATGGGCCTCGCACCGCAGCAGAGCTGTGTGGCCCTGATACACAGTTGTGCGCTCTGGCTCTACCTTGAAGGTGATGAACACTGGATGGGAAGAGCCCAGCGAAGGGCCAGGAGGAGTGAGCGAAGGGGCCGGCAGGCGGCAGGCTGCTGCCGCACAGGACCCACCAGCCCAGGCCCCAGGGCCCTGCCACCGTCGCACCTGCCACAGTGAGCTGGACGTGGGCACGGATCTGGCCCTGGAGCCCATTGGAGGCGATGCAAGTGTAGTTGCCAGCATCATCGCGGGTCACCCTAGAGAAGTGCAAGGTCCCAGCGTTGTCTGTCACCCACTCTGGGAGGCTGCTCCCATCTGCAGGGGCAACGAAGAAAATTATGGGATTGACCAGATTTACATGGGCGGCTGACTGGCAATGCCCTCAGTCACTCATGTCTCCTCAAAAACATGTCTAAACTCCTGACCACCCACAGACAAAATCCAAACTCCGGAGCCAGGAAATGGAAATCCCCCATTACTTACTCCTTTACTAAGTTTTCAGGCTCACCTCACCGCCCTGTGTGACATTCCATGTCTGCCAAACTGCACTTCTGATTAGGAATCACATGTGCCCCATTCTCACGTCGCTGCCTGTCACTCCCCGCCCTTAGAATCCACTCCTGCTCTTTGCCAGTCCCAGGCTTCAGGTCTACCGGGAGCCCCTCACCCCACGGAGCCCCCAGGGCCTAGCAGAGCCCGTTCCCTCCTCAACACCTACAAGCTCCCCTCTACGTCCCTGTTCAGAAGAACGTAAAAACGGCCCAGCCCTTTAACAACCATTTGGCAATCTGCATCAAGGGTTGTAAAAACGTGCATACTCTCTTATACATAATTATTCCATTTCTGGGAATCTTTCCCAAAGGAAATAAGCCAAGTCCAGAAAAGACTTCGGCTTAACGACGTTTATTGCAGTAATAAAAAGATAGAAAGAGAAAGACAGACAGACAGAGAGGGAGGGAGGGAGGGAGGGAGATGATTAGCAACCCAAATCTCCAACACTTAGGGAATATTTAAGTAAATTATAGTGAATTTAATCATTGGAATATTATCACAATTATCAAAGCCAGCATTTATGTATAAAAACATGGAGTAATGCTGATAATGCTAGGTAAAAAAGAGTATAAAATTACATAGTTATCTGCATCTTCTATTTTTATAGTAAGCATGTCTTACTCATGTAAGCTTAGTAAGTGAAAACGTACAATAAAATTGCTGTGTAAAAACAAAAAGTTATGCATAGAAAAAGAAAAGGGCACACACCCAGAGATAATGGATGGTGGGATTATGCATTTTTTTTTCTCCGGAAATTTTCTGAAAGCGCCCAGGTTACCTCTGTGTCGGGCAGGATGGCTACTTTGAAAAGGGACCAGGGAGGCATTACAGCACTCTCTGGCCCAATCCAATCCCTTGTCCTGAGTCGTCCCGTGTGCTGTCCAATACTGTAACCTGACCGCTTCTGTGTCTGGCTTTCTTCCCCAGTGGACTGTAAGTCTGCCCTGTGTTTCTTGTCTGTCGTCCCCACGGTTCCTGACATGGTCCTGGGCTCTTAGCTGGTCCTCAGACATGGCCACATCTGACCACTGGACAGTCCCGCCTGCTCCCTTCCCCACGCTCCCATGATACTGACCTGCTCGTACCCACTTAATAGTGGGCTTCTCTCGGCCTGTGGCTGAGCAGGGCACTGTGGCCTCCTTGTCAAACTCCATGCACTGCTGTGGCCGGGGTGGTGGTGTGAACTTGAGCTTTTCTGTTCCAAGAGAGGGAGGGCAGGTGGGTGGAAGAGGAGGGACTGAGGCAGCTAGGCAGGCCAGGGCAGGCCCGAAGATGCCGGGCCCACTAGCCTTCCCCTTTACTCTCCCGCCCGCCAAGCAAGGTGCTCTCCCAGGCATGCCAGCTCACCCAGCACTTGCACACGGGCTTGGGCCTCGATGCTGCCAGCTGGGGTGCTGCTCACGCAGCGGTACCACGTGCCGTCGTACACCTCCACGCTGTTGATGCGCAAGGTCCCATTCTTGGAAACCTCAAACCGCGAGTCCTGCAACACAGAAGAGGCCTTGGCCTGAACCCCCACCGATACCGCCCTGGGGACAGCATCGGAAAAGGGCACTATGGAGGGGGGCACAGAGGGGAAGAGCGGGCAGGGACATCCCCCCACCCCCACTCCCACAACAAGGCTCACTCTCACCTCCGAGATGAGCATCTGGTTTCTGTACCAGGTGACGGTGGGTTTCGGCGTGGCCTGAGTCAGGCAATGCAAGTAGCCTGGCTTGCCCTCCTCTAGCTGGCTATCTTCAGGCTTCTTCAACCACGTGGGCACGGCTGCAAGGACAGGGAGGAGACAGTAAAGGCTGATGATCATGTCTGCAAAACCAAAGGATCCAATCCCAAGAAACTCTAATTCCCCATTAGGTCCTGAGCTCAGAGCCCTGTCTGTTCAGGTGACAACTGTTGCAATTACCCCTCAGTGACGGCCTACATGCCGGCACCTTTTGAACTTGCCTTTGTCAATAGGCACAATGAATGCCCACGGTATGTGTTTCTACACCCATTTTACAGCTGAGAAGACAGAGGGTCAGGGCAGTAACGGTGATTTGCTGAGACATGAGAGAGACGGAAACAAGCTCTTGTCCGTGTGACTCCAGAGCCCCTGCTTTTTATTACACCGTGACCTCGGGTCTGCGCTCTGTTCACACTCATTCCCTGAGTGACCCATCCAGTCCGCGGCCTCAGCGCCACACAAGTGGACGATTCTCAAACGTGTGCCCTGACTCCTGACCTCCCCCATGAGCTTCAGACTTGCAAAGCCAACTGCCTATTAACGTCTTCAACTGGCTACCTGACGGGCATCTCCAACTTCAGGTATGCAAAACAGAACACCTGATTTCCCCCCAAACTTGCTCACCCCAGTTTTCCCCTCTCAGCAAATACAGCCACTGTCCAGCAACTGCAGAAGTCAGAAAACCTGGCCTTGACTTCCCTCTCTATTCCCACCCCCTCACACTTACTCTATACACACACCCTATCAGCTTAGCTCCAACAGACCCTGAATCTGACCCCTCTGTTCTAGACCCTCTAACCTCTCCCCTAGACTATTAGTCACCTCCCAACTGGTCTCCCCGTTTGGACTCTCGCCCCTACTACTCTGGTCTTCACGGAACAGCCAGAGAGGTCTTTCGAAAACAGCACTCCCCAACTCAAAACTCTGCAAGCACTTCCCGTCCTCTACCTTGTCGTGAGAATCTGGTTGCACAGACGGTGTAAACAGCTTCCCCATCCCTTTGGTCTCTTTGTAACGTGATGTTGCCACTTCCATGCAGTCTGCTTCCCTGCTGCCTGGAACCTGGGTGGCTTGCCTTGTCCAACAGTGGAAATGACACTTTGCCATTCCAAGCCAATGCTTAAGAAGCCTTGCAGCTTCTGAACCCAGCCTCCCTGTGAGGAAGCCTGAGCTAGCCCGCTGGAGCAGCCACAAGGAAGAGAACCAAGACGCCCTTCGCGATACCAACTGCCAGACGTGCGAGCAGGGCCTTCGGGAAGAGCCAGCCACCAGCTGCCCCATCAGCTGGCTGCAAGTGCTCATGAGCCCAGCCAACAGCCCACGGGGCGGGTTCCCAGTGGAACCCTGCCCACAGCATCCTAAGTGAAACTGTTGTTTGAACGACTTGTCAGGGGGTCATCTGTCACGCAGCAACAGACAACTGAGAGACGTGGAGCCCACGCCTGCACCCTTCCATGGCCCCGCGTGGTCTAGTCTCCCTCTCTCAACCCCAGCCACACTCAGCACCACTTACTCAACTCCAGCCATGCAGGCTGCTGCTGTCCCCCCCAGCACGTGAGCCATGTCTCAGGGCCTATCCACATGGCTCCCTCCTTAATTCAGCAGCAACTCCAATGCCACCCTCTGGAGTGTTCCCTAAACTTCCCCTGGCCCTCATGTCTCTCTCTGCCACTTACCCTATTTTATTTTTCTTCATGGCTCTACTGCCACCTAAAACTATGTATGTGTTCATTTGCCTGTTTTTCCCGTTTGTCGACCCTACTAGACTAGGAGCCCCACAAGGAGAGGGGTTTGTCTGCTTTGTTCACTCTGCATTCCTGGGACTGGGAACGGTGCCTAGCCCGATGAGTGCACTCAATAAATCTGTCGACAGAATGCAGTCACAGAGCTCTCCCTCCCAACGCTGGCGCCCACCCCTCCGCACAGCATCTGGGCCTGCATGCCTCACGCGCTCCAACTCCGCGGCCTCCTTCTCGGAGTGCAGGGCCGGGCGCAAGGCATGGCTGCTCAGGCAGTGCCTGCCGAACGACTGATGGGAGCCAGACTCTGCACCTTGAGCACGTGTATGCACCACCTGCAACACTTGTCTCACACTCTCCACCTGGCCCCCAACCCCGACAGTCTGGGTCAGGAGACCTGGAGTGGCGGCCCAGATACCACATGTTCAAAAGTGCCTGCAAAGGAAAGGCGATCCACAGACGTAGACTGGAGAAAGGCGGACCGTAGCTGCACGCACATGTCTGCGTGTCACTGGGAAGGTGAGCGCACCGTGTGCTGCACACACGACCTGTATGCGGCGGCTTCCCCCGCACCAGGCTCCTGAGCACCCGGGAGCAGGTCTCCGAGGCTTCGGCATCTCTGATGGGATTAGTGTTGTCACAACTTCAAATTTATGAAGACTTCCCACATTCAGAATCTTTCTGAGTTTTTGAAACTTACCCACTTAAAAGGACATCCAGATGAGTGGAGGAAGAAGGTGTGTATGTGTATAAGAGTTTGTCTAGTGTGTCTTCTTGTACCACCGTGCTGTCATAAAGCTTTGGAACAGGCACGGTGTAAAGAAAACAGTAGATAAATAAACCGCTATGCCTACAGCAAGGGCATATAGGTCGTTATCATATGCACCATCAGTCTCTTCATTGAAATGTTTCATGCTTTCCCCCATCCTTGGTTCACAAGCAGTGTGTTCACTATAGAAATTTGAAAGTATAACAATAAAAAAATGATCACAAAAGTTTGTTCAACATCTCCTTTCCAAAAAAAATTCTTTTTAAAAAATTGAATTGACTCATCCTTCAGACCACCCTGTGGGGCAGGTGGTCATTGGCCCCACTTTATGAGTGAGGAGGCGGGGCCCCAGCAGGGTGGGTGACTTGCTACTCGTGGCCCCTCCTGCATTCTGCAGACAGAGTGAGACCTGGTCTCCAGGCTCCACTCCACTGCTGTCCTCTGAAGCCAGAGGACCATTTCTCTGTGAGCTGTCACCCAACCTCTGTGCCTGGGTCCAGTGTCACCTCCCAGCAGCTGCAGGATTTCCAGCCCGCAGGGAGCAGAGCCGAGAAGGCCCTGGAGTGAGCACCAAGGAAGCCTCCATCCATCACACCCACAGCCCAAGACCTGGGCTCCCCTCTACCTCCAGGGCCAGGGTGCTTACTGGCCACGGTGATGTTGATATCCTGCCGCCGCTGACCCGCCAGGTTGACCGCATGGCAGGTGTAGACACCGGCGTCACTCTCGGCAGTACTGGCAAACACCAGCTCGTGGCCCTTTTGGTAGACTCTGCCATGGGCGGGCAGCCGGACTCCAGCGTGCTCCCACCACATGCTGGGCTCCGGCAGACCCTGGGGGGGCAGGCAGGCCACACGCTCCTCGCTGCCGACTGTGAATACCCGGGGCTCAAAAGGCGGCATGTCATCAATCTCTGCGGGGATACGAGCGGGAAGGGGATAGCCAATCACTGTGGGCCCCAGGACACTTGACATTCTTCCATCGTAAGCTTTGTCCCTTTTCTGCACAAACTCTCCCCTATAACCCTCAGCGTCTCCTCTTCCTACCCCAGCAACCTTGTCCTCCCTCTGTCCTGAGCCGCTCGAGCAGAAACAGGAACCTAAATCTCCACATGCCAACAATGTTGAAGGCAGCCTACACCTTGACACCCCAGAACCCAAAACCCACCTGCCAGGTGAAGTGTGGCCTCCAGGACGACAGGAGGGCCCCTCTGGCCCTGGCCTATGCAGCGGTAGACGCCAGCGCTGCGTGGCCGGACCTGGGTCAGCAGCAGAGACCCGTTGGCAAACACGGTGGCTCTGCGGAGGTGGAGGGGGCTGCAGGGGGAGAAAGTGCTCATTGAAAGAGGCAGAAGCAGAACATGATGGGACCCCATCTCACAAAGGTCGGAGACAGAGGAAGGTGGTGGCCAGCAACAGGGCAGAGAGAGGGAAGCCGACACGCCATGTTAGTGTGCGTGTGTGCAAGTGTATGTATACATGTTCATGTGTTCACTCATTCACGTGTATGCGCAGGCATGTCTTCAACTGCAAGATTTGGCTTTTGGAGAGGCAAGGGGAGCAGCAGTGTTTGAATGAGACAGCAAGGAATCGACAGTGTGCAACTGTGGGGACAGAGGAGCCACCTGCCTACGGGGTCAAGATAAGGCTGCTGGTAAGGCACCCAGCTCCAGCAGTCAGAAGGCCATCAGCCACACCAGACGAAACACTGATAATATACTCGGGGCTGAGGCCCAGGGAGCCACAGCCCCAAGGACCATGGCCACACGTGGTACCACACAGGTGCTTTCTGCTTTCACAGGGCCTGGGCGAGGACAGAAGTCCCTATAGAGGAGTTGGCACCTTCTAAAAGTGTTCGCTTCCTCCAAAACACATGCATGTGTGTGCCGGATATATGTGTACATGTAAGGTGTCTTTGTCATCTTACCCAGCCTGTGATCACCCAGGTCCCGTGTCCCTCCTTCCCTGGGTCCTTACCCCTCGCTGTTAGAAAACACAGGTGGGCAGGAGGTAATGGGGGAAATAAGCAGAGCCACTGCTCACTCATACAGTGCCTTTGTGGGAAACTAGAAAAAGATGACCTTCCGGGAGACTTCCCTTTGTTGGACTCATTTAGTAACAACAAGACACTGTACTGCCATCTGCTGGAAACCTGAAGTACTACAGATACAGGTCTCTGATAGGCCTTCCCTGTTAGAGCAGGGACCTGTGCAATTCGCCACCTGTCCCACCGTCCTTGAAGGCCCCTGCCAGATGCCTTACCGGCTGCGGTTAGTGATGGGAGTCTCGTCTTCAAAGACCCACTGCAGGCTCGGGGGTGGCTGGGCTGAGAACTGACAGTGAAACATGGCCTCCTCGTTTCTCGCCACTACCACATCCTGGGGCGCCAGCAGCACCCTGGCAAAGCTCTCATCTTGGAAGGCAGAAGCACAGGCATGAGAACAGGCGAAGTGAGGAGGACCCTCCCATCCCTGCCCTCCCGTCTCCATCTCCACGCCAGGCTCACCAGCGATGCTCAAGGAAAAGTTCTGGCTGCTACAGGTCTGGCCAAAAGCATTGTGGGCGCAGCAGGAGTAGACGCCACTGTGCTCAGGGCCGGCTGGCCGGAGGGTCAGGTTCCGCTCCTTGCTGCTGACCGTGTGGTTGCTCTGCCCCTCGGAGAGGGGGCTCCCATCCCGGAACCACTGATAGGTTGGCCTGCGGAGCGAGGGGGTCGGCAACAGGGAGGCAGAGGCACTGAGGTGGCCAGTGGGTGGAATACAGAATCAGCAGAGGGTCAAGGCTAGACCCCTCGGTGTCCACATGGGGAGACACAGAGGCCTAGGGAAGGGAAGTGACTTGCACAAGGGCACACAGCGATTCAGGGGCAGAATCAGGTTGCGAGTCTAGATCTCTCAGCTCCCAGAATCCAGGGTCACTCCACAGCACAATGTGCCCTTCGGGTCCCCAGGGACTAGAGTGCAGGAGCACAGGGGCAGGGGTTGTTATGGAATGGAGCGAAATGCATCTGAATACAGTCCAGGATCTGGGGAAACAGCCCTACCTGTCTAGAATGACCCTCTCCATCCCCGTCCTCCAGGTCGGCTCCTTACCGAGGGTGCCCATCAATGTGACATCGCAGAGTGACCTGTGCCTGTGGCTGGATCTCGGCTTCCAAGGCTGGATGCTTCAGGACCACAGGACCAGTCTCGAGCCCTGTGGCAGAAGCCATGGTCGCACAGTGAGGAGCAGAGCAGAGCAGAGCATGCGTGGGAGGGCAGAGGGGAGGGAGGACAAGCAAGAAACATGGAACCTGGAGGCTCTGAGCCAAAAGGCAGTGCAGGGAAGCCCCGTAAAGCTAAGGCCGGGGCTACAGCTGGGGCACCGGAGACTGAGTGCCTGCTCGGTCCCTGGCAGGTCAAGCCTGACACTTGGCCATGATGCCTCATCGCTCTTGCCATTTGCAAAAGCATCCAGCAGATAAATGGTCCAAGACTTGAAGGTGGAAAAATGTGAAAAAATTAAAACTTTTAACTTCCTCTTATCCACACAGCAGAAAGCTGACCACACTGTGTTCTGCCTGCCCCATTCAACTGGAAATGGGAAAAGCTGAGGGAAAGGAGGGGTCCCGCAGGGCTCAGGAAGTGAGGGTTTGGCGGGGCGGGGCGGGGACACACGCAGAGCCCCAGCTCTCACATTTGATGTTGAAGGAGGCGTTGGCACTGTGGGCCTCCTCTCCCGTAGCCTTATCCCGAGCCACGCACTGGAAGGCTCCCGAGTCCTGCAGCCGGTCCACAGCCGCAAAGCTCAGGCTGCTGCCCTGAGCAAAACGCCGCTCGGTGTCCTGGACAGGGGCCCCGTCTAGCAGCCAGTACACATGCACGGAGCCTGAGGCCTCGACCTCACAGCGGAGCAGTGCCCGGCGCCCCTGCAGAGCATCCTGGGAGGATGGCTCCTTGATGAAGACGATGGCTGCCTGTGCACCTGCAGATGGGGACACAGGACAGACAGGGTCAAGGGGAGCTGCTGGGGTAACAGGTCCGATTGCCCTGTGCATGGGGAAAAGGGGCCATGTACACAGAGGACACCCCGGAAGTGTGAGTGAGAAGGCTCCCCAAACCCCCAATGTCAGGTGTCGATGAACTTTTACACGGTGCTGGGCTCCACAGATGCCAGCCTGGAAAGGGACACAGGGCAACTGTACAGGTTATGGCAAAATTCATGACAAATGAATGGTGTGAGCACGGAACAGGAAGCTCTAAAGGTTGGGTGGGGGGGTTGCTGGTGGCACACAGGAGGCCACCTAGAGGAAGACGGCCTCGAGCCCATGGGGACTAGATCACAGGCGCTCTCGACACTGGGCTGGAAAGCAGGAGACATTAGCAGGCAACCCTCCCCACCGTCTTCAGAATCAAGGATACTGAGCAAAGTTAAAACAAAATCATAATCCAAAGAGCATCTTTCAAGAACCGGTGGTACTCACACACCCACGGAGGGCCCGCAGGTCAGGGAGAGTACTTTGAAGCCCGTCCATAGAAACTCTGCAGCCCAGTGTTCCCCAGTGGCTTCTTTGGGAGAACCCACCCCATTACAGGGGAAGCCAATGTCCCAAAGACATGCCAGGGCTACCCCCACACTCCCACTCTCCACCCCCACGAATCCACATGTGGCCAAGGCTGGCTTTTCTGTGCCAAACTGAGAGGTAAGCCAAGTGCTTACAGGCTTTCACCAGAACCCATTCCCTCTCCCGCACGGCTACAGTCCAGCTCTGGCCAGGGGGCCCCTCAGAGAAGGGGAACCCTGCAACCGAAGGTGGAACCACAGCCAGGGAGAACAAAGGGAAGAGTGAGAAGCCTGTACTGAGGAGCAGATGGGTCGAGGAGGCGGAGGGCAGGGCTGGGCAGGTGGCATGGTTACGGGAGCAGGAATAACACACGGCTTTGTTCCTGGCCCACGTGAGCACCTTGCCGAGGCCCAAAGCTGCTGGGCCTGGAAGACCAGCCTCCTGGAAGACCAGCCAGGGGTGGGTGACAGCACAGAAGGGGACGTGCCACCCCTCCTCCCGGAAGAAGACACGGACTACCTGGGGCTACTGCATGAAGCAGCAGGCTCTGCCTCTGGCCAAACTGGGCCCACAAGGGCTGGAATAAAGAAAGAGGCTAACAGGTCTCGCCCATTCCCTCCCAAGCCACTGGAAACTGATCTCAGAGTCCCACAGGCCTGGGTCCCGATGAGGGGCCACCGCTGGTGTCAGTCCTTCTCCCAACATTCTCAGAGGGGCCAGCCCACAGGATACACAGAGCTGGAAGCAGCTCAGAGCACCCCACCACTTCTCAGGGGGTGCTGTGGGCTCCCTCGATAGGACAACCTTCCACCATGCTGGGCCATCCTACCCACTGTGCAAGTTAGAAATTGGTCCCCTGGGCACTGCTAGCACCCCCATCTCCCTGACAACCCAACACCCCCACTCACTTCCAAACACCTCATGGTAGTGTGGCCCTGCCCCCGCTGGGCAGCTTGGTGCAGTCCCTTTGTAGTAGACATGGGTAAACTGAGGTCGAGAGATGAAGGCCTTTGCTCAAGATAAAACAGATAATTTGTGGCAGAGCCAGAAGCGCGAGCAGAGCCCCACGCTTTTCCCAGCCCCGCCCAGGAACTCTACACCAACCCTGGAAGTATCTGATCCCAGGCGGGCCTCATTCCCCACAGCCAGGTAGAGTAGCCATCTCTTGCAGACAATGCCTGGCACACACAGGTGCTCAGCTGACTGCTGGCTGAACCGAGGTAACCTCTAAGGACATGCGGGACAAGAGGCGTCTGGACCCTTCCCCACCACCTCTCATGACACAGAGAGCAGCTTCCAGCCAAGGCCCCACAGGGCCTCTTCAAATGTGACTCCCCAAAATGGGACCAGAGACTCTGAACTCCAGGATGCCCTTCAAAGGCCAGAGAGATTACCTGCCTCAAAGGACAGGCAACGCCCCTCCCCCCACACCCCTGACACAGTGGGGACACAGTGGGGACACAGTGGGGACCGTGAATCCCCCTAGAAGAGGAGCAGAGCAGTAGTTAGGGTTCAGAGTCCAGCAGGCCTGACTCCAGCCCTCCCCGTCACACTGGGCGTGTCCGACCTGCACAGAGGCCTCGCACAGGCTGACCAGGTGAGCAGCGGCTCCCCCTACTCTCACCATGATGCTCTTCCTGCTCAAAGACTCACATTTTAAGAACACTAGAAAGCTCCCCGCCTTGCAAGGCCCAGGGCCACTCCCAGGCCCTGGACCAGACGGAGCTGCCACAGCAGAGAAGTCTGACGGGTGGGACGGAGGGAACAGGACCACAGGGTTGCAGGAACCACAGACCAGTGGCCACAGAAACCCGAGCCGGGAAAAGAAATGGCATGACTCAGAGGGGCCCAGCGCCGCATCCAGCATCCCCTCCTGGGGCTGGGGCTGGGGCTGGGGCTGGGGCTGGGGCTGGGGCTGCCCCGAGCTATGGTGAGTGATGCTGCATTCCCAGACTGCCACTCAGAGCCCCCCTGCACCCCCACATTGATAGGGCCTGGGAAACATCAAAGCCGGCCCCACGGGGCCCTCTG
Organism: Macrotus californicus; assembly: GCA_007922815.1. Lineage (NCBI taxonomy): Eukaryota > Metazoa > Chordata > Mammalia > Chiroptera > Phyllostomidae > Macrotus > Macrotus californicus. The sequence goes on along the minus strand of VMDR010000190.1, from coordinate 209,916 downwards.
TCCTGACGTCAGCCCACAGCAGGTCCTGGTTAGTGCTTGGCTGGGGCAGACTTTAGATGTTACAAAAGGCAGGGAGTGCAGCCACCAGGCCTTCTCCAAGCCCCCAGGGCTGCTCCGAGCCCGCAGCTGGGCCAGGAGGCTCCTCATGCAGACGGCTGGCCCAGGGCTGTGGCACCCCCATTTGCTGAGAAGATGGTGTGAGGTGGGCCCTGTCTGGCCACCTGCATGGTCTGAATAGAGGTCAGTTGTTTTGCTGGGGAAACAGGAAGGAGACTTAGAGGCAGACCAAGGACCCCACGGCGAAAACTCCAGACTCCAGAAAAGGCAGGACTGGCAGGTAAGGAACTCTCCAGGAGCTTCAGCTGACACAGCAACAAAAAAATGAAGGACAGCAATGACAGAGAGGGAGGAAGGCTTTGGGGAGCTGAAGTGGTACCTGCGTCAAGGTGGTAGAGCCGCCAACACATTCCTGTCCCTGTACGACCTCTGACTTGAGGACGCACCCCAGGCTGTGGTCTTGGGTGGACCATGTCATGGACTTCCCAAAGCTGCCCCCCTTTCACCACCTGGCCACACTGTCCACGTGTCACGCCTTCTGCACACAGCACCTCGCAGAGCACACAGCTGACGCGCTCCGGGGCGGCCTGCTCGATGTGGCAGCTTCAGGGATGCCCGTCAGCCCGGCCACTCCCTACCAAGGCCAGCCTAGCCTGGCCTCTCTGTCCCCTTCCCCTTGCCGTGAAAGAGGGACCTCACCGCTACCACCCACGCCATGTAAGGCTAAGTAGGTTCACACGGTCAAAGCCCACAGTGCAGCATGGAGCACTCAAAGGACACGGGGCTACCCCGCAAGAACCCCTCTGCAATGACGGGCAGAACCACCTGCCCACACGTGGCACCAAGCCCAACAAAGCTGAAGCAGCAAATAGGGACATTCTCCGAGCTGTTTCCTCGGCCCCCCAACAGCCATCTATATGCAGACACTCCCTCTGCCTGAGCCCTGGCCCCAGCCCCCTGAGGAAGGGCTGTGTGGGCAGCAGCCCAACTCCGGCTCCCCGCTCCCCGCCCCCCAGCACGCATCTGGTCTGCCGCCTGCCCTCCTTGTTGCTCTCTGGGCTCCAGGCCCAGTCCACCCATGTGTGTGTGTGTGCATGTGTGCACACACATATGTGTAAACATGCATTTATAGAGAGCAGAGAGCAGCAGGAAGTTTTTCTGCTCTGAAGTAATTTCAGCTGCTTCAGTCCAAGTATCCATCTGGGTCACTCCACTTCCCACGTTTCAGTGGCCAGTCTTCCTAGTCTAGGAAAAACAACCCGGACACGGCACAGGCCCCAGGGACGGCCCAACTTGGCCAGTTGACATTACCCACCCTCTCCCTCTGATGAAAGAAAGTCCATGCTTTGAACAGATGCCGTAGGATCAGACTGAGATGCCAGGATGACCCTGGCTGGCCTGGAAAGAGCATTTGGTAGGTTCTGTGGGACCTCTCCCACGCATGACACCAACCAGCCCCAGAAAAGTGGCTGACCTCTCCACACCTAAGACTCAGTCCAGGCTCTAAGGCCTAGGGCCCTGTGCAGACATCCTGATTGATGCGTGACAGCCCAGGCCTAGGGGGTCCTATTGGGCCACACAGACCCAAGGGAGAGGTTGGCCAGCTCCCTGTGCCCTGTCTGCCGGGGCAACAGCATCAGGATCCAGGCCAGAAGAGGCGGTCCTCAACCGAGGAGGCACTAATGCTCCAGTAAAGAGAGTGGCCCCAGGACGCTCACCCACATGAGTGGACAGCCCTCCTCCCAAGCCCCTCCACATGGAAACTCTAGGGCAACCCCCAGGGCTGCGGCCTATGAGGAGTCCGGCTGCACAGCAGATGAGCGGAGGGACGCGGAGCTGCAGCTCGTGTTACTGCCTGAGCTCTGCAACTCTGCCTCCTGCCCCTGCCCCCAAGCCACCCCGCCACCCCCATCCGTGGAAAACTGCCTTCCACAAAACTGGTCCCTGGTGCCAAAAAGGTTGGGGACCGCTGCTCCAGGGGCATCAAGTGAGAGGCCCCAGAAGTACCAGGGTCCCTGTCCCACTCCTCCCGAAGAGACCAATGCACTGAGCCACACCCTGGGCCTTCGGGGACTTCACTGGCACACTTGCAGCTGCTCTGGAGCCATTCCAAAGGACCGCAGCCCACAGACATTTGGAAGTGTTTGGAGAAACAAATCTCAACTGCGGCAAGAACAAGTCACTTGGGTGGACAAGCCCAGTCATCCCCCAATTCACCCAGGTCGGCAGAAACACAAACTGCTGAGTGGGGCTGGTGGATCTGGCAGCCGGAACAGCCTTCTCCATTAGCACCAGCACACCATCAACATACTGCCTGTAACCTAACTGAGAAGCCCAGAGCATCAGGGTTCAGAGGGCTGCTGAAAGTCAAGCACAGCTGACCCCGAGATCCAGAGGCAGGGCTCAAAGCTCTGTCCCCCTTCGGTCTTCCCAGAGTCTACGAAAGGCCCCGGGTCTGCTGACAGGGGCTCCGCAGCCCTGGCTCCGAGCACTGCCGGAGGGCACAGAGCCAGGGGCCCGGCTGAGTCTTCCTGCCCTGGGATTTAAATGTAGTATCTGGAGAGGTTCCCACATCTGGGTTAGAGGAATGGAACAAAGTCACCAGGGATTAGGGCAGAAACCAGTTGGTGGGCCAGCTCTTCTACCTTAGATGAAAACCACAGCTCAGACCCGCCCCCTCACCCCTAGGAGGCCCTGAGGGGAGATCAGCCTCTAACAGCAAGAGTGTGACCATGTGCCCAGCATCACGTGGCATCCAAGCCCAGAAGGACACGTATGCCAGCTGGAGATGTGGTTTAAGATGCTGCCCAGCCAGCAGCCACACTCCCCAACCCTAGCTTGGGCCAGCCTGTCCTCTGCTGAGGCTGAGAGGGCCACACCTGGACATCTCCCCGCCTTAGGGTCCCTTCAGTGGCTGTGATGTCTCCCAGGAAGCAGCAACAAATCAGAAACCCGGCCAGAGTGAGGCTGTGTGATCGTGCAGAAGGAACACGGGGCAAGGAGACCTGGGTTCTAGTCTCCATACAACCACTAACAAATGGAGGAGCCCTGGCAATCACGAGCAACCCCTGCCCCCTGCCAGCCAGGCGGTTTTATTATCTGTAAATTTGGAGAAATAAGAGGATGAAACTGGACAGTCACCAAGATTTAACACTGGTTCACTGCACCGATCCTCAGAGGCAGTTACAGGAACAAAGGGCTCACTCCCCAGAGTCCCCTCCCTGCCCCCAAGCTTCAGAGCCAGTCCTTAGAGCCCGTGTGGCCAGCCGGAAGGGATTAAGAGCAATGCTATAAATGGCAGGTGTGGGGGTGGGAGGCAGCTGGGGTCTGCAGACAGGGACTCGGCATCACCTCTGACAAGCTGCTCTCGTTTCTGTGGCTCGGCTTGCACCCTGCCTCCCTAGGGGGTCCTGCCTCTGTCCTGGCCACACACTTGCACTGAAAGTCACTGCCTGTGACATCCAGGACATCTCCGCCTGTGCTGTGACCTGGAGCTGTATCCCCCAAGCTAGACTGTAAGCTTGAGGGGAGAACAGACCTCCGCGCCCAACGTGATATTGGCTGCGTCTTTCAGAGTCCCTGGGCCACATAAGAAGCACCCCGCAAACCTTCCTGGGGGAATGAAGTCACTCAATCTGACCTGAAATCTTGTTCCGTGTCCTTTATCCAATCTTGGTCAACCTAATTTTCCTCTCTGGGTCTCAGTTTCCTCACCTGGAAAATGGTAGCCTTGAAATTCAATGGACATTTCGGGGTCCTCAGTTCCCTCGAATTACTGCAGTAATATCCTTTGATAGGGTGATCCCTGAGGTATCCCAAAGGCCTGGTGGTGGGGGTGGCTCTGGAGTAGGACTCCAGCGAGAACCAGGACTTCTCTCCACTCATTACGCCCTGGGATAAAGATCCATTCTCTGCCACAAGGAGAGAGACAGACACACAGCCTCGGTCAGCTGTCTCCTGAGGACGCCAGTGAGGGGCCTGCAGAAATAGCAGACACTGCAGAGAAAGCGATGAGCTGCTGGCCCAGGAGGAAGACCTCAAGGATGCTCAGCCAGTGCGCTCAGGGGCTGCAGAGGGGACGAAGGGGCCCCTCATCATCCAGCGAAGACAGAAAGAGATTTGCTGTATGCCCCACTGCCCTTCACTGTGGGGTCCAGACCTGGCAGTCTGCTTCCCAGGTGTGGTGGTCAGGGCTCTGGGAGACCACGGCAAGCACACAAGCAGGCTGAGGCTGGGAGTGAGCTGCCCAGAGTCCTTCCTGTGCAAGCAGGGGGCACACTGAACGACAGGCTGGGGACCAGTACCTTGGCCTACCACTGGTTGGACCAAGTCTTAGGTGACTAGTTTTCAAGACGGGCTCGGAAAACTCTGTGAGACTCCGTTTTCTGAGCTCTTTTACCCATCTTTGCCTCACCCCTGGGAGGCTGGTAAGGCGGTGAGTGAGCACGGACCCCAGACCTCCCCAGGGTGGTCACAGCAGTTCACCCCAAACTCCCTGTGGAAGGGAGACTACGATTCCCCGCCTGTTAGGTGGAGTGGCCTCAACTACATTTAATGAGAAAAGTCCTCCTTTGGACCTGCTCTGTCCAACTGGGTAGCCACTAGCCAGCCACGTGGGGCTCTGTAAATGTAACTCAACTGAAATGAACCAAAATTGAAAGCTCACTCCCTGGGTCACACTAGTCACGTCTCATGTGCTCGGGAGCCACACGTGGCAGTATTAAACAGCACACACAGAAAAGTTCCAACCCTGTCAAAAGTCCTGCTGGACGGGCTGCCTTAGCTCCTCTGACCACTTCTCACGGCTCTGTGCACAATCACGTGATTTCCAATCCAAAGAACCCTCAGCACAATTAGCCTCCTGTCACCGAGGAGGGACACAGGTCAGCGCCACCCCAGGAGATGGCAGGGTCAGGAACTGCCCGTGGGTCTGTCTGGCTCCTCCTACTGGTGCCACACGGGCTGCTTCTCATTGCTCTCACTTACCCCCCACAGCCATTCTGTCGGGTTTAACGGACACCTTTCCTTTGTCTGTGCTCTGGCAAAATGTGATCGCTGTTAAACCCGTGGGTACTTCTGACTTATATAAATGGTCTTGTATCATCTCTCCCTCTGCTTTTATCCACTTAGCACTCACTGTGTTTGAAGAGCCTTCCCTGTGGCCATCACCTACACGCTGCTCTTCTCAAAAGTCAAACTGACTGTTGGGTCTGCGGGGGGGTTGGGGGGAGAAGCAAATGAACGTTTTTAAAACAAGGGCACGGCTGAACAGAGCTGTCCGCAGTTAGAAAATCAGTCTCTGAGCCTCCACCCTCCTCTCCACCTGCCCCCCGGACCCCGCCTTGGCCTCTACCATAGCACCCAGTCCCACACCATCCACTTCCCCAACTCGTCCGGGTACCGGCAGATCCTGGGGCAGTGCACACGTGAGCACCCACGCCAGCTCCTCCTGCTCCCCGTCCTCCCCGCTAACCCAAAAGTCACCAAAGAGGCTGGACCTCAGCTGGTTTCAAAGGGATGAGAGAAAAAGTCAGTCTCAAACTTTTATATTTAGAAGCACTCTGCAAACCACTTCCTGGAACGGACAAGAGTAGGGAATGTGAGGAAATCATTCTGCTATGTGTGATGTGGGAAGCACGAGCCACTCAGGGCCCGTGGCAGCCACACACCCAGTGACAGGCAGTGATGCTTAACACATGTGCAGGAGACAGACACCCCTTGGCGACCTGGAGGAGACCCTCTCAGACAACTTGCTCAACAGCCTGGCTGTCCCCACTGCAGGGCCAGAAATCAGGCAGGGCCCAGGAGTCAGAACTACAGCATCCTCACAGTGCCCCCCCGCCCTTAGCCTTCCTCCCTTTCCTTCACCTGTCTGACCAACAGCTGCTCCGGAAACCAACCCTCCTCTCCAGGGAGGGCTCTTGCAAAGGGATGCTCCAGGCTTCAGGCCTGGACCCGACACAAAGATAAGAATCCGGACTGAAGGAGGAGGCTTGGAGAGCTACTGGCTTACACTTAAGGGTGCCCTCCTGGATTCCAGTCTGCTGGGGTTGGGGCAATGCCAGAGGGGAGATGCCTTGTAGACTTCAACTCCTGCTGCCACAACCACGGCTCAAATATCACTCAGGTACAACGGCGTCTGGCCCGCTGTCGCTGGGCAAGGGGCATCAGCGGACAGAGGGCGAGGTGGAGGGCAGGCAGACCCGCTGCTGAGTTAGAGTCGGACCATCAGACACTTCCCAGGTCCTTATGAACCTCATTTTACTGCTTAAAATATAAACTTCCTAATAAGGTAAAACTAAGTTAATTCTTTTATTTAATCCCTTAATTGCATTATTAATGATTTGTGCCTTTATTTTTTAAGGAAAATAAACAAAAAAGAAGACTCCCCCCCAAAAAAAAAATCAGTTTTGGAAAAGCACTGTGGCTAAAAATGGCAAAACAAGCACTTCAACCTCCAAATCAATAACAACAGATGAAGAAAACACAAACTGATGAATAATAGAAACAATTTCTTGTGAGTTATTTTTAAAAGCCCCTCAAATTTGCAACTCATCACCAGATGCTTAAAGCCTAGGGATACGCAACTGGGGGGGGGGGTGAGGGGGGTATTAAACATTACAGAACAAAGCACACATGGAGCTGTGGGGGAAAGCCCCCAAGAGTGGCTGAGGCAGCACTGCAATAAATGGCCAGAAAAAGGGCAAAGACCTGAAGTTCATTTCACGCTTACCCTGTGGACCTTTAGGCCCTCAAAGGCACCAGGATCTGAGTTCACTTACGTCTGGAACTGGCTGTCCCTGCAATCTAAGAGGTGCTTCTTACAGACCGTTAAAGCCAGGGGTGGGTCAGGGTTGGACAGGATGAGCAGACACTGACAGGGAGAGACACAGGGAGACAGGAAGGTAAGATAGAGGGAGTTGGAGGGACACAGAAGAGATAGAGACAGACACTGAGTGACTGATTGCATGACCAACAGACAGAGACAGACCGGTCTACAGACAGACAGGCCACAACAGAGGAACACAAACAACTGATAGACAGACAGACAGACAGACAGAGGGGGATCAACAAACTAAGAGAGAAGAGAGACGTTGGCAGAGGACCCAGACCTGACAGACAGTGGGAGAAGGTAAGAGCTCAACAGGTAGAGACAGACAGACAGAGAGACAGAGAGAGAGCAACGCAGGGTCACAGACAGACCCAGAGGAAGGGCCATGGAAGACAACGAGAGCTGTAGCCAGGCAGCTCAACTGGTCAGAGCATCATCCGGATACACCAAGGTTACGGTTTCGGTCCCATTCGGGGCACGTACAAGAATCAACCAATAAATGCCTAAATAAGTGGGACAACAAAACAATACTCTTCCTCTGTCTCCTTCTTCCTATCCCTATCTAAAACCAATAAATAAAAATTAAAAAGAGCCCTGACTGGTATAGCTCAGTGGATTGAGCATGGGCTGCGAACCAAAGAGTCACCGGTTCAATTCCCAGTCAGGGCACATACCTGGGTTGCAGTTGAAGTCCCCAGGAGGGGGCGCATGAAAGGTAACCACACATTGATGCTTCTCTCCCTCTCTTTCTCCCTCCCTCCCCCCTCTCTAAAAATAAATAAATAAAATCTTTAAAAAAAATTAAAAGACAATGACACAGAGCACAAGTAAGTGTGTGCACACACACAAGTCCACCTAGGGGTCCCTGTAGAGCAGGCCCCAGCTCCACACTGGTCCCAGCTTCCCCCAAGTCTGCCCCTGCGTCTCCAGTGAGAAGGTCCTCCCTGTTCCTTCCGCCACCCTCTCCAGCAGCCTCAGGGGCTCAAAATTCAGACAGCACCTGGCTACGGGCCACAGGGCTGCCCAGTGTAACACCAGAAACAAAAGGGTAGAGCCTGCAGCTGGGCAATCTGGGGGAGCAGAAGAGGGGAGGGGGCTCTAGGGATACCAAATTCAAACCATTTGTAATGGAGAGCCTCAAATTAGAGGCTCCTGGTAAATAATTCACCAAGAAAAGTACAGTACCTCCCCCAGGCTCATCCATTATTCACCAGGATAAATGCACCAAATTGTTATACTTCCTGACATTTAAAAATGATCTGAGCCATTAGGCCAGGAGCAAGAAGACGGCAGGGCAACTTCCTCCCCACTTTTCCAGAACCCCTGACCCAGCAGTCCTGCTACTTTTGGAACTCAGTCTGCTGCTCCTCACACAAGGGCAAATCATTCGACTTCCAGACAGGGCCAGGCCTGGACTAGAATGAGATCCGAGAGCGGATCCCCCACACGACCTTCAAGAGCCCAGAGCCACGTCAGGGCTGTGCCCAGAAAATCCCTGAGCAAAGCCCCCATTCACCAAACCCCAGAGGTTCTGGCCCTCTCAAAGAGAACAAGCAACCACTTGCTACCTGTCTAAGGGCAATTCTGCTCCTAGAGGATTCAAAGAGTTTCACTTCAATGCCCAACGAATGACAGTTACCAAAAGCAAAAAGCAGCGCACCCTCGACCTGGCTCTGCACAAGTCACTCTGTTCTTCAGGCCTTCCTTCTTCGGGTGTGAAACCAGCTCACTGCGCTCTGCCCTGTGGGGCTGCGGCCAAGGTAAGATGCTCCCTGGGAAGTCTGAAGAGCTACACAACTTTAACCCTTTCGGTATGAGCGCTCTTTCCCCCGCGACACTCCCGCTGTAGGAGGTGCCGCGCCCAAAACGCACATAGCACATGGTCAGTCCTCCTTTGTGTGAAGTCTTTCCTCACCTTATATAAGATCTATGCTTAATAAAACAATGCTTTTTTCCAAGTGTTGTTAGTAACTTTAATATTAAGAGATAGTTATATAAAATTCTATCAATTATATAAGTAAAATTTATAAAAATTATATACAGATGGATGCCAGATAGATCCGGCGCTCGTCCACACAGGTCATCAGATGGGCGCCGGATCTATCCGGCACCCGTACCGAAAGGGTTAAGGCCCGGCCTACCACGTACTGGCAGGACAGAAGGGGCAAGAGCTCAGAGTCCAACGGGACTGCCTGCAGGCACATTCTACTCTCCACTTAGCAAGGACAGGAACTTGGGCCAGTTGTTGGTCCCCTCACTGCCTCCATTTCTGTATCTAGAAAGCAGCGCTAAAGACAGCGCCTCCGGCACAGGCTTGTGAACAGCAGATGCACAAGCTACCAAATGCGGCGTGTCTGGAAGCGGGCCTGGCACGTACTGAAGGCTACGTGAGTTTGGGCTCTTCGCCATTATTTACCGTCACTGCTATGTCGGAGGTTTTTTTAACTTTTAGGAACTCCATCCCATCACAACCGCCTGGTACCCAGGAAAGGCTTTTGCTGGCATTCCTCTGTGCAGTCAGTCCATCCAGGCCCGCAAAGGGCCCCACTGACTTGCCACTCGCCCGGTCTCTGCTGTCTGGGTGTAGTGGGTCTCTCTCAACAGAGCCCGAGGTCTGAGACCTCGACCTGCTGCTGCCCGACAGGATCTTGGAGCTACCTGGTCACTGGCTGCACCCAGCTTGGGGCTCTGTGCTTCAGGGTTGGCTGCCCCATGTTGGGGAAGCTCCACAGGGTAGCTGCTGATCGCTGGGAGCTGCCCGAGGGGCCCCCAGGCCATGCCCCACTAGCGTTACTCACAGTTCCGTTCACTCCCCCCAAAAGCTCCTCCAATCAGAGGCACCTTCAATAGGAATGAGAATCAGAGCGATACAGAATTGTACAACTGAAGCCTATATAATTTTATTAACCAATGTGACCCCAATAAATTCAATAAAAAATTTAAAAAATAACTGGAAAAAGGCAAAAAAAAAAAGAATCAAAGAGAGTCAGCCTGTCTGGGTGACAGTGGACCCAAACCACCCTGTACAAAGCAGGCTTCTGGCCTCGAGGAACACAGCCGTGGGGAGGTGGGGAGGGCGCAGCGGAGGTTTACGTGCTGGCTCACGTCTGGAGATAGCCACGGAACTTCGGCTTTTGGGTCTCACAAGGCCCCAGTGAGAGAGGACTGGGAAATTCTAGGCTTTGTACAGGAAAATACCTGGCTACATAAAACAGAAGCTGTAAACAACTCTCAATGGTAAACGACAAATTAGGAAAATTATTTCCAGCAATTGACAGAAGTGGGGTTGCTGGTCTTGATATATAGTTACAAACCAATCAAAACTACTAAATTCCAATAGCAACACAATCAAAACAACACGAAGAGTTCTCAAAACAAATGTAGATGATTAATAAATATAAGAAAATGTTCAAATACATTAGCAACAGAAGAAATGCGAATTAGAACAAATTATTCTGCCCACCAGATGAATGCCAAGAATTTAAAAATAACACTCAACACTGGCACGCCAACGAAAAAAATGGTCCTCGTGCTTTGCTAATGGAGTGTAAACGCCATTAATTCCCTTCTGGAAAGCGGTTTGGTAAAACTGTACCAATATCCTAAAAAAAACCCATGCCCTTCCTCCTTGGAGAAGTGCCTGACTCCAAGTCTGCGGCAGGAAACGCACAAAGACTGGTGGGGTCACGTCAAAGGTTCAGGGCCAGCTTGAAGAGGCTCCCCTGGACCACAGACCGGGCCACTTGAGCACCCATGAAGATTACAACCACACTGACTTAAGTACATCAAATAAGTTTAAAATCCCTAAGTTCATAATGATGTTAAAAAAAAAAGAAGCCTAAAGCTTTCCATTCGTCATCTCTGAAAGATGCTAGAAAACCAACTCATTATTTTTTTTTTTTTTAAGAGAGGGGAAGGGAGGGAGAAAGAGAGGGAGAGAAACATCAATGTGTGGTCGCCTCTTGTGCGCCCCCTTCTGGGGACCTGGCCCACAATGCAGGCCTGTGCCTGGACTGGGAATCAAACCGGTGACCCTCCGGTTCACAGGCCAGCACACAATCCACTGAGCCACACCAGCCAGGGCCCAACTCATTATTTTAAAAAGTAAAGAACCAAGCATTTTTTTCCTTTCTTGCAAAGCTATATGCCCCCTGACAACTGGTAACCAAACAGTTCATGAGGGGAGGTTTGTCTTTACAGCAGACTCCTGCGGGTAAATAGAATATTACCATTTTACAACCCCTAATGAAGTAATGGATCTAGCAAGGGCTGCTGATGGCTGCTAATTCCCGAGAGAACCAATGTTGTGTCTACTGATGTTCACATGGGAAGAAATCCAGTCTGAACCTCAGGAAGCCTCTAGATCTAAGTTTCGTTGTTAAAAAGTTTAGGAAGCTTTCCAGAACAAATCTGGAAAACAAGGAAGAGGGAACGATGTGCCACTAACTAAAACAACTGTGAAGCACCTACTGTGTCTTCTACTGCTCCCAGAGACAGTTATTAAAGCCCGATGTCGTCTAACATTTCACCTACTGACAACCTGCCGAGACTCCAAGCTCCCTGAGGACAGGGCTGGTCTCGCACTCTTCCGTCCCCTCTGCTGCAGGTGCTCAGGAGACACCTGCCGGCCTGCAGTGGTGTTACTGAGCCAGATAATGGCCCCGTTACCCCTGCATGATGTGGGACCAGCAGAGGGTCCAAGCCCAATATGGCATCCTCATAGGCAATTACATTTATTATCATTATTAATCCAACATTTATTTAGAGCCCACTACTGCCAAGTACTCTGCAAGACACTGGGGACAGAGAGAGAAAAACACACAAATTACTAGCTTTAAGTACCTCAGTTTAGTGGGGGTGTCCGATAAATAAACACACAGTTACAATAATGGTTAACACTTACTGACCACTTACGTGCTGGGCACTATTCCAAGAGCTTTAACCATACTAGCTTGTTAATGCACATAATCACCCAGTGAAGTAGGTACTATGATCCCCAGTATGCAGATGAGGAAACTGAGGCACAGAGAGGTAAAGCTATTTGCTCAGGGTCACACAGCTGGTGAGTGACAAATGCGAGATTCCAACCTCAGGTCCTCTGTCCCCAGAGGTGAGCTATCACAGCCACTAGGCTTAACCGCGTCATCACTCAAGAGTGCTGGTGAGTGCAGGAGACAAGCTCCTGACTCAGGGCAAAGGGAGAAGACAGCAAGGAAGGATTCTGGAAGAAGGCTTTTCAAAACAAGGGTTTAAGAAGGAATGGGGCTGCCAGGAAGAACAAGACAGACGCACGAAGCACGGTCAGAGTATGCCAGCTAATTCAGGGTGCTCAGAGGGTAAGGCACGATGCGGGGGAGGGCACAGCAAAGGCCCAGAGGAACACTGGCTGGTGGCGGAGACAGAGGAGGGAGATACAGACTACCCTGATCGCCTGACCCGTGCCCTGACCAAAACAATGACCACCAGAGTGCGTCCCGTTTCCCCGGGCCCGGCCGGGGCAGAAAGCAGACTGAGGACGCTCTTTAGTCCCGCACCGCGCAGCAGGCACACTCCCAGAAGGCACGGTTTCGGGACAACGCCGCACCTGCTCCATTAGTTTCCTGGAGCTGCAGTAACAGATCGCCGTGACTGGGTGGGATTTAAGCGTCAGAGTTTGTTCTCTCACATTCGGGAGGCGGGAAGCTGGAAGTCAAGGTGTCAGCACTCGTGGCCCCTCTGAGAGCGGGTCTCCCCGATTCCGGCGCTGGCCGCAATCCCTGCTGTCCCCCGGCTGGCAGACGTCCCCACCCCATCCTCGGGCGGCCATCCTCGCACTGTGCGCGTCCGCGTCCCTTTCCCTGAGCGCACCACCCGCCAATCAGATTCGATTAAAGCCCACCTTCATGACTTCCCTCAATGACCCTATTTCCAAAGAAGACCAAATCCACCCCGGGGCCCAGGGCTCGAACGCCCCCCTCGGAGGGACACTGTTCAACTCACAAAACCTGCTACTCTGCAACCTTTTTCACGGTACAGTTAACCGCAGACACCCTTCCACGTCCGTTCACACGATTGACACATTCACTTCAGCCGCGGCTCCCCGGCATGAGTGACCCACAGCTGTCTGTAAAACACCCCAATGGCCATTCAAATGGTTGTAAATACTCTGCCATTACAAACAATGGTCCAGTGGAACCTCTGTACAGGACTCAGGCATATCGGTAATGAGATGTTTCTGTAGGGTGACTTCCTAGAAACAGAACCCCCCCCCCCACACCCCCACCCCCAGGACCAAAGAGAACACAGCTTCACGTTTTTGATAAATGATACACTGCTCTTTAAAAAGGTTGTGCCAATTTATGCTTTCTTACCAACACCGATACTTATCACTCTTTATCAATCTGAAAAACATAAAATAATACTTTGTTTTAATGTGCAATTTGAGACATTTAGTTTTCCTTTAACAAGACAAAGCAGCCTTTCATATTTTCACGGGTTAGCTGAATTCCTTATTGTCCATCTGCTATTCAACTTCCTTGCCTACATTTTCCCTGTTTATCTTTTATTAATTTGTAATCTACAACATCAGTAAGATAAGGCCTTTTCTGCATTACATGTTGCACTCCCCCCCGAGAATGGTCATCGAGCTACCGAACGTCTTCTGTGTGCCAGGCATTGTTCCAGGTGCTAGAACACAGCAGCGAACGGGGCAATGAAGGTCCCTGGTCTCAACTGTCACTTAACTTCTCACAGGAAAATGCGTCTGCACATGACTTGGGCTGGGCAATAGACAGGAAGAAAATTTTCACCCTTCGGTGCAGGACTGCCTTGAAATTAATTTAAATACTGTCCTGTATGATTCATTTGAGAGTCTTCTGGGGAAAAATCCACCCTGTTCTCTGGCTGTCCTGGAAGCATCTACAAAGGAGCAGTGTGACTAGTGGAGGTGGAAGCAGAGGAAGAGCCACACCCGCAGGTGTCCAGGGTCTTCAACGGTTAAGGCCCTAGAGTTCAGAGAGCCAAGGAAGTTTTAAGAAGAAAGAACTAACTCCTCCCCATTCCAGCAGAGGGGGTACCACTGGAGCCTCCCTCCACCCCCACCCACAAGCCCCAGAGAGCGGAATGTCTGACCGGGTATGTTTGGTTCTGACCCTTCCTCCCCCAATTACTTAGGTGCAGAATAGAACATTTTATAGAGGCAGCGCCCCCCTGCCCACACACACACACACATTCAGGGATGACTTGGACCAGCTCATCCTCTTCAGAAAGAACTTTGTTCCTCAACCCAGACTTTATCAATAACAAAGATGATACATGAATCTTCATCTATCCAATTCCTGTGCCTTTCCATTTTTCTTTCCCCTCTACCTCCACTGACTTCAAATTCAGAGCAGAGAAGGGTGACATTTACTAGATCCTTCAACAGACAGTTTCCAGTATTTTATGGGTTTGTGTTGATTTTGTGAAAGGGATAAATGTTCCTATTATGTTTTCTAAAAGGTTAACTGCTGATAGATATTGATCACTCCGGGTTTTGTGTACTTTTGTATTTCGCCAAATGACTCCGATTCTAGTGTTTTCAGTTGGCACTTGGGCTTCACATGTAAAAAAGGAAGAAAAAAAGATATCATCAGCAAAGAACAAAAACTTTGACTTTTGTTTCTTATAGAATTATTTCAGCGACAATTTCCAGAATGTTAAATAGTATTGACTTTATTATTTTAATGAGAACAGTATAATTTTATTTTTAAGTATAATATTAGCTGTGGTTTGAGATTAAAAAAAAATCAAGCAGGTGTCCATTCACGATGGAGGTATACGTAAACACAGCTCACCTCTTAGCACAACTACAGAAAAAATTACAACTACAAAAAACAACTATTACCCATAATTGTCAGAAAATTGAACTGCATGGAAGTCTGACAACCAAGGAATTAAATAAGTCACATGCATTCAGACAGGTAAGAGACACGGAACGGGTGGTCCCACACCCACGTGTGATGGATAGAAATCGAGAGGGATATCCAGGAGCGAGGGATCCCAGCTCCACACCACACCACTCAGCCCAGGGTTCCAATGCCAGGAAGGTAAGTCCCCGTAACTTCTGGCTGTGAAACCAGCAGGGGCTGGGGGAGTGGAAGAAACTGCAGGATTCTCAGGTGTCTCCTTCTTAAATGGTCCACAGTGAACTTAGACTTACACAGACTCACTCCCTCTGGGCTCCATTACCCAGGAAGCAACTTGACGGGCACCAGTGGCATACGGGGAGAAATGGAAGTGTCTGACATCAGGGCCAGTGCTGGGGGTCGGCTTCCTCCCAGACAATACTCCAAAGGCCAGGCAGTGGCCACTGATTCATTTCTGAGCCCTCCCCCACACAGAGCCACAAGGCAGCATCACCGTATCTGAGACTCCATCAACCTGGGTCACACATGTTGCCCTGCCCAGGCAATTACCTAAGGCTGCGCCCCATCCAACTTACAGGTGCGCTTTTCTACATTAGGCCACGCTACTAAGAGAGTCACGGCAGCTCTACCTAATATATAGAAACAAACACAGGGAGACTGCCAAAATGAGCAGACAAAGAAATAGGGCCCAAATGAAAGAACAGAACAAAATGCCAGAAAAGAAACTAAACAAAATGGAGTTAAGCAATCTATCAGATGCGGAGTTCAAAACACTGGTTGTTAAGATGCTCAAGCGCTTGCTTCGGCAGCACGTACACTAAAATTGGAACCACACAGAGAAGACTGGCACGGCCCCTGCACAAGGACGACACGCAAAGTCATGAAGTGTTCCGTATTTTTTTGGTTGGGGTGGGGGGGAAGTGGAGGAAGAATGCAGACAACTGTAATTGAACAACAATAAAGTAATTTAAAAAAAAAAAGATGCTCAAGGAATTCATTGGGTACTTCAATAGCACAAAAAAGACCTAGGCAGAAATAAAGTTTACACTAAGTGAAATAAGGAAAAATTTACAGGGAATCAACAGTGGAGTGGACGAAGCCAATAATCAAATCAATGATTTGAAACACGAAGAAGAATAAAAATGCTATCAGAACAGCAAGAAGAAAAAAGAATAAAAAAAATATATAGATAGGCTAAGGAGCCTCTGGGACAACTTCAAACATACCAACATTTGAATCACAGGGGTGCTGGAAGGAGAAGAGAAAGAGCAAGAAATTGAAAACTTACTTGAAAAATTAATGAAAGGCCCTGGCTGGTGTAGCTCAGTGGATTGAGCGTGGGCTGCGAACCAAAGGGTCGCCAGTTCAATTCCCAGTCAGGGCGCATGCCTGGGTTTCGGGCCAGGTCCCCCGTGGGGACCATGTGAAAAGCGGCCACACATTGATGTTTCTCTCCCTCTCCTTCTCCTTCCCTTCCCCTCCCCTCTCTCTAAAAATAAATAAATAAAATCTTTAAAAATAATAATAATAATGAAAGAAAACTTCCCTAATTTGTTGAAGGAAATAGACATACAAGTCAAGGAAGCACAGAGTCCCAAACAAGATGGACAGAAAGAGCCCCACTCCAAGAAACATAATTAAAATGCCAAACGTTAAAGAGAAGGAGAGAATCTTAAAAGCAGCCAAAGAAAAAGCAGAGTTACCTACAAAGGAGTCCCCCAAAGACTGTCAGCTGATTTCTCAAAGTAAACTTTGCAGGCAACAAGGGACTGGTGAGAAGTATTCAAAGTGATAAAAGACAAGGACCTACATCCAAAATTACTGTATCCAGCAAAGCTATCATTTAGAATGGAAGGGTAGATAAAGTGCTTCCCAGACAAGGTCAAGTTCAAGGAGTTCATCATCACCAAGCCCTTATTATATGAAATGTTAAAGGGATCTATTTAAAAAGAAGGTCAAGACTATGAATATTAAAATGGCAAAAAATTCACAACTACCAGAAATTGAATCTAAAAACCAAACTAAGCAAACAAGTAGAATAGAAACAGAATTGTAGATATGGAGATCATACAGAGGGTTACCAGTTGGGAGGGGAAAGGAGGAGAATGAGGGAAACGTTACAGGGATTAAGAAGTACAAATTGGTAGGTACAAAACAGACAGGGGGAGGTTAAGAATAGTATAGGAAATGGAGAAGCCAAAGAACTTATATGTACGACCCATGGACATGACTAAGGGGGGGAACTGCCAGAGAGAATGGGAAGTACTGGGTGGAGGGAGGCAAAGGGGGAAAAATCGGGACAACTGTAATAACATAATGAATAAAATATATTTAAAAGTTAAAAAAATCAAGATATCAATTTGTATCTAATGTCATTTTTTGCCTCTACTGAAATAACCGGGAGACTCCTCTGAATTATTTTGATGAATGATGAGATTAAACAATCCATGCATTTTTAAAATAAATCCTTTGTTTATAGTACACTATCTTTAAAATAGTATTAGATTTAATTTACCAGTATATTTTTAAAGATTTTATTCATTATTTTTAGACAGAGAAGAAGGGAGGGAAAAGAGAGGGAGAGAATTATCTACGTTCAAGAGATACATTGAGCTTTTGCCTTTTGCACGCCCCCAACTGGGGACCTGGCCCACAAGCCAAACATCTGCCCTGACTGGGAATCAAACCAGTGACCTTTCAGTTCATAGGTGGGCACTCAGTCCACTGAGCCACACCAGCCAGGGCTAATTTACCAGTATTTTATATTAGACTTTTACACAGTATTTCTAAGAAGTGTATTTTTCCTTTCTGCACTGTCAGTCAGCATTTGGGAGCAAGATTATACCATATTTGTATATCAAATTTCTGACATACAGGATGGCTACCCTGTTCCTCAGCTTGATGACAGTCTATAAAGCATTGTTAAACTCTATTTCCTCAACATTTTTTGAAATTTGCCCTCAAAGCCCTCTGATAGAAGTTGTTAAGATTTTATTTATTTAGCCCTGGCTGGTATAGCTCAGTGGATTGAGTGCGGGCTGCGAACCAGAGAGTCGCCAGTTCGATTCCCAGTCAGGGCACATGCCTGGGTTGCGGGCCAGGTTCCCAGTGGGGGCCAAGTGAAAGGCAACCACACATCGATGTTTCTCTCCCTCTCTTTCTCCCTCCCTTCCCCTCTGTCTAAAAATAAATAAATAAAATCTTAAAAAAAAAAAAAAGATTTTATTTATTTATATTTTGAGAGAGGGAAAGGGAGGGAGGGAGAGAGGGAAACATCAATGTGTGGTTGCCTCTTGCACACCCCCTACTGGGGACCTGGCCCACAATCCAGGCACGTGCCCTGACAGGGAATCGAACCGGTTACCCTCTTGGTTCACAGGCCGGCGCTCAATCCAGTGAGCCACACCAGCCAGGACCACAACTTTGGTATTAAAGAAAAAAAAACAACTATCTTGCAATTGTTTTTAATAGTTACTGGTCCATTCAGTCAATCTTACGACTCTTGAATACATTTCAGTAATTTATATTTTCCCAGCATAGATTCTTAGCAAAGCATTGAACAAAACCCTTAATAACTTAAAAAAGTCTATCACAATTATCACCAATGTAACACATTTTCCTAAGACCTATTAAAGAGGAGGTGCCATCTCACTCGCTGCCCTATGTCCTCAGTATCTCGCAGGGACCTAGTGCATACTCATGAAGTTGTTGTGAAGTGTAAAATGAAGTTAAGTCCTCTTTTTCTTTTCTTGTTTTGTTTATTGACCTTTATCTCTTTTTCCTGATTGGACTTGCCAGAGTTTTGTGGTTTTTCTCATTTTAAGTGTTTAATGAAAACTGGGTACAAGATTACTTTATTCCTGCATCTTCTCAATTGTTTCTTCCACATTTTTCATTTCAAATTTATTAACTTCAAAGCTGTATTCAGAATTAAATCATCTTACATCATTTGCTAAATAACAGGCGAAAGAAATGAGGCTACTGGCCCGAAGTCAGACAAAACCGTAGAACAACCCGGCAGCTTCCTTAGGTTTGTCCTACGTAAAGGACGTGCAACTTCTCTCTACTCAATTTAACTTTAACTTGGGGAGACTTCCAATTCCACTGAAATGTAAAATCACAATGGTCTTATTTTATTTATTTTATGTTTTAATACTGCAGTACTTCTTCCTTTGTTGCATGTATTGTGTTTCATTTGTTCTCATCGCCTTTTAAGATTCCCTTTTACTCCTTTTAACAATCTTGAATCTAGCTCTCTAGCGGTCACGTTTTTAAAGTCGTTCTCATCCCACTGCATTTTTTCTGGATTCTGAGACTTCTGCAGCTGCCTGGCGTTGACTGGACTAACCGCAGTGCTGCCTCGGCCCTTTAGAGGTTACACGGCAACGTAATTCTGCGGCTGCGTTTTCCGTCTCCTTACCCTCACTCCGTTTCTCAGCCCGTCCCGCTGATGTCCTTGCCCTGAGCCAGCTTCCTTTTGCACCTCAGTGTGTCGTCTCTCGTGTGATTTCTCTGATCTCAGATTTCATGAAGTACATGTCTCGCTGACATTTTTGAAGGGGAGAAAAAAAGATGCCTTCAAAAATTCACTTCTTTTTTCCAGCAGTATTCCAAGAGAGAAATGGTAAGACCTGAAGGAAGCCATGAACAATGGGAGGGAACAGATAAAAGAGCAATTAAGGGACAGGAACAAATGCACATCTGGCGGAGCCTTCACGATTCCCCGGCACAGGTCCGTGCGGAGTGACAACACACTAACCACGGCAACACCAACACCACCCCTGGCCCAAGTCTCACTTGGTCTGACATCGCTGCAGCCGTGTGAGGTGGACGTGACCATTTTCACCTTCATCACTATCACTTTCACGAACAAACGGAGTTCAGAGACGTTAAACTGCTTCCAGGACTGGAATTCTGGTCTCAGGAATCCAAGAACTTCCTGAGCAACCACTGAGCATCTGGGATGTGGTTATGGGCAAAGAGGACCCCCACCAAGGTCATCATCAAGTTGGGGGGCAGGGGTCGGCAACAAACAGAACACACCTGATAGAATGGAAAATAAAGAGGGGCAGGTAGTTCAGATCCCCATGGTGCGGAAGATGTGTGACCTCAGAGATCACGGAGTAGGACCCTTGGCAGGCACTGGGCTACCACACACCCAAGTTACATGAACAACCGTGGTTCACGCTGTTGTCGCAGCACAATCACCAACAGTGTGCCAGTCCCGATGATGAACTCTCCGTCCCCCACGCACGCCCCACGTCTGGACTGTGCTTACCAGTTTCCACACATCATCCTGCGTGATTTTTCACAGGCCCACGGTGCGGCAGTGGCTTCGAAATTTGATGAAAACTCTGAACTCCCTCCCCAGAAAAATTACGACATAAACATAAAATTTTGTGCACAGTTTTGACACGTTCATATCCTTTGACAGAGCGGCTCCACTTCTGGGACTTTACCCTACAGACATTACAAGTACAAGGGCCAAGCTAGGTACAAAGATATTTGTGGTGGCTGTTTAAAAAAGCAAACCTTCAAAAACACCCTAAAGTCTATCAGCAAGGATCCTGTGAAATAACCTGGGAAGGGGGGGCGGGGGTGTGAATATAGATAGCATTTGCTTTAGGCCAACCTCCCTGTTAAAATATGAAGGGCCTTTCTGCCCCTCCCCCCCAACCCAGCGAGGTCCCAGGGGAGGAAGAGACAGGAGCAAGCGCACAGGAGGAGGCTAAATAATGAATTGTAAGTGTGTGTTTTCTTTGGCCAGGGCAGTCTGGCCAAGCTCTGGGGGCTGCTGGGCAAACATTTTTCATATTTTAGTAGCTGGCCTACGCCCAAGGCAGCCAGAAGTTAAGTAAGCTCTGAATGAGCAGTGCCCATCCTCTCCCCAGCACCAAGAATTCTTAATGAGGCTCTAACGCAGCGGCCTCCAGCAAACCCGTCTTGTTGCCTTAAATGTCACTCACCCTTCACTACTTTTAATGAATGCAAATGATTCAGCAACAAAACACTTAGCCTAGAGTGAAATCCGTCTTTGTGTGGCTGGTTTCACCGGCTTGTACAGCCCAACTCAAGCAGGGCCCTACTGGGCGGGTGGCCCAGCAGCACAGAGGTGCCCAGGCTAGCCCTGGCAGACCCCTGGGCAGCAGAAGCTGAGTGCAGTAAGTGCTGGGCACCAGGGCAGACCCCCGCCCCCACCCACCCACCAGCCCAGACACCAGATGCAGACCCTCACAACTCCACCTCTTTATGACTCTGGCTCCAGGGCAGAGGAAAGTGTGAGAGGGAAACAAAAGGTTATTTCTTTGATCAAATGAAAGGGGCTGGTCCCCGGCACCTCAAAGGCCTGTCCGGTCACCACACATCCTGCATTCAAGGGCACTTCACCCCAACGCGCCGACCCCCACCACCTCCTCACCCCATGCCACGTACCCCGAAGAGCTGAGCACCCAGAACCTTAAAAGCTCCCTTGGACCAGCGCCCTCCTTCGTCAGCTTCATGGAAGCAACAAAAACAGAGACAGCATAAATAACCCAATTTACACCCTGTTTTCAGAGTTCTCTTTTGGCAGCAAAAACTGAAAGCAATTTGTCAGGAGTCTAAGAGCAACTTTTAACAAATTTACTTCCAACCTAGGGCTCAGGGGGGATTTTTTTTTGCCTGTCAGCCTGATCAACACCTCTCCCCAGGGCTGAGGCCACGGCCTGGCCCAGAACAGGTAGCTGTTAACTCAGCTGCCACAGCCGTCACCCCAAGGCCAGCAGCTGGCAGGAGACCGAGCCATGGAGGTCCATGCAAGTCCCTCTCTAGGTGTTCCTGGTCATGGGTGTAAACAAGGAGTCAGGAGGCTTAGACCCAGACTAGGCAACTGGCTGACCTGAGGACAACTGAAGGCCCATACATACCACTCTGGGCACCTGAGACATAACAAGAGCTTGAAAACAGTGGTCCCAACCGTTTTGGCACCAGGGACGGGTTTTGTGGAAGACGGTTTTTCCACAGACTGGTTGTGGGGAGGCGTCAGGATGATCCCTGCGCATCACATTCAGGCTCCCCTCCTGCCACACAGCCGTTCCTGACAGCCCCGACCAGTACCGGTCGGGGTGAGACTTGGGGATTCCTGCTGTAGAGTGTGTGTGGACCCAGTGTGGAAAGAACCAGTGCCTCTTTCAACCTCCGCAAGACAGAGAAACGGGACGGTTGGGTACCCCAGAAGATAATTTCATACTGAATTTCAAACATTTCAAAAATAAGTTTTATGTTATCAAAAATGCCCTCACTGCCCTGACGAGTGTGGCTCAGATGGTTGGGTGACATCCCGCTTCAGTTCCTGGTCAGGGCATGCAACTAACCAATCACCGTTTCTCTCCCTCTTTTCCTCCTTCCATTCCCCTCTCTAAAAAATAAATAGCCTTTTTTTTTTTTAATGCCCTTACTGCCCTGGCCTTGTAGCTCAGTTGACTGGAGTGTCGCCCTGGTCAAGGCACATACAAGCAGCAACCAATGAATGGATACACTAATGGAACAACAAATCAATGTTTCTCTCTCTCTCTCCCCAAGATTAATTTTTAAGAAGATTTTATTTATTTTTAGACAGAGGGGAAGGAGAAAGAGAGACGGAAACCAGCATGTGGTTGCCTCTTGCGTGTCCCCTACTGGGGACCTGGCCCGCAACCCAGAGATGTGCCCTGATCTGGTAATAGAACCTGTGACCCTTTGGTTTGCAGGCAGGCACTCAATCCACTGAGCCACACCAGCCAGGGTTCTCCAAGATTAATTTTTAAAAAAGAAAAGAAAACTTTGTTTTTAAAAAACGTCCTGCCCTGGCTGGTGTGGCTCAGTGAATTGAGCACTGGCCTGTGAACCGGAGGGTTGCCGGTTCGATTCCCAGGCAGGACACATGCCTGGGTTTCAGCTGGGTTCCCAGTGGGGGGCACCTGAGAGGCAACCACACATTGACATTTCTCTCTCTCTCTCTTTCTCTGTTCCCCTCTCTAAAAAAATAAATGAATAAAATCTTTTAAAAAATTAAAAAATAAAATAAAAAATGTCCTTACCAGTTTATCAAAGGCTTTCAGGTAAAAAAAGCACTGGAATTATCTCAAGCCCTCAGCTGCATTCTTTCTGATTGTTCAAGGCCCATCACCTACAATACTTTATTCTTTTTCAAAACACTGCCAAAGGGTAGCCAAGAGGGGCACTCACCCCACAAGAGGGATGGGTCTCCTCAACCTTGGACCTGAGTTCTTGCCTTCCAGGTGATCCACTTATTACCCCCTTTCCTAGCTGGGTACATCTAAAATTCTGTGAGAACACAGGACGAATCCTGCATTCCGAAACCCTGACCAGGTAGAATAGTGCCTAATGCTACAAAGTGAACATCTGGAAGGTTTGAAACAAGTCTGTTTAAAAAGGGGGAAAAAGCTTTGCTCTTGACATTCACTCCTATGCACATCTAACACCTGGGCCCCAACCCTACAGCCGGTCCACCCCACCATTACGTGAAGCAGAGCTCCACCACGTGAAGACTCCCCGGCATTTAGGCCACTTGAGTCCTGAGGAGGAAAAGGTGCGATCCAGCAGCAAATGCTTGGGCGGCACAAAGCAGAATGGACAGCACCAGGTGTCCCCACGTGGCCGGGATCAGCCCCACACAACTGTGCAGCCCGAGAGGGCAGGAAAACCCTGGCCCTCCTGTGTGTCTCCTGCCTACCCAACTCAGGTCTCCGTCCTCTGAGAGCCTGGCGTTCACAGTGTCCTCCTCTTTGGTGCTTCTCGGCATCCTTGTTCATTACGCTCTTCTGGCTTGGTCGCAATCTGCCTACCAGACAACTCATTCTTGGAGTGAGTCTCCAGTGTCCCTGAGGAATAATAGTCCAGCCTTTTTAAATAGAGGTTGCACCATCAGAGAGGAATTTTCTTTCCATAATAGACTCCTTGCCCTCTTAGGGACATCTACCCCCTTTTCTGGGTATCTCTTGAATTCTAAGGACTTAAAAGTCCCCCAGCCATACCCCCGCCCCAGACACACACCCATGATGCCTCATGCCTCAAGCATCATTTATTATTTACGTGCCAGGCTAAAAGGAACACAGTTTCTATTCAAAGTTACTGGTGGATGGAAAACAAAAACAGGCCTGTAAATAAATCTCCCGCATCACATTGTAACTACCTTTTATTGAGCGTTCAGCACACTGACAGGCCGAGTCCTTCACATATGCTGAATTTCAGAGATGTCGCTGATTTTAAGATGTGCTATTATTTATGTTCCACTAACAAGAATGGTGCCAGTTACACTAAGAAAAGTGCTGTGCGGCTGATGTCACAACCTGACTTCAAAGAAACTGTGGGGGGGGGGAGCATCTTACAGAGACGTGATTTTCAAGCTTTTTCATCTCAAGGCACAGAGAAACTAATCACTAAAACTGCAGCACACCAACAAATATATTCTATTTTTTGTCGATCCAACAAAAAACTAGGTATTATTTTGGCTCATTCACACCACACGGCCACTGTTGTGCTGGCTGTTGTCACTTTTCTATCTGACAGTCTACGGGAAAAGAGGTCAGCGCCCCTGACTCGTCAGTAAGGTGTTGCAGGCTCTGGAAGTTCCTGTGGCGCACTGTTTGAATCGCTGTTACAGCGTGAGCGGACGACACACCACCTCACTGAGTTCTCACACGCTCTCTAATAGGGCGTTGGTACATCCCTCCCCCCCCCCCCCCCCCCCCCCCCCGTACAAAGGGGGAAACCGAGGCTCAGAGAGGTGGAGTGAGCTCAGGCCTCCCAGGGAGCAAGCTGCGAAGCCAGAACTCGGTTCCTGAACAGATTCCTGAATTCCTTGAGGGGACGGGGGGGTGTGTGTGTGGGGGGGGGGGGGTGATGAGGGTTCAGAGAGACCCTCCTTGGTTAAGCTGTCCTATCAAAGGCTCCTCACGTGTGCTTGGCTGATTCCTCAAATCCAAGCCTTTTGCAGTTGCACCTTAACAGATCCGACTTCCAGAAAAAACAACAAAAGGAAAACAGGCTTCCCTAGCTCCTTCCGCACAAGCCAGGCTGAAGCCGGGCGGGAACCTCTCAGCCAACTTGTTATATATAAAGCACATTTAACAAGCCTTTCAAGCCCCGGGAGTGGGAGAAGGAAGGGTTCATTGGAAATCTGATACTTTGGCAGCCAAGCAGAGGGACAAGGCCCTTTGCATGGGCCCTGGGGGATAAACACCGTCCCAACAAACCCCTTTGTCTGACAGAGGAGACACTTCCTGGGGGTCAGAAGGCAGCAATGCTTTTTATGACAAAGCCCACCTAACAACAACCCTCCACCGGAGACCTGGCTGGGGTCTTTGTACGACCCACCTAACCATAAACCCTCTGTCCTTTCCCGAACCTGCTGGGGTCCCTCTTCCCACAAATACCTGTCACTGCCATAAATGCCCTTCAACAGCCCCCGTTTACTGCCCAGCCTGCCTGCTGCTAAATGAGGGCGTTTGTTTCAAATTTGCAAATACCGACAGCAGTGGAAACCTAAGTCCGCTCCTGAAATGAAACGTTCTGCATTCCTCCAGGCCTGAAGCCCCGCGCTTCAAAAGCTGCAAGAGGCCCTGGCTGTTTACTCACCGGTGGGGCTATTGGGAGAGGTATTTCCCTGCTCCCTGAGGAGGCTCCTTTGATGCAGCCGGTGGCAAGGGGACAGAGAGAGGTGCCACCCAAGCCCAGGGCAGGCTGGGCCAGGCTCTTCTGCCCCCTTTGTGGGTCTCCTGCAGCAGCTTCATGGGGAGGCTCCAGTAGAGACTCACCTAAAAGTGCTACCAGAGACAGCAGGCCAGCTCCACAGGACCTCTCAGACCATCTTCAGAAAGCCCTTGCATTAAAGGTGAAGAGTCAGTAGCCTCACCTCTTACACAGAAATAAAGGGACAAATATCTACCCACCACACACAGTGCACCAAGCCACTCAGGATATTTTATCAAGGCAGTGGGCACCTCTTCACTAAATAAAAGCCTCTAGTGTTAAGGAGTGTTCAGAAAGGGGGGGGGGGGGCGGGGGACAGAGATCCCCCTTCTCCTAGAAGCTTCTCCATAAAAGGCGAGGACCCCTGCGGCAGAGGAGACCAGATCACCGGTGGCAAAACTGCTGGCAAGTTGGGCATATCTTAAATCAGTCAGTTTAATAATTAGTTTAACCTGCTGAAGTAACCAACCAGAAAGAATGGTTTGCTCTTTGCAGCTGGAGCTGCAAGACCAACAGCATTTCCAACGCCGCCGCCCCCCCCCCCCCTTCTTTTTTCTCTAAGGCTGCAAGACAACTGTTTTCTTGGTGACTTGTCTTCTTTTTCAGGTGGCTGGAAATGAACTTGGGACCTCAAATGCCATCCTAGCACATCACCTGCTGGCCTGAAGGGGTCCCTCTCTCTCTTCTCCCAGCCAGGAAACAGCTCAGCTTTGTGGTTTTTAATAGATGAGCTAAACAATCAGAACACCAAAGTGTCGCTTTGCACCCTTCCACCTTGGAATCTGAGAACTTCAGGGGCCGAAGAACAAACTTGGCAGGATGGCCAAGAGCAGTCAACAGCTTCGCTAAAGGGAGAAAGAAAGACCAGGCACAAAAAAAGCTTACAGCCCCCAGAAGGTCAGAGGTCATTGCCAACCTCTTCTGAAACCTCTGAGAAGTCACAGCCTTTTCCTCCCAAGTCAGAAAGGAAGGGGAACCTACAACCCATCGCACCCCTACTACCTTGCCAGGGCCTCTACCACCGAACACGAGCACATCTATCCCTACAAAAGTAGTGAGAGACGGCAAACTAGGCAAGCCATTAACCACAGCCGGGATGACTCCGCACCACCCATGTGGTCTCCAGCACAGCGTCACCCAGTATACAGCTCCCAGCAGGCACACTGGTCTGGAATGTGGCAGCACACCTGCAAGCTGGGGCCTGTAACTGCCCGTGACCTTCTAGAAGCACCAGGCGGAAGATTCTAAGAACCCATGGGTCCGTGAGAGAAGCTCAAACCTGAGGGATTCAGGCACAGTGTTCTGGACTTCCAGATTGCATACAGTCTGGCCGTAACTCTAAAAATGTCACCAGGTATACAAAGCTCAGGATGGGCCACTGGGAACCTTAACCTGACTGTTTCGTAACTAAAACAGGGAGAAAAATGGGCTTTGACTCTGGAGATAAATGGTACTGATACACTCCTTATGCAGGAAGAAGAAAGGTTAGTCCACCCTCTGACTCTGCAGGACGGTTCCTAAACC
This sequence comes from Macrotus californicus, assembly GCA_007922815.1. Lineage (NCBI taxonomy): Eukaryota > Metazoa > Chordata > Mammalia > Chiroptera > Phyllostomidae > Macrotus > Macrotus californicus. The sequence goes on along the minus strand of VMDR010000190.1, from coordinate 182,886 downwards.
CACCCAGAGAGTTATCTCATCTGCAAAGCCCACTCCCCAAAGATCACCCAGTTCCAAGTCACATGCATGAGACATTTCATAGCTTCTAGTGAGGCACGCATACAGGGACACATGAGAACAGGAATCAGCTCTGTCACAGGTTCTGCAGTCCTGAACGGATCATATCCTGTGCCTCAGCTTCTTTACCTAACAAATGCCTCTTACTCGCCCCCTACCCCCCAAAAAAAAACTCCAGCATCCTCATCCTGCCACCCTCGGACCTTTGTTGATAGGATCAAATGTCAGTGTGAGTGAAAGCATTCTGTAAACTGCACAGCTGGGTACAGCAGTTGGTTACTACAGAGGAGGCTCTCCCAAAGCACACCCAATCCCTCCTTCCCAGCTTGAAGCTCCCTTCACTTGTTCTCCCTTCTGTGCAGAAGAAAAAGACAAGTTCCTCACCCGGGCCCAGTCCCCAAATACCTGAGGACTAACCAGGTGTATTTCCGTCTTCTCTTATTCAGGTAACAACTCTCCCTCTCTCTCTCTCAAGACCTCCCCCTCAAACCTCCCCCAAAAGTTACTCACACCTTTCCGTTCCCCTTTGCACCCAGGGAATTACACCCACAGCACCAGTTGATCGAGTCTAAACACATCTGTGCCCACGCACTAGAGATTCCAGAATAAAACGCTCTCCCCAAAACCAAGAGCAAGAAGGAGAGCCTACAAGTGCGGCAGACACACAGCTAGAGGGTGTATATGGCATTACTGGGTCGGGTCGGTCTCAGAGGTCACCACAGTAAAGGGCCCCCCAAGGTCTTCTGCCCTCGAGTTGAAGCACAAGTGGCAGGTAGGACTTGCCCAATGAGCAGACTGGGGCAAACGCGGGAAAGCAGGGTCCATGCCTCCCAACCCCCGGCCTGGGGTTCCTTCTGTGCCTCCTCAGGCTGAGAGGGATGTACACCTCCAGGGCACCCAGAACGAGAGCCTGTCAGGACTGAGGCCCCATCTTTGTGACTCAAGTAACAGCACTTCTCCTACAGGACTTCCTGTAAATCAGGAATGCCCACCCACTTTATGTGGGGCCACGGGAGGCCCTGGTGTGCCCTGGTAGAGAGACAAGCCTAAAGCTCCTTATTAAGTGTGCAGTCAACACTGGGCCTGGCCCCTCTTCCCTGAAGCCTCAGCCAGCTGACTCTATCAATTATCACAGAGGCTAAAAGCCTGCATCTGCAAGGCAGCAAAACCCTCTGGTGGGGAGAGGAGCCCAGAAACAGGCCAAGGCCTCAGCAGCCACAGACACATACCATGGAGTGGGTGCAGCCCGGGCCCCCACCACCCAGGCTTCTTCCCACTGTACTAGCAGGAGGGCCCCTCGCCACCCCCTCCCCCAGAGGCAGAACAGTAGTGAAAAGGGTTCACCTGAAATATATTGTTAGAAGTCACCAAAATCATCTTGGCCCATCAACTGGGAAGCAAAGAGCCACGGGCTACAAGGCCCTCATTCCAATGGGACAGCCACACATGTCCAGGCTGTGCCCTGCTCAAGACACCCAACCAGTCGAGATACTTGCCTGTGTGTGCTCCACTAGCCAAAGCCCTGCGTCCTGGTGCGGGCTGCACTCGCTGGGAGCAAGGGTGCCTATTACTACTTTGCACAAAGGCACTGTATAAGCTAGCTGCTGGGGCACCTCAGCAGCCCCCAAAGAAGACAAGCATTCTCCTCATTGCCCCACCGCCCCAAGAAGTGGACAAAAGAGACCCAGTGTATGCTACTGCCCGCTCTGACCACCTTAACCACCCACAGGGAGACCACACAGCACCTCAGGAACCTCCCATGGCGCTGACAGAAGTCCCCATAAGTTACACAGAGTGAATGACTGGGGAAACCTCCACAGCCATTCTGGGACAGGAGCCCCTCTCTCAGGTAAGGTACAAGTCTGCCCCGGCTGCAAGAACCCACTCCCTGAAAGAAGGTCAGCATGCCAGGGAGACGGTGGCCCTGTGCCAGCACCGACCACCCTGGGGAAAAGCTGCTGTTGGGAAAGAGGGAGGAAGAATTCCCCCAGGAAATGCATAGTGGCTGTGCCCACATTTCTGAGCTGGGGTTAGAATATACTGAGACCCATTTAGAGTATCTGTGCTTTAGAATGAGGAAACCATTTCTAAAGCTGCCGGTCAAGAGCGGCCTTGCTGAGCCCCTGCAGAGACTGAGGACTGGGAAGAACAGAGATACAGAGGGTCAGGGCAGTCTCTGGGAGAGGCATCAGGGCTGGCCAGCGAGGCTGCTTCCCCGTCTCCACAGCCCAGAGCACCAGGGGGCAAGGCAGGGGGATCAGCCTCGTTTGCGTTGTGCAGATGAGGAAACTGAGGCTGGGAAAGTTTAATGAAGCAGCTCAGGACTGTGCGGCTAGGTAGCCACTGAGCCAGGACCGGAACGCAGAAAAGCAGGTGTCACACGGTGACAGATGTCACCTCTCCTCCTTTATCATGCAGTGATGTTTGTGATAACAGAAAAGAACCACCCAGGCTGTCAGACTTCTGGTCCGATGCCTGCACACAGCCTACGGTGGATCTCTCTCCTGGCCAAGGCCTTCCCCATACGCTCCTGCGGCGTGAACTTACTGTCTTACATTCTGGGCTGTTCTTCTAACTTATTCAGCACTTTTCCAAATCGTGTCTTTCATTATACTTCATCTGACTCACATGTCTCCATCTTGTCTCCCTCCTGCCTCACACCCGACCTGAGACAGCGTCACCCAGAAACTGTCTAACGCTCACCCGACTCGCTCCTAGGCCCCTTCATATTAACCCCACCTTCTCACCCCCACACCCCCACTTCGGACTGACAAATTCTCCCTCGGGCCACCCCGTGCTTCTCAAACCCGAGTAAAAGTAAGAATCTCCCCAGAAGCTCTTTTAAAATACAGTTCCTCTTAAGAATTAAACCATGTAACTGGATTGGCTATTCGAAAGCTACAGTATAATCTAACAAATAAGAAACTAAAATACATTTTCTCACTCCTCCCCCTATGGTTCTTATGGGCAGGTCCACAGTAAGGCGCAGGCTACCCAAATTTTAACCAGTACCCATGGGTAGCTGCCCGCCACTCTATTCCCGGATGGTCTGGACCACATTTTTGAGAAATAACAAATCTACACCTTCTTAACATGCGACTCATAATCCCCACCCCACAACTCAGGACCCAGTTTTCAGAACTCACACACGCACCTAAAACAGCAAGTGCATATCCTGCTCATGGTGAGGGGCCAAAGCTTCTGGCAGGAACTTGGATCTGCAGAACCCCAGGCAGACGACACTCCACTCACCTGTGCATTCACTCAGTGTTAATGTGCCCAGGGACACAAGAGCCAGGAGAACCCAAACCAAGCAGTAAGAGGCGAAAGGTGCCTGCGTATGTCTGCCCTTCCAACAAAGCTTCCTCCATGCCCCACTGCTGCGGGGAGGGAAACGGTCCACATGCGGAGAAGAAAGGGATGGAAAAAGTGACATTACTACAGAGCGCTTCCTCACCGCCGATTAGCTGCAGCAGCTCCTTCGCCAGCTCCGCCAAAGCGCCAGGGGGCCAAGTGTGCACCCAGCGGTGAACTCAGAGAACCCCAAGACACCATGGCAGAACTTCCACAACCTCAAAGAAAAGGACCAGGCGGTGGGGGGCCGGAGCAGGAAGTGAGGAAAGAGGCATGCTGGCAGCTGGAGGACAAGGCTAGAGCCTGCGCCAGCAGCCGTGGCCCCAAGCCCGTAACCCTGCCATGTGGCTCTGCCAGGGGTAGTGCCAGGGGCACAGTAGTGGAGAGGCATGCTACTGAGGCTGGGAGAGCAGAGGGGGGCCAAGGGACACAGGCCAAGGATACCCGACCCTGTTTAATGACCCTTTCTTCCATTTGGAAAACACGGAAGGCTGAATCCCTGGCCCCAAACTGCTGTTGGCTCAAAAATTAGAGTCTGAACCGGCCAATCTCCATCCCAGATGACTCTCACAGAAGCTGTAACCGGCTTAAACACAAACTCACGCAAACCTCTTCACTCCAAAATATGAAATACTCTGAAGACTTAACAACACGACAACTATCAAAGCCCAGCAAAGACGTCACCTCCCTTTAGGAACTGAATGTATTCCTGAAAAGTCATCCGCTGACCAAATTCTGCCTAACAGATCCAGTGTCTCCACTATAAAATGAGACGCACACTCCTGAGAAAAGCTGAGACTCCAAGAGGAACAGGACATCACATGTACGTTGCGAACCTTCTAGAGTCACACATTTAATGGGCAAGCTTCCTGACAGAATCTAATTCAAATTCAACCCAAAGTGAGGCGAGTTTTTTAAAAGATTTGTATTTATTTATTTTTAGAGAGAGGGGAAAGGAGGGAGAAATAAAGGGAGAGAAACATTCATGTGTGAAAGATACATCGATAAGTTGCCTCTCTCATGGCCCCTGCTGGGGACCCGGCCACAACGTGCCCTGACTGGGAATCAAACCCAAGACCCTTTGGTTCACAGGCTGGCACTCAATCCACTGAGCCACAACAGCCAGGGCCAAAGTGAAGGTTTTTTTTTTTAAATACACACATCACACCAAAGAGTGTGCAGCACATGAACTAAAAGTTATTGAGCCCTGGCTGGTGTGGCTCAGTGGATTGAGCATAGGCCTGCAAACCGAAAGGTCTCTGGTTGGATTCCCATTCCCGGCACATGCCTGGATTGCAGCCAGATCCCCACTTGGGGGGGCGTGTGAGAGGAAACCAATCGATGTATCTCTAACACAGAGTTGTTTCTCTCCCTCTCTCCCTCCCTTCCCCTCTCTCTAAAAGTAAATTAAAATCTTTTTTAAAAAATTAAAAGTTATTTGAGGTAAGTCTCCAAATACTGTTCAAAATCTAGGGCCCCTAATTTGTCCTGTGGCAACAGGAGTTTCTGTATAAGGAGAGATACCTAGAACAGGACTTCTGGAACTCTGGGGTGCAGTCAGCTGGGGAGCTTCTTAAAATGCAGTTTGGCATTCTGATTCATGCTCCCAGGGAATGCTGGTGCCACTTGTCTTTGGACCTGATTTTGAGGGACAAAGTTATAGACAATCAAGGCCCCGTTCATGGGTTTTAAGCTGTGGCCTTTCCAGGTAGGTCAGCTTCACATGTAGAGGTGGCTGTCCATGCCCAGGAACTCTTGGGAAAAGCCAGAAGCCACATCAAAACTCAGAAAGCACCACAAAAAACAGACAGCCCAGAAATAGGAAAGAAGAGCTTGTCCCTTGACTGGGTCAGGGCAGAGCAGGTACAAAAAGAAACAGGCCACCTCAACCCAGAGAGGCTAGAAAGGACACAAAAGACACCCAGTGCCTACGAGGCAAAGGGGCTGTGTGCCTTTGCCCTTGATTACTCTGCCCTCTACTCAAAAGCTTCATTGACCTTTTTAATAAACCTAGCTAGATAAAGATCCATTACAAGTAAGATACTGGGCCTGACCAAATAGCTCAGTTGGTTAGAGTATCGTCCTGATACACCAAGGTTGCAGGTTCAGTTCCTGGTCAGGGAACATACAAGAATCAACCAATGAATGTATAACTAAGTGGAACAACAAATCGATGTTTCTCTCTCTCTCTAAAACCAATAAATAAAAAAGTTTTTAAAATAAGATAAGGGGGAGCCCTTCAGTAAATTAAAACCCAACTGGGGCAAAAATATGGAAGTCGTCCTCAGAGTCCAAAAGTTCTACAAGTATCACTTTCTGTCAGGAGAGAGAGGGCAGTTTGGGGGGCGGGGGGGAGTGGAGGTAACGCTGGCCAAAAGAGAGATGGAGGGGGCTGTCCGTGACTGGGGACTGGCTAGAGAAGAAAAAAGGAGTCTTAGGAACCACGTGGGTTTGGGGCAATGGGAATGAGACTAGTTGGGCTGGAATGGGGGGTTCCAGAAGGTGAAAAGCATTTATTGTTGGGGGTGACTGCAAAGATGGAAAGGTATGTTGGAAGCACACCACAGAAGAGGAAGGACAAGAAAAGGGCCCTTTATAGATTTCATTACATTTAATCCTCAGCACAACTCCAGGAAGTAAGTCCCTATACAGAGGAGGCCAACTGTGAGGTCAAGAAATTGGCCACAGGGCCTGTCAGAGCTGGAGCTGCTGTTCTGCCAAACTCTTCATCTCCGCAGCCTGGGCTCTCCCCCCACACCCAGCCATGCGCAGAGATTACCTGTGCCCTCCCACTGCACTTCCCAACATCCAAGGAAGCCCATCACTGATAAAAGCGATTCTGAACCCTGAATTACAGGCTGCAGAGCCTTGAGGAGTCTGCAGCACAGCCTCACTCAGAACATGACAACTTTATTTCCCCCAAAGAAACAAGAGCCTGGAGGAAAGGTTACGGGGAGGGGCGGTGTGCGGGGATGGGGAATGACCACGACTGACCGACCGACCGACCATGCAGCTGGAACTCAGAATCCCAGGTTCAAACATCAGGCCTCTCTTTCTCGTCCACCATATAATGACAAGAGGGTTCTCAAAGTTTGGAAAGTTACTCAGCCATTAACAGCATCATTACCCAAACTTCAAAATGCTCTAATCCACAAACCTAGCCAGTCTACGTCCCTTGGTCCCTTACTCCAACCTTATTAACAGCGGGGTCTCACTACAACTCCAGTTAACTGTGCAAACAACGAGATGGAAAAATCTACTATAACCTATTTAAAAATCATTGCCCCCTGAAGTCATGCCGGCCGGGGCGGACTGAGTCCCGGGATTTCACTAGAAGACAGCAGGCGCCTCAGCCTTGACTGAAATTGTTTACAGCACATGGACAGGCTCCACACCAAGGCACATTTGGTGGAACTGATTTAAGGCTCTCATTAAAATGTTCCTTTGTTGAGCACAAGACATCTCCCCACCCCCAGTGGGGGTTCCAGACCTCCAGTCCCAAACCCTCAGCCTGCCCTAAGTTCCCCCACAGAAGCCCCCTCCACTAAACACCAATCACCAGATTAACATCGATTAACATTAGAGTCCTCTTCTCACAGAAGGAATTTAGAATTTGTTAAACAAGAGCCCTGTCTCCACCAGAATCTCCCCTTGACTCCAGAACTTCAAACACCAGCAGTGAAGGCAGCCATATCTGGCAACCCGCACACCAAAACCCAAACAGCTGGCCGACCTAGGAAGCCTGCGAACACAGGCTGCTGGCCCATATGGCTGGGCCCCTCATCCTGGCTGCACAAAAAAACTTCCATACTTCCTCTGGGAGCAGATGTGGGTTCTGCCAGGAGCAATAACCACCCCACACATCACAAGGAACATGGGGCAGCTCCAGAAACACCTCCTACAAATCCCTCGAGCCTGTTCTTACCTCTGGGTCCTCGGTTATAATTACCTCTCCTTTTACAACTAGAGGCGGGGGAGATGTTGATTCCATCAGCACCAAAACCCCTCAACAGCTGGCAGGCCAGGAAGATGTCAGGAAAGGCAATTCTCTACCCCCACCCTCCCCATGGCCACACTTGGAAAGCTAGTACCAGTCCCCTGAGCAGAGTTCCCCAGAGAGGGCTGCTGCCATAATCATCACCGAAGATTTTGGCGTTTTTTTGGAGGGACAAAGATGGGGGAGATATTTGCAGTCCAGGCTGTTGCGGGTAGCTTGGTGCTTTCCTGTAAAGCACTTCCACACCTTAGTGGTGACTCTCAGGTGTGAGGAAGACAGGAAATAAAGGCGGGAAGGGGGGAGGGGGGACATCGGGGTCCAGTTCGTACTAAAGATACCGGCCACACCCTCATCAAAATGCTTGAGGCCCTTAAAGAAAAGACAGAATGAACTCTTTTTCCCTTGATGGCCCATAGAAAGTGAGATTTGCTTTCCTCGGTGAGGAGACACAGGATGGAAAGACAGGAAAAAGCAGAACAAACCCCGTCCGCACCTCTGCAGGCCGGCCATGCCCGATTTTGGCAGCGGCCTTCACACATTAGTCACCGCGACAGCCTGGGACTCAGCTCCCCAGATTCAACCCTGGTTAGGAGTGGGATCGGGCCCAGGAGATGGGGCGGCCCCTAATTCTTCCCTTCTTCCGCCCTCGCCAGCAGGGCCACCAGGGGTCCCAGCTTGGCCCCGGAACTTGGAGGAGGGAAGCCGGGAGCGTCGGGCCAGCGTAGGTAACAAAGCTAGAGCGTGCCGCAGGTCGGTCCAGCATCCGGCCCCAGGCCGGCCTCCCTCACCTGGGTTGAGGCCGCCCGGGGACTCCATCTCCCCCACCGACAGCCACTTCACTGCACCCCCACCCCAAGTGGGGGGTAGTCGTTTTTCTCCCGGAAAAAAAACTCCCCACCAGGGCTCGTGCGCCGGCAACTCCCGAACAAAACTCTCGCTCAGGCCGGGAAAACTCTGTGGAGGCTGGAAAAGCGACTGTGATCGCGGGCGTGGGTGGCACAGGGTTCCCGACCGACAGACCGAGTCCGCTGGGGGCTTGGCCACCTCCCAGCCGCCGGAACCTTGCACCCCCCGCCAGCCTCTCCACCACTCCGGTGTGTCTTCTCCGCTCCAGCCTCCCAAACCCACTTCCCGGGTGACCCCTTGTGCCAGCGGGACTCCCGCGCTCCCCGAGCTTCGCTCCCCCAGCTCGCCGGGACTCACCGCCTAGCAGCGGCAGCAGCAGGACGCTGAGCAGGGGCAGCCGGCGGGGGCTGTTCGGAGCTCCCCGCGCAGCTCCCATCACTGCGGGATCGGGGAAGGCGGCGGGCGGGCGCACGGCGGACGCGCAGACTGCGCTCCGCGGCGGGCCCAGGAGGCCGAGCACACCGGAGCGCGAGCGCCCCAGCAGCAGCCGGAGCCCGAGGCGTCCCTACCCGGAGCCGCGCGCGCTCGGTACCTCTGAGTACTCGCGCGCCGCCGCCGCTGCCGCTGCCGCCGCCGCCAAGCCCCGCCCCACGACGCCCCCTCCCCGCTGGCCGCTGCACGGCGCCCCGCCCCCTCGACGCCCCCTCCCCTCCGGAGCGGGGAGGAGCTAGAAGTTGGGGGAGGGGTCTGTAGCTGGATCCTGGACTGAGGGAGGGCCTGCGGAGTGCGGGTGACCTGAGCGAGGTAGAGGGAGGTAGGCTGTGCCTACCGCCTAATCTTCAGGGACTCTGGGGAACCAAAACGACTTTTGTGATTCCGTGGCCCCTGGGGAAGATGGTCAGTTCTGGGCCCTCCTGAGGACTCTGACCAACAATTTCCCCAAGGTCTCGGGGTGGAGGGGACTTTGCAACCTGGAATCCTGAGGGAGACCTAGAACAGAAGGCTGTCTTCGGTGTCCCCCAAGCAAGGTAACCTGGAGATAGTGTGTAGCCCCAGGAGAGATGTGGTCCGGAGAAGTGAGGGACCAGTGCATTGCTGGGGTCTGGTTTGGTTGGGTCTGGACCAATCGGAACCCAAACGTAGAAAAGGACTGGGCCGGGAACACCAGGCTGAAGGCTGTTAAACTGACAAATTCATCCCAAGTCCATCTCCAGGCAGTCTGGGCTGTGTCAGGGCATGGCCAAGTCTCCTGCTGTGGGGAGGCCCAGCACAGCCCTTGCTCCGGGCACCCCCCACCCCCAGCGCCACCACCCCCACATTCTTTCTTTGTTGTGAAAGCAGCAAGGGGTGTAGGAGGCGGGTCAGGAGGAGTCAAGCTTTAGAAGATGGGCCCCAGCTGCTGCTCAGGCCTCCAGGATATGCTGAGAGGGGATGGATCCTGCTTAGACCTCCCTTCCCGCAAGCAGCTGGGAGGAGGAGGGGCAGCCACAGAGGGCCTCAGCCCGGGAGCAGTGGCGCCAGGACTCCAGGGTCCTGCCACATGGCCACCACATGTCCCTGACAACCCAGTCCACAGCACCTTCTTGGGTTGTGAGCCTCCTCCCCCATCCCCCAGATGCCCTCCTGCAGGCCCTGCTGGAGAGGATACAAACCCGGGAAGGAAGAGAGGAGAGATCCAAGAATCAGCACTCCTGTTGCCGCATCCATCACTGCCCCTCACCCTTCTGTAAAGGGCCCCCATAAAGCCCTTGCTTCCTACCCACTTCAAGCAGGACTCAGGTGGCAGAATAGTTACCAGATTCTTTTATTTAAGAAAAGTGAAATACATGGACCTGTAGTGAGGCAGCAGAAGGAACAAGAGAGGCCAGGGCAAGGCATCTTGTTTGGCCAGCCCTAAACCGTCTGACAGTAAAGCCAGCAGCAGGCTGCATCTCTGATGTGCATACCTGCTCCTTACCCACCCTGGGACCCTCAGAGCTAGCTACTCTAGAGGACTACAGGGTGGGGAGAGGATGTCCTGAGGGTTCTTCTTGAGGGGGATTCCTGAGGAAGAAGCTGAGACCCTAAGGGCAGCAGCAATCTTCTTGTTAACAGCTCCCCCTTCACTGTCTCACCATAGGGCTGGAAGAGCCAGGAGCAATAGGGAATGCTGTGAGGGCTGTGGAGGAACCCAGCAGACCTGAATGTCAGCTGCTTGAAGACAGGTCCATAGTGCTGGCGCTGAGGCCTCGGGAGACCTGCAACAGACAACATATGCCATCAGCCCAGGGACCTCAGCCTCCTGAAGACTGTCCCCTGGAGTCTGTCCATCTCATGGCTGAAGTCTTATTATCTCTGGATCTAGGATGGAGCCTGTAATCTCAGCCTCAGCTCTGAGGCTTTGCTAGGATTTTCCAGAAGGCCACAGCCTAGTGGAGAAAATACCTGGAAGGGCCACATGAATGCTGGCATATAGTTTGAATGCGTTGATCCAAGAGATCATTTCCCATAAAAGTGTCATTACTGTTTTTTCAAATGGAGATGATTGAATACTTTTTCCTTTTCCCTTCTTGACTACTGACTACTGAGTCCCCACGGCAAGGTGTATGTGTAGCAGCTACATGAGGAAGAGCAGTAACAATCCCCAGATCTTTCTTGAATGACTCCTAATTCCAAAGTACCAGTTTAGGGAACATCAGTTCCTGTTCTCCTCCCGATTAATCCACTCACTGCTATCTCTGGTCTGAAACTGTCCCTTCCTAGTCACCACCACCACCAATCTGTCTGCCTGATTCCATCTGACAGCCCCAGCTCCCGTCTTCAAGACCACTCTCCCCCCTCTTCCCTAACTCTGCCAGGCTTGCTCTACGGCTGTCCCTTCTTGCTTGCCCACCCAAACGCTCACCAGCACGGCTCTCACCTGAAGGGGTGCTGCACTGGGTTGGTTCAGATAGTTTAAGGAGGCTGCCCGCTTCATGTTGCTGCTACAATGGAAAAGAAAGAATTGAGGCCTCCTTTCTCTCTCTTGAGTGTCACTCAAGCTGTGGGCCTGCCACGTGAAATCAAGTCACCACCTCCCCACCACCTCCCTCCCCCATACACATTCTCTTATCTTCATCTCCTCGGATGTCTTTACTCCACCCTGGGGCATGCACTTTTCCTGCACTCCCTCTCCATAGCCACCCCATTGACCTCCTCCAAGATTCTCTCCGAGACACCTCTCCTCCAGAGGTGAGGGGCCAAGAGGACTTGGAGGCAGGGCTTCCTCGTCCGCTTTGCCATATCTCGGTCTCATAGTGTACCTGGAGGACCGAGGTTCGGTTCCCTGGAGCTTCCTCACCAGGAGTTCACTGCTTCTACGAAGCACATCCCGGATCTTGCCCAGAGAGCCACTCCTCTGCAGGGTCCCACTACCATCCTGGTGGGGAGAGATGGGAAACATCTAGGGGATCCCATGCAGACTGGCTTCTTAATCCACTCCTGCCATTTATTCTGTACACATGCCCTCTCCCCCAAAAGCCCACTGACTGAAGGCCAGAGCCCTGTCACAGAGATGCCTTTGGGGGGGCGGGGCTAAGTGAACTGGAGTGAGGACATCATGTTCTCATACCCCTCATGGACAGGATCAGAGCCTCTCACTGCTACCAGCAGGAGGGGGCAGGAGAGATCAAGGGGCAACTATCAGACTTACCCCTGACCACTCCACAGCCACAGAAGCATCTTCACCTCCCTCAAATTTCACGCTGCTCCCAGGACCCTCCTGGGAGGTCCTTCCACTGTCACCCTCCCCAAGCAGCTCAGCCACCTTGGTCTGGCTAATAGGGTCAGTGCCCTGAAATGAAAAGGAAGAACCTGGGATTTCCCACTCCTTAACTCCTCAGGATGGAGCTTTCAAACCTTTTATTACCACCAGCCACAGGCAGGCAGTCTTCCTCGTGATGCCCCAGGACACACACACCGGACCTATACCCACCTTTCTTATTGCAGTGTATTCCCACACATAGATGCATATATATTTTTAGCTATGGCCCACAGGGAATTGATTTCATGACCCCCTAATGAGCTAATACCTGCAATTTGAAAAACTCTGACTTGGGCTCTCCTCAACCATCACCCCCTCATCCACACCACCCTTGCCCCTCCTTAATAGATTCTTCAAATGGTGAAAGGGTAGGGCTTCCCTTTTAATAATCCCATTTAGTGAAGTGAACCTTGAACTCAGAGTCCTGACCACAGAGGGCAGGTAGGGGTTAAGAACACACTTGAAAACAACCACAACCACAAAGATGTCTCATCTTCCTCCCCAGGTCTCCCTCCTCAGCCCTTCCTCTTATTCTTCAGAGACTCAGAAGAAGCCTTAGTGGTCCCCTGTCCCTAGGGCCCTACCTTCCTGACATCTTCCCCTCCCGGTCTCCAACCTGTTTCCGGGAGCGCAGGGCACATTCCTCCAGGGTCTCAGCGGCCTCCAACTTTCCCTGGCGCCTGTACAGAGCTCCTAGGTTTCTCAGAGTAGTGTTCACTGTGGGGCTGTGCGGGTGGTGAGACCAGGGAAGGAAGTCAGGATGGGTTCAAAAAAGAAACATGCAAGGGAGGGAGCAGAGCTAAGGTCAAGGAAAAGGCAAAGGGAAGAAGAGGAAAGGTCCAGGAGGCCAGGATCAGGGCTTGAATGGAGGGTATCAGAGGCCAAGCCTCATTGTGGCTTACCTGCTCACTTTGCAGGCCTTGTACCAGCCTCCATACTCAGCGTAGGGTGTGCCACCCTCATGATGCCGGGTCTGCAGGAGAATAGAAGGGGGAAGCAGAGGTGTGAGTACAGAGATGCTGGAGTGCAAGCTGGGCCCAGGTGCTGGCTGGGATGGGGAAGGCACCATGCATCTGGGGCTGGGGCTGCATTGGGAAGTGAAGAACTGGGCTAGTGTAAGGAGTAAGATAGGAGCCCTGGTAGCCTCCAGCTCCCCAGGCTGGGCTCCCCACTCACTTTGCTCATTTCTTCCCGCTCCTCTGCATGCATCCAGATGGGCTTGTGGTCATCTGGAGGTGAATCATGGGATGGGGTGACAAGGTTAGAGAACTGAGCTGGACAGTAGTGGGGGAGCCAGGACCCAGAGGCCCACAAGGCTGGACTAAAGGAGTCTGGCTCCCTACCCTCCAACCACTATGGCCTAACCCCCTCAAGTTAGGTCTGCATTTCTTTTCCTCCCTACAGGTCCCTTCCCAAGCCCTCACCACTCACCATCCACAGACCCAAACTCCTGCACATGGGCACGGGTCAGGATCTCCTTGTACAGTGTCTCAGCCTCAGCATATTTGCCCTGTTTCAGGTAACAGGAAGCCTAGGGGCAGGAAGGCAAAAATGCAGGAGCAACAGATGGAGACAAGATCTCAGCCAGGCTCAGGGGTTTCCACTTCCTGGCCTCTTTATGGCGTTCCCCAGAGATCCTCCTCACGCCTCCTTTTCTAGCTGCAGAGTCGAGGGTGTTCCCACTCAACTCCCAAGGGGTTAGGGAACTTCTGCCTTCCCACCAGAATGGAGCAGATCCCTCAGCCCCAAACGCAGCCCCAGGGATGGGCACAAAGGTGATGGGATTAGTGTATCAGACTATAATGCTGTTCCTTCCCCTCCTTCCAACCACTTTGCCCCCTCCTCCCTTACCAGGTTGTTCTTGGTCCGGGCTACGTTAGGGTTGTCCGGCCCCAGTTGCCCCTCATAGATGGCCAGTGCCCTCCGGTAATAGCGTTCCACAGCCCCATACTTGCTCTGGTTTTGGCACAACAGGGCCAGGTTGTTCAGCTGCTTTGCCACATCTGGGTGGTCGGTGCCCAGGACCTGAAAGGAAGCAAAGGAGCCATAGGTGGCTGTAAGTGTGTGTCCACGTAGGCATGTGTGCGCATGTGTGCGTGCGCATGCACCTGCAGGGAACAGGGAAAGGGAATGGCGGAGGAGAAAACAAGGCAGAGAGTGGGAGGTGAGAAACAAAGTAAGGCAGGAGGGTAGACTGGAGGAGAGACGAGGGGAGAGGGGTCACAGCAGCGGGGAAGAATGGGGAGAGGGTGTGGGCACCTTTTCTCGGATCTCCAGTGCCCGCTGGCACAGCGGCTCCGCCTCCTTGTATTTGCCCCTTTTGCCATAGAGCACAGCCAGATTGTTGAGTGTGGCGGCCACCTAGGAAGACAGATCTGTCCCCTCAGATGCTGGTCCTTTCAAGGACCTTGAGAATTGGAGGTTCTCCCCCATGCTGCACAACCCCAAGAGAAACAGACACTGGCACCCTCGTGAGTCAGGGGAGGGGAAATTGCTGAACTGGGTGGCTCTCGGGTTCTCCATGAGGGTGGTATCGCCCTCTAGGGGCAGCTTTAGGCATTTCTAAAGGTGTGTTTTGTTTTGGTTTGGTTTGGTTTCCATGAAAATTGGGGGCACTACTACCTTTGGGGAGGCAAGGAAGCTACAGATGTTCTGCATGTGTGGGACAGCTGTGCCAACTTTTCTATGTCGGTGAGACATTAAACAGTGACGTAAGCTTTGACACTTGGTGGGATAAGAGGTTATCTTTTCTGAGATACATCACCCCTGCCTGTATCACATGTCATAACATAGGGAATTATTTTCAGAGTTAGCTCATTTTCAGAAATATCTTATTTCTCATTTTCTCCTTTGACAACCTATTGTTTATCTTAGCATGCTATCCCTACTTATTTCTCTATCATACACAAATAAATCCGGTCTGTTGATACTTATTCTGACATCGGATTTTTAAACTCACATCCACCAATCCTCTGCTCTGTCATTTTCTAGTCCTTTTTATATAGAATGGTTTCCTTGCCCTGACTCAGCAGATTGAGTGTCGGCCTGTGAACCGACAGGTCACTCGTTCAATTCCCGGTCAGGGCACCTGTCTGGGTTGTACGCCAGGTCCCCAGGTTAGGGTGTGTGAGAGGCAACCAATCTATGTATCTCTTGCACATAGATGTCTTTCTCCCTTTTTTTTTCTCCCTTCCTTCCTTTCTAAGTAAATTAAAAAATAAAAAGAATGGTTTCCTGCCCTGGCTGGTATAGCTCAGTGGATTGAGCACGGACCTGCAAACCAAAGGGTCGCTGGTTCGATTCCCAGTCAGGGCACATGCCTGGTTTGCGGGCTAGTTTTTCAGTAGGGGGCACACAAGAGGCAAACACACACTGATGTTTCTCTCCCTCTCTCCTTCCCTTTCTCTCTCTCTAAAAATAAATAAATAAAATCTTAAAAAAAAAAAAAAAGAATGGTTTCCTGGTCTTACTCCTTCTAAATCTAAAGTTATTCATTATATATCAGACTACTATATTATGTCTTCTCATATAGCACTACTCACTACCTCAACTGTTACATTGTATTTTTACTTCGTTGTAATGTATTGTGTATATTATTATAAATTACATTCCTTGTTTCCCTTTTATATTACAACAGTATCTTCAACATTTTGGAAATTATATATGTAGGTAGATTATATTATCTATGAATTAAGTCTCAGGAAAATATTCATTATAAGAAGGAGCCATTTGGTTCTCAGGGTTGAGAACCAGTGGAATCAGCAGACAGGGTCTGGAAGAAAGGAGTCCTCACACCTCTTTCCTAAGCAACCCTAGTGACTGGGCTGAGGCCAGCAGATGGGTGAGCTAGGAGAGGTCAAAACAACATGGGGCAGGAGGGCAAGGATACTGACAGCAGGGTGGTCCGGGCCTAGGGTGCTCTCCCGGATGCTGAGGGCATCATTCAGCAAGTGGGCAGCTTCCTTGTATTTATTCTGGTCCCTGGAAGAGGACAAAAGTGTCAAGGGGTTACCCTAAATTCTGCCCGAGCCATCCCCCTCCCTTTCCTTTGGGATGACTGAGATACATTTAGGGATTGGGCCGACCATGAGGGGACACAAAGCCTGGTGTGTGTGAGCAGTGACAGGGTTCATCAACACACTCACATGGGACGCAGAACTGGGCCACGTCAAGATGAGGCCACAAGTTATTGGACACAAGAGACAAAGAGAGAGAAAGAGACCCTCTGCAGAGGAAAGACTGGAAAAGCAAAGAGCCTGAGAAATGAGTATTCTCTGAGGTCAAGGGCTCAGGTACAAAAAGAATGAGTTCTGGTACAGGAGAAAGCCCCCAAGTGGCATGTACCAGGGAGGCGCAGCAGGGAGAAGAGGAGGAGAGAGAAGGAATGAGAGCCAAAGATGGATCAAGGTAAGAATCTAGAGGCAGTTTTGTGGCCAGAAGGAGGGCAGTACTCACCGATACACCAGGGCAAGGATGTTGAGCATGGTCGCAACATCTGGGTGGCCACGGCCAGATGTGCGCTCCAGGTCCTCGAGTGCCTGCTTACACAGTGGCACAGCCACCTCATAGCGCCCCTGGGCTGCATACTGGATCACCAAGTTGTGCAGAGTCCGTAATCTCGCTGGGATCTCATATCCGCTATGCTGGGTGCTCTGGCCACGGGATACTAAATCATCCCAGAAAAGGAACAGGAAACTTCGTGTGGGGACTCTTCCTCTCTCCTTTGCTGCCTGCCCTCCCCACCCGCACTCTATGTCTTATTCCATGTCTGCGCCTGTCCTCACCAGGCTCTCTCTCTCTGGAGACCTGTCTCGACTGCTATTCTTTTGCCCACTCTCTTGAACCTGTGCCCATCACGGTCCCATTTGTTCACCCAGTAAGTCATTCACTCAACAAACGTTCACTAAATAAGCACGAGCCAGGGGCTGTGCCAGAGATACGAAGACAAGAAAAACCTGGTTCTTTCCCTTGAGGAGCTCGTGTTCTTCCACTCCAGAGTCATTCTCCCATTCCACTGCAAACTCCTTACTGGCAAGACCCCTGTCTTCTCATCCCAGTACCCCTAGTGCCCAGCACCGTACCTGGCGCATACTAAGTGCGTGATAAATGCTGATGAATAAGAAGCAGTGGGGAGGCTGAGAAAATCAAAGTACTGGCCCAGTCTCTGCCCCATCTCCAGAGGAAGTGCAGAACTTCTTTCTGGATGGTGTGTACGCCCGATATGCACGGTGAGGGACTGGGGAACAACTGGACCAGGCTCCTGCTGCCCCTCTTCACCTGCCCACTGCAGAGACAGACTCACAGCCATTGCTTTGGTCTTCTTCCTCCTCATTGGGGAAGAGGTCATCCAGGGAACCCTTGGTGGCATCGCTCTCCTTCTCTTCCTAGAAAAAAAGCAGCAGCATATACAGGCCAACACATCCCCAGTAAGCTCTTCAGAGTCCCTGTGAACCATGACATCCATGACAGGTGGGGCCCAAGAGAAGAACCTTGTCCATGTCCCCGCCTCCGGAAAGGCCAGCATTTGCCTTGCCAACCTGAGGCCTCTCCTTTGCAAATCTCGTCACTTTCCCTTCCTTCACTCCAGAGTTTCCTTCCGAAGCACCTCATTCTCCAGCCTCCACCTCTCACCCCCTCAACTCTTATAATTATAGGCCTGTGTGTTTACATTGATTATACGTCTGTCTTGTCTCTCCTGAGGGCAGGGGGTGTGTCTGATCTTACTGACCCGTACCCCAAGCGTCTACCTCAGCCTTGTGCCCGTCATCTGCCACAGCTCACACAGGGTTAGTGCCCAGCCCGCCTGTCTAAGCTACGTCCACACTGGGCAAATTTGCTGTGTCCACCAGGCATCGCAGCCCTGTGCAAACACCTCCAGCCCTCCTGCCCAGCTCTGCCAATGTGCCCCATGCACTCCATTCCACTTTCCCCAGAACAGACCAGCTTTCCAGCCCTAGAGCCTCATCAGTGCCATCCCTTCCCCCAGTACAGAAAGCCCCTCTATCTCCTTCATCATCCATCACACTCCAGCCCAACTCCTAACCATTTAAATTAAAACACAATCTAACCTAAACCTTACCATCTCCGCACCCTGCCCTCCTCATGCCTCTTTCTCAGACCATCCCAGCCCCCAGGAGCCTATCTCTGTGGAACCCCCCCACCCTCCGGCACTGACTGGACCCCGCATCCAGCACTGAGCGCCTGGGCTTCATGTTGTCGCACAGGTGTTCTCATGTGTGACTCCTGTCCTTACAGCCACATTATAAGCTCAAAAAAGCAGGGAACTCTCTTTTACAGTTTCTTTACGTGTCCCCTATACACACCTTCTTGAACTGTTTAAAGCATAAAGATATACCAATGCCTGTTGAGTGAGGGTTAATTTTACACATTTTTGAGAGCAAATTTTAAAGGGGTCTTGCTCAACTGTGTTATGCTTGCCCTGATTTTTGCACTTAGGATTCAGGGTTGGAATTGTCCGGGTGCTTACCTGTCTCCCCCACACAAACCTGTAATCGTGAGGGCAGGAACTCTGTCTGCCTTGTTCACTGTTGCATCCCGGGTGGAGTGCACAGTGCCTGGCATATGTAATATCTTTTACTTAAATGGTGACTGAATAAGTGAATATTCTTTCCCCATTGCTGTCATCTGGAGTTGGGGTCAGGACTTAAATTCTGCTATGTGTAGCAGGTTGGGCAGTGCTGCTGTCCCCTGCAGATGATGGAGCAATTGCCCCACATTTGCGATGACTCCCAACTACCCATCCCCTACCCATCCCCGCCTGTAACGCTTACTGTGGTGTGCCCATCCTCATCATACTGCCGTAGCTGCCCCAGGAACTCCAGGTGCTTCTTTTCCTCCTCCAGCTGGGCCACGGCCTGCTCGCTGCGCTGTAGCCGCTGCTGGGTACCCGCCAGCTCGTCCCGGAGCCACTGGTTCTCCTGGCACAGCCGCCGTACCTGAGCCCGTAGCTTCTGTTTCTCCGACTCCACTGTGCTCAGGTGGCTAGCCAAAGCCAGCATCACCTAGGTGTGCACATCCTGTGAGCACCAGACTCTGGCTAGGAGTGCTCAGGAATGGCAGGAGGGAAGCCTACTGGGAGGTGGCAAGACTAGCAGGAGCCAGGAAGTGGGTTTGGGAAGCAATGGTTCTACTTTCAAAATACACCCTGAATCCAGTTTCTCACTGCCTCCATAGTCACCGCCTGGGCCAAGCCACCATCAGTTCCTACCTGGATTACTACAATAGCCTCCTCACTGGCCTCTCTGTTTCTGCCCTTGTTCCCTTAGAGTCTATTCTCAACCCGGCAGCCAGATGACCTTCTTTAAAATGTTAAGTTAGAACATATCACTCCTCTCCTCTGTCCACGTAATCTGTCCCCCTCTCCCCAATCCCATGACCTCTTGAACTTCATTTTCTATTTTGCTTCCCCTCATTCATTTTACTGCAGCCACAATGGTCCCTTGTTGAACTCATTGAGAAAACTCTGGTTCAGGGCCTTTGCCCTTGCTGTCCGCTCTGCTTAGGATGCTCGTCCCCCATCTACTGCATAACTCAATCCCTCATCTTCAAACCTGGGCTCAGATGTCACCATTTCAGTGCAGCCTTTTTTGACCATCCTGTCTAAAGCCATCGGATCTCTCCTCATTCCCGAATCCCCTTCCCTGCTTTATTTTTCTCTTTTTATCCTCAGCAATTATCACTCAGGCATACTGAATCCTCTCCTTATTTATTGTGTGCTATCTGCTTCCTCCAGACAGAATGGAAACTCTAAGACGGCAAGTGTTGTGTTCAGTGATATGTCTCCTGAGCCCAGAGGACTAGTGCCTGGCACATAGTAGGGACTTAATACATATTTACTGAGTGAATGTAAGAATCTAGGACAAAGGAATCCCAAGGGACCCCAAACCTTCAATAAGAAAACTGCTCCTCCATGGGCCATTTGGCACCACCTCCTCCCTCTCACCTGGGCCTCACTCAGCCCCAGCTCAATGTTTTCCATGGAACGGCGCAGCTGCCGGGCCTTCTCATGCACCAGCCCTTCTTCGTGGCCTCCCTGCTGCAGACACTCAATGGTATGAGACAGGCTTTGTAGTACAGCCTGGTGTTCGCTGTGTAGGGCTTCCAGCCCTTGGCTCACCAGCCGAGTACTTCCCAGGATCTCCTCCTGGCTGAGCCGGTGCCCTGCAGGTTCATCCCGCTGCCCCAACACCAGGCCTGACATCCTGGCCTGGAAGACCTTGCCTGGGCTACGGAGAAAAAACAGAGCTCAGGTGAGGTAAAGATAAGTAAGAGAGGCTGAGGTTAGAGGGTGGTGGGATCCAAGTTAACAGATGAGAGTATGGGCAACCCTGCAGTTTATTCAGAGAGAGTGACCAGTGTGGAGGGATCCTACAATACTAAAAACACTAAGCTTAAGGTTGTGGGAAAAAGAGAGGAAGAGGAAATGACTTAAATGAAAAAAAAAAAAAAAATAGAGCCCTGGCTGGTGTGGCTCAGTGGATTGAGCACCAGCCTATGAACCAAAAGGACACCGGTTTGATTCCAGGTCAGGGCACAAGCCTAAGTTTCAGGCCAGGTCCCCAGTTGGGGGCGAGCGATAGACAACCAATGTATGTTTCTCTTGCTTATCAAGGTTTCTATCCATCTCTTTCTCCTTCCCTTCCCCTCTCTCTGAAAATAAATAAATAAAATCTTAACAAAAGAATAGAAAAGGAACAAAGGTCCTGAGAACTAGCAGGGAGGTTTAGAACTTAGGACCAAAACAGAAAAGGAGTTGTAGAGTTTGGGTTAGGAAAAGGAATCAGGAGAGCCCTGACTGGTGTGTCTCAGCTGGTTGGGCATCATGCTGCAAAGCGAAGGGCAGATTCCCACTCAGGGCACATGCCTGGGTTGCAGGTTCTTCCCAGGTCGGAGCACGAATGAGAGGCAACCGAGAGATGTTTCTCGCCCTCTCTTTCTCCCTCCCTTCCCCTCCCTCTAAAAATAAATAAATAAAATCTTTTTTAAAAAAGGAATCAGGAGCCCTGGCTGGTGTGGCTTAGTGGACTGAGTGCTGGCCTGGGAACCAAAGGATCACCAGTTCGATTCCCAGTCAGGGCACGTGCCTGGGTTGTGGGCCAGGCCCCCGTTTGGGGGTATGTCAGGGATTCACACATCCCAGGGATTGCCTGGGATGTGTGATGAGAGGCAATCACACATCGATGCTTCTCTCCCTCTCTGTCTCCCCCCTCTTCCCCTCTCCCTAAAAATAAATGAGTTTTTTAAAAAAAGGAATCAGGAGATGAGAGACAACAGCACTACAAGAAACACAGAGGGTGTTTGGTGACAGCTACAAAACTAACAGGTTTAAAGCAGACAGGAGATATGCAAAAATGATGCAGTGGTTTTGGAAAAAGGGAAGGGGTAAATTTCAAAGTTAAATCAGGGAAAAGAGAGAAAAGAAGAAAACAGGAGCCTTCCTTGCAGGACCCAGATGAGAGGGCTCCGAAAGGCTCAAGGTCTTCAGGCTGCATCACCCATGGAGCTAAGACCAGCCATCTCCGAATCTGGTCGGCTCTATCTCTTTCCCCACAAGCTTTCAACCCATACCTCTACCCCCACCCCCACCCCACCGCTCCCCACCCTGAGGTCTCAGGCTGTCTTCCCATTTCCTCAAAAGGGCCTTGTTTCTCACCTTTGAAGTGCTCTTACCTGTTTACAGAGCACAGCCCTTGGCTGTGGCACTCAGGCCAGAGCCCGGAAGAAACTGCTCAGCAGCCAGGGCCTCAAACGCAGCTTCCCTGCCCAAAGTCCAGAAGTCCAGCATTCCCACCCCTTCTCTCACCACTTCACAGACACCCAGAGGACCTGAGCCCCACCCAGGATAAACACCCTCCCTCCCCCTGCCCGCAAGTCTTCAAAGACGACCAGTGTCTCTCCTCTTTCTCCAGGCCAACCTCTCACCCCAAGCCTGGGGAGCTATTTTCTCCCAAGAAGGGAGTGAGACTTGATCTAGAATCTGCGGCAAGGGGCGTGTCTGGCTAAGAGTAAGGAGAAAGACCTGGTCACTCCTGGCTCAGTCACTTCCATGGCTTTCTCTGTTATGATCACCTACTAACAGGCTCTGAGAGAGTCAGCTTAGGGTGCCTCCCAGATGCCTGATGATGCAGGAAAGAATGGCAGGTCTGCTGAGCGGCTGCAGAGTCACAGGGAAACGCGGCACGGGGAGGCAGTCTCGCGGGCCTTGGAATGCGGTTGAGGAGTGCCCCAGGTCATCGACCTGCCCTGTGGCCCTGGGTAGAGATAGAGTGAGATGGGCGGGGACGATGCGGGGGAGGTACAGGTAGAGGGCAGAAGTACGCGTCACGGATGAGGACTCAGCGGCCCCACAATCCCGAGGTCATTGAGACAGTCGGTAGCGCAGGGGGCGGGGCTGGCCGACTGTCTCCTTCTGGACACGGAGGGGCGGGAAGAATAGCGGGGGGCGGAGTTTTTTAGTCTGGAGCTGTGTGAGGTCTTTCGGCGAGGGTTTGTTCATCTGTCCAAGAGTGCGGGAATAAGAAGTAGCGGAACCTCAACCCTCAGCCCCAGAGGTATCTCAAAGACTCACCCGCTGTCTGCCGACCTGGCTGCTGCGCTTGCCGGTACTGCCCCTTTAAATGCATCATGGCTACCGCTCGAGGCAATTGTTTTGACGGCTCCGAGGGGCGGAGGCCTGCTCCGCAGTCACGCGACCTAAGAGCCGCCAGAGGATTGGTTCTGACCACGCGCAGGCAGGAAAGGAGGCGTGTACACAGCTGGCTCTCTGGTTCTCCCTCCGCCTCTTTTACGTCATGAAGAAGCGACGGCACAGGGAGTCCTTAGCATCATTTGGGAGCGCCCGGTTGGTATCTAAAGGTAATGGTGGCGTGCTGAGCCCAGAGGACCTTGGGTACTCTGATGGCCCTGAGGACACTGACCCGTGCTCTGGGTTCTCTGAGCCTGGCGCCCACGGCTGCCGCTGCCCCTGGCCCGAGTCTGCTCACGGCTGCCCAGGTAATCCACCTTACCCGGAAATGAGACTGTTTCCGTTCGGGCCGCGGGAGAGGGGACCCTCGGGGAAGGAAGGCAAGGATACGAGTCTAGTCCGGCCTGTGGCCTTGGCTAAATCACTCTAATCCTCAGCCGTCTCCTCTACAAGTGTTGCCATTTCACAGGGCCGCTGGATTCCTCAGACGAGATATTGGGGGTGAAAGTGCTTTGCAGAGAACCGATTGTACAGGTTTCAATAATAAGTGACACTTACTGGGTGCCTACCATATGCCAGGCATAAGTAGTAGAGGTGTTAAATAAGTGAACTCTTTTCAACTACTCTATAAGGTAGTTAGTTATACTTTATATTAGCATTCCCATTTTTAAAAGATTTTATTCATTCATTTATTTTACAGAGAGGGGAAGGGAGGGAGAAAGAGGGAGAGAAACATCAACGTGTGGTTGCTTTTCGCGTGCCCCCTACTGGGGATCTGGCCTGCAACCCAGGCATGTTCCCTGACTGGGAATCGAACTGGTGACCCTTTGGTTGGCAGGCTGGCACTCAGTCCACTGAGCCACGCCAGCCAGGGTGAACATTCCCATTTTCATATGAGAAAACCGATGAGCAATCCAAGGTCATACACCAACTATTTGAGCTAGGCAGTCTGGCTTCAAAGCCTGAGCTCTTGACCATTATGATAGCCATTAAGAATGCTGAGATTAGAGAATACAGGGCAAGATACCCAAGAATAGGAGCCTAAGGTGAAGGTCACAAGGTCCCTAGTGGGTGATTCGTGAATCACAGAAAAGAGTTGTTGAAGCCTGCCTCTGGACCTCTCAGGCTGAAGGTAGAGTTTGGCAGATGCATACTTAAAATTCAAAACCTACTCTGTGAAATCCTGGGAATATAGCAGGGAACAAGGCAGAAATGATCCCTTCCCTCCATTTGTATCTGAAAAACTCCCAGAAATACAAAGCAGATTGGCAAAAGGCATTGGTGCTGATGGTGGTATATGGATGTGTGGCAGTTACCAGCTCTGGAAAAGGGGGTTGTTTGGGGAAAGAGAAGCTTCTCCTTCCTGGAAGAGGAGAATAGAGCCAGATTTAGTAGAGCATCAAGGGAAGAACATTCCATTATAGAACAGAAATACTTCGGAGGTGAAAGGATCGAATGAGAAGAAGTAATCAACACACACCTGGATAAACATTGCACACTGGTATTGGTACCAGCTGTGAAGGGTAAAGATTTTGGACTGCTGGTCTGGGACACTTCCAGGAGGAAGTGGGCTACACGCTAAACTTGGTCTCTGCCCTCTCCCTTGGTTCTATGATGCTTCTCCTTCAACTGGCTTTGAAGTGAAAGAGATTTATGTTCATCTCCAGGTGACAAACAATGGCCTCCTCCAGCTGCCTGCTGCCTTGTTGCTCCCTTGCCGCCCAATCCTTACCTCTGAGGCCCTTGGTGCCAAGTGTGTGTCCTGGAAGAGTCGTACCAAGTACACCATTAAACCACTGAAGATGAGGAAGTCTGGGGGCCGAGACCACACAGGTGGGAGCAAGGGCAAGAGGATTTAAGCAGGAAGGAGAAAAAACATGGTAGGACCCTGGTTCTGTATACTGCTACAGGCAGAGGAATGTAATTAAAACAGATTTATTGGACTCCTTCTACATATCGTAGTGTAGAAGAATGAGAGAATAGAATACAAAGCAATAGACAAGTGGTCTCTGTTCCTAAAGACAATCTAGATAATTGAAGAAAACTGGACACACACGACAAGTTTCATGGCAGTCTTCTTCATACCCTTCAAACTCCGACATCAGTTAACTTGAAACCTATATAATCTTATTAACCAATATCATCCCAATAAATTTAAGAAAAAAGAAAATTGCAACAGTTGAAATTGAGCACTGTTTACATAGCCCTCAGTAAACTTACTGAACTTAGTAATTTGTAAAGAATTTATCTGGAGGTTTTATACAATTTTGATAATCATATAATTATGTTTTTTGCCAAGGTTTGTGTTTCCCCATCCCCATTTACCCCATTGTGCTCTGAAAATTTTTGATCATTTTCTGCTTGAGTCAATCTCAGAAAACACTGCTCCCTGCCCAAGACAGGCCTGTTCATCTGACCTGGCTTATGTCCCCTCACTGTCTTGACCACAGGCCGAATCAAAGTGCATGGTATCGGCGGGGGCCACAAGCAACGTTATCGCATGGTTGACTTTCTTCGGTTCCGGCCGGAGCAGGAAACCAAGCCGGGACCCTTTGAGGAGAAGGTCGTCCTTGTCCGCTATGATCCCTGTAGGCAAGTCTGTGATGTGGGGTAACAATGGCGTGACTGAATGCTCTGTGGCTTTTCAGAAGATGTGGGGTTGCCTAGATGGTCTGTTCACCTGTCACTCACCCTGAACAGGTCAGCAGACATAGCTCTGGTGGCTGGGGGCAGCCGGAAACGCTGGATCATTGCCACAGAAAACATGCAGGCTGGAGATGTAATCCTCAACTCTGACCACATAGGCCGAATGGCAGGTGAGAGACAGTCACCAGATGTGCGTGGGCTGGGAGGCTGCAAGTGTTCTGGTGCTGATGAAATTCTCTTTTAGTTGCTCCTCGGGAAGGAGATGCACATCCCCTTGGGGCCTTGCCCGTGGGGACCCTGATCAACAACGTGGAGAGTGAGCCAGGCCGGGGGGCCCAGTATATCCGAGCTGCAGGTATGAAGGAAGGAGCTGCTTGGGGTCTTACAGTTTGGAAGGCCAGGGGGTGACCAAGGTCACAATTCTGTGAGTACATGGGCCCGCATCTGGTCTACTGGCAGAGGAAAAGAAGAAAAAAATGAGGAAAATGAGGATGAAGAGGTGCTTGTGTTCTTACCTAAAACATGGCATGCATCCTGCTTCAGTGTTTATGCTCCTAAAGGGCAAAGCTGCCCTTTGTGGAGGGTGGCCAAGCTGCTTCTCCCTCCTCAGGGACATGCGGGGTGCTGCTCCGGAAGGTGAATGGGACAGCCATCATCCAGCTGCCCTCCAAGAGGCAGATGCAGGTGTGTGTGGGGGTGTAAGTGGGCGGGATCAACAAGGGAGGAACTTTTGGACTGTACCTTTCCCGGCTCACATAGCTCCCAGGTGTTTTATGTGAGGGACTAGCTGGAGCTGGGTCTGACCTTTTCTGCTGCATGAAGTGACTAGGAATGCTTAGTCAGGCTGTCACCATAATGGGATAGAAAACAGTGTCTTTTGTTTTCAATTTCTGTAGGACCTGCACTCAGGCTCACTTATGTTGTGCTTTCCCCTGTCCTTTCCCTTTTCACTGAGTGTCAGAACCTTCCCAAGAGTCCTGCCCTGAACATTATCAGGCTTTTCCCCCACACGGTACATTCTCTTCCATCTGCTTTCTCTGTCAGGTGCTGGAAACGTGCATAGCAACGGTAGGCCGAGTATCCAATGTTGATCATAACAAACGGATCATTGGCAAGGCTGGCCGGAACCGCTGGCTGGGCAAGCGGCCTTCCAGTGGGCTATGGCACCGCAAGGGGGGCTGGGCTGGCCGAAAGATTCGGCCGCTGCCCCCAATGAAGAGTTACGTGAAGCTGCCCTCAGCTGCTACCCAAAGCTGATACCCCTGGACTATAATAAAATGACTCTATTTGTATCTGTTACTGTTGTTTTGGAAGGGGAGATGGTAAACACTGTACCCGGGGAAAAGAAAGGAGCAAAGAAATGTGTGGGGAGGAGAAAGGAAAGGACAGAATGGGGCAAAGACTGGGGCTGCAACCGTCTCGTTTCTCTCAGTTCCTTCACAGGTAATGGAGGAAGGGGTGATAAATGACCTACAAGGTCTTACACGCTTCTGACTTGGGCAAACGGAGCAGGCACTTCCGGTGGCAGGAGGGAGGAGGGAAAGGAAGAAGATAGGGTGGAGAGGAGGAGGTGGAGCCTCACATCGCCGAGGTGGCACCCACAGCTCCGCCCCAGGGCCCCTAGCTTTCCGCGGTTGCAGCGGACTCAGCCAAGCCGCGAGTGGCACCGCCCCCAGAACTGGGTGGGTGGCACGAAGGGCTGGGGACCTCCCCTTTCCTGCCCAGCTGTAGCAGACCTGCAAGCACTGGCGGTGACAGTGGCCCCCTCTGGGCGCTGAGTCCCTTGCAAGCCACACCCCCTGCCCCAACGCCTGTCCTGCAGAGGCACGCCCCCTCCCGCCTCTCTACCTCGACCCCCTTGGGGGACCCAGGCGGAGCCCAAATCTCTGCCAGCCAGCATCGCCGCCATCGTCTGCGCCGCGTCCCTAGCTCAGAGAAGGACAGGCCTCTCACCAGGACCCCAATCGACTTCTGAGGTGGCCAGAGCCCCACCGCGGTCCCCTGCTCCTACCCTGGGTTTTCCTCCCCCAACGAGCCCACCGACCTTTCTCCGTACCCGAGCTTGCGTCCCCCTATTCCATTGTGCCTCGGGATTCTCCTTTATCCTGCCTCCGGCCACCCATCCCCACATTGTCGCGCGTGCCCCCCTCCCCCCCACCTTCGGCTTCTCGGGTACGTGACCCTCGTCCACCAAGCCTCCTACCCCTCACCTACCGGGTCTCCTGCGCACTTTGCCCAGGGCCTTGCGTTACCCCCGCTGGCTTTGCTGCTCCAGTGCCTGCAGTCATAGGCGCCTGCAGCCCACCAGCCCCTCCTCCCAATCCATGGCGCCATGCGCCCTACCCAACCACTAGTTCTCTGGGTCTCCTTCCTCTGCGACTCACACTCCTGTGCTTCGAGCATCGGAGCTTACCATACACACTCTGGTGTCGTTCCTTAGCGCCCCACCCCCCAACACATCCTGCTCTGGGGTACCTCCACCTGTCCCAGGGCCTCGGGATTCCCTTGTAACTCTAAGACTGCCCAGCCCCCACTGTCCCCTTCCCTCTGCTCCAAACCAATCCACTCTTGGCTACAGGACCTTAGACCCTCCTTTTAGCCCCAAAATTGTGCTAATTGTGCTTTCTCTCACAACAAACACCCCAGTGTTCTGCTTGGGTCTGGCCCCACCCAGCATGCAGCAGGCTACTCCTGGGCCCTGCTTTATCCCACCCAGCCCAGCCCCTGGTGCCACATTTGCTTCCCCTCTCCTGGAGGTCCTTGATTTTCTGACTTCCCCTCTCACTTGCCTGTTCTCTTTTCCTTGTTTGCCCCAGGTGCCAGGATGGTGGGGGAACTCCGCTACAGGGAATTCAGAGTGCCCCTGGGTCCGGGCTTGCATGCCTACCCTGATGAGCTGATCCGCCAGCGAGTGGGCCACGATGGGCATCCTGAGTACCAGATCCGCTGGCTTATCCTGAGGCGTGGGGAGGATGGGGAAGGAGGTCAAGTGGACTGCAAGGCTGAGCACATCCTGCTATGGATGTCCAATGATGAGATCTATGCCAACTGCCACAAGATGCTGGGCAAGGATGGCCAAGTTATTGGGCCTTCCCAGGAAACTGCAGGGGAGGCTGGGGCTCTGGACAAATCTGTGCTGGGGGAGATGGAAACGGATGTGAAGTCCCTGATTCAGAGGGCCCTTCGGCAGCTGGAGGAGTGTGTGGGTACTGTCCCGCCTGCTCCTCTGCTTCACACTGTCCATGTGCTCAGTGCCTATGCCAGCATTGAACCCCTCACTGGGGTCTTCAAAGACCCAAGGGTTCTGGACTTGCTCATGCACATGCTGAGTAGTCCCGATTACCAGATTCGCTGGAGCGCAGGCCGGATGATACAGGCCCTGGCCTCTCATGATGCCGGTGAGGAGTGGTGCGCGGAGGAAGGGAGAGCAGGAGCGGGGCTGGGTCGGCTTAGGGCCTCACAGGACACTAGTGGGAGTCTCTGATCTCATCAGTACATAAGTGATCTGTTGCTCTTCTCTCAGAATTGTAAGAAAAGGCGGTGGGGAGGTAGGTTTGGGCATGTCTGCAGAAGGAGGAAAACTGAGTGTCCAAAAACCTCATATTAACTGGCTTTCTATGGAAGTTTTGTCTTTTGAAGCAAATCAGCAAATCCCGTCATTCCTAGTGTGTGGTGGAAAAGGGTTGGACTGAGGAAGTCTAGGAGAGATGTCTGGGAAGTGTGAGGTTAGGGAGCATTTCCTGACTGGGGTGTGGGTTACAGGGACCCGGACCCAGATCCTTCTGTCACTGAGCCAGCAAGAGGCCATTGAGAAACACCTGGATTTTGACAGCCGCTGTGCTCTGCTGGCTCTGTTTGCACAGGCCACGCTCTCTGAACACCCCATGTCCTTCGAGGGCATTCAGCTGCCACAGGTATTCTGTCGGGGCATTGGGGGTGAAGCTAGGAAAATCTAGGGACTAGGCCTTTACACCTCTCCATAGAGAATGGTGTAGAGAGGGGGGCTAAAGGCTGGACAAAATGGATATAAGCCAAAGGTTGTGTCCTACAGGTCCCAGGAAGGCTGCTCTTCTCCTTGGTGAAGCACTATTTGCATGTCACCTCCCTCCTGGACCAACTGAATGACAGTGCCGCAGAGCCAGGAGGCCAGAACAGCGCTGCTCCTGAGGAGTTGAACGGGGAGAGGTGTCGCCTGGAGCTGGAATTCAGCATGGCCATGGGCACCCTGATCTCAGAGCTGGTGCAGGCCATGCGCTGGGACCGGTCCTCAAGCAGACAGGGGCCCTCAGCGCGGTCTTCCAGTTCTATCTTCCAGCCCCCGCTGGCAGGTGCAAACCTTGGGCTGCCACCCACCCAGGCCCAGCCCTCCCTCAGGAGGTCAAGGCGGTTTCGCCCTCGCTCTGAGTTTGCAAGTGGCAATACCTATGCCTTGTACGTACGGGATACACTGCAGCCGGGCATGCGAGTGCGGATGCTGGATGATTACGAGGAGATCAGTGCTGGGGACGAGGGCGAGTTCCGGCAGAGCAACAGCGGCGTGCCCCCTGTGCAGGTGAGCCAGCGCGTGGTGGCGGGGCACTGTCGGGGATCTTTTTGGGTGACACATAGCTGGGGCTTCCATGCAGGGGGCTCTGGCAGGTCACCCGAGAAGAAAACCCCAAGGGAACTGAAATGGTCAAAGGGGGGTCAGCAATTGAGAAGGGGGGCATTTGAAGGGCTGAGAAAATCTGAGTTTAGGAGTCTGTGAGGTCAGAAAGATCCCCAGGAAGGAACTGATACAGCAAGGCTCTCCCAAAGGCCAGGGTCAGGGAGGCAGGGTGGTTGATGCCAAGAGGAAGTGCAAGGGCACGAGCCATCGAGGATGGGTGAGCGGATGAGGCAGAGTCCGTGTCAGTAAGGGGAACGCATCCTGTGCGCGTGCCCGTCCTCTCCCTATGCCAGTGTTTTGCTCTCTGAAAGTTTTTCCAAACCTGGACAAGGGTCACCTGAGGGCTGTCTGTCTTCATCACTGGGCCACAGCCAGTCGTTAAGTGAGCTCTCTATTCTGCTTCCCTCCCTGTTTCTCCCCCCATGTCTTCCAGGTGCTGTGGGGATCAGCGGGCCGCACCTATTGGGTACACTGGCACATGCTGGAGATTCTGGGTTTTGAGGAAGACATTGAAGACATGGTTGAGGCTGATGAGTGCCAGGGGGCAGTGGTCAGTGGAGCCCAGGGTGTAGGTGAGCCCAGAGAGGAAGCTGGAGTAAGCTTTGAGCACAGGAGCAGTGATCTGGCTGGGTGGGCAGTGACATCGCTGTGCCCTATGACCCATTTCTACAGCCCTGCCCTCCTGGCGGTGGAAGCCCATGACAGAGCTCTATGCCATTCCCTACGTGCTGCCTGAGGATGAGGACACTGAGGAGAATGAGCACCTGACCCAGGCTGAGTGGTGGGAGCTCCTCTTCTTCATCAAGAAGCTGGACGGATCTGCCCATCAGGAGGTTCTCCAGATCCTCCAGGAGAACCTGGATGGGGAGGTAGAGCCAGCCCAGAGAGACAGAGAAGTTGGAGGGCTCCCCTGCAAGGGTTGCACTGTGACAGAGCATTTGGGAGGCTCAGGATGGGTGGGGAGATTGGCAGTGTGAGGGGCTGCAGGGGAGGGATCTAAAATGTTCGGGGTGTTGGCAAGCTGTTTAGGAGGAGCCAGCTGCCAGCCATTAGAGGTTCAGGATGGAGAAGGCATATGCAGAGATCTCCGCCCCTACCAAACGGCCCTGGAGCCTCTCTGTTGGCAGGGATGCCTGCAGTGAGAGCTTCTCCCCGATGACAGATTCTGGACGACGAGATCCTGGCTGAGCTGGCTGTGCCCATGGAGTTGGCTCAGGACCTGCTGCTGGCTCTGCCACAGCGACTCGATGACAGCACTCTCAGGGACCTGCTTAACTGCCGTGTCTACAGGAAATACGCGCAGGAGGCCCTGGCAGGGCAGCCAGCTTACCCATCCCCACTGGAAGCCCAGGACCAGCCTCAGGAATCAGCAGATGCAGCCAGAGTGAAAGGTGGGGCACGGCACAGAAACAGCAGCTCTGCAGAGTGGCCTCCAGGCGGCCGTGAGCACAGGAGAGAGGGCTGTGCTGGGTTTTGTGCAATCCCGTTTGGAAGAGATGGCCCCTCAGGGAGAAGCCAAAGCTTAGAGATGAGCAATGAATGAGAAATGCAGATGTGCTCCTTCCAAAGAATGAAGGAGGGTGTAATGTTTAAAGCCTTAAAAAGACCCCCCCCCCCCAATTAATTTTTTCTATTGTAGAGAAAAACAAATTATTGCTTATTTTTAGATACTCTAAATGCTCTGGTCTTTTGTAGTCAGGAAGCTCCTTTGCAAGTTTAAGGACATACAATATAAAATTTGTCATGAAGTTATAAGTACATAATGTGATACAACGAGATCCTGAAACCTACCTTTTAGGGGGACAAAACAAATCAAAAACATTTTTAGGATAAATTAGGAAACAAGATTGAGAGTTATGACTCTGTCCTTCTCTGATTCTTTACGTCACTAACAGTGGCCAACCCTGTGAATTCCCTTATCCTGTAGCAGAAGAACCCCTGACGCAGCACCCCAACAGTCCCCTGCGACATCTGGTGGAGGGTTATGGGCCAGCTGGGAAAATTGTCCTGGATCTGGAGCAAGCCCTCAGCTCAGAGGGGACCCAGGAGAGTGAGGTCAAGTCGCTGCTGCTGCCGTTGCAGCGGCAACCCCAGCCCTTCCTTGTGCTGATTCGGAGCCTCGACACTCCAGCGGCCAACAAGGCCCTACACCTGGCCATTCTGAGGTGATGGGGTGGTGAGAGGTGGGGTGGGCCAAGGGGCCTCCGAGGCTCGCTGCACATCTCCCCTCCCACCCCTGCACCCCAGAATCCTGACGCGGTTGGTGGACTTCCCTGAAGCACTGCTGCTCCCCTGGCACGAGGCCATGGACGCCTGCATGGCCTGTCTGCGGTCCCCAGACACTGACCGAGAGGTATCCCTGCCCTGCTCTGGGGAGACGCCGAAGGCAGAGGACAAGGGGCAGCCTCTGATGAGGCAGACCTGCTGGGCGGGGCTCTGAAGGGTGCAGTGGAGCCTTCGTGCTCTTGGTGTGGGTTTTGTTTTTAAAATTGAATTTTATTTTTTTAAGACTTTATTTATTTATTTTTAGAGAGAGGGGAAGGGGGGGGAGAAAGAGAGAGGGAGAGACATCAGTGTGTGTTTGCCTCTCGCACCCTCCCACCGAGGACCTGGCCCACAACCCAGGCATGTGCCCTGACCGGGAATCAAACCTGCAACCCCTTGGTTTGCAGGGCTGCACTCACTCCACTGGGCCACACCAGCCAAGGCTGAATTTTATTTCTTTAAATAGGTAATACACACAGTTCACAAATCAAAACAAGGTATACACTGAGAATTCTCACTCCCACCCGAATTCCTGTTTTCCCCATACCCCCCAAACGCCCCTTAGTGGTAACCACTTGTATTAATTTACATATCCTTGTGTGTTTTCTATGTAAATATAAACAAACCCAAATATGTGATCTCTCCTCCCTCAAATGTGAGATTTTATTTGCCATGCCCTTTTTTACACAAAAGGTTATGTTCATATTTGCATCAAGGGCCTCAGTGACTCCCATTTGGCTGGACCTGTGGGGAGGAGGGGGATGAAGGAGGCAGAGGGGGCCGTTACATCCCATAATCCCCTGCCACAATGACATCCTGGGCATGGAAGGCTTGGGAAGGGGTCAAAGGACTAGGGTCCTGGTGACAGTGGGTATCTATAGTATTCACCTTTGGCTGTTACCCAGATTTTAGTTTCCAAGGTGGATTCCCTTGAGTGTGCACACACACCTCTGGTCCCTCTCGGCCGCCTCCCTGCCGACAGGTGTCTCTTAGTTCCTGAGGATCTGAAAATGCAGCTGCACAGCTGATCCTTGGGACAGCTGGTCCTGAAAAGAAAAGCCAGGGTGCACTCCGCACCTGTTGCGAACAATCAGTAGTTAAGAACCCTAGCGGGACAGGGCATCTTCTGGCTTCGTTTCAGTTGTCTCTGGTTCCCTCACTCCACCCAGCCCTCGTGTCTCCATCCCTGTCTTTTTCCTTCCTCCCTCTGTCTCATTCACTGCAGTAGCCCCAGCACCCAGCACACAGTCGGTGTGAGTAAACTGCTACAAATGCTCTGCGGCCTGTGTGTTATCCCCTTTACTCACCTTCCCTGCCCCCATCCTAGGTACTCCAAGAACTGATCTTCTTCCTGCACCGCTTGGCCTCGGTGAGCAGGGACTATGCCGTCGTGCTGAATCAGCTGGGAGCCCAAGAAGCCATCTCCAAGGCCCTGGAAAAACACCTGGGAAAGCTGGATCTGGCTCAGGAGCTGCGGGACATGGTGTTCAAGTGTGAGAAGCATGCCCACCTGTACCGGAAACTCACCGCCAACATCCTGGGAGGCTGTACCCAGGTCAGGAGGGAGGGCGGGGAAGCCTGTGGGCTCATAGGCAGGTGAGGATAGACACCTGAGCACTGGAGGGGAGTGGGAGGGTGTTTCTGAAGTGGGGGCAGGCAGGTGAGTCTAGTATACCTGGGGGCATTTGTTCTCTGCACCTCTGCCCCACATGGACCTGTTCTGCCAGGGTTATGGAGGAATCCCATTGCTGCTGAGTCTTTCTCCATTAGTATTTCTGTGTTTCTCCACGTTCCTCCCTGCCCCCTGGGCCCCTTCTCTCTGGTGTTCCGGCTGCAGGTGGTGCTGGGTCAGATTGAAGACCACAGACGGACCCACCGACCCATCAACATACCCTTCTTTGACGTGTTCCTCAGATATCTGTGCCAGGGTTTGTGCCTGTCCCCACATTCCTCCACGTTCCCACCCCTGCGTCTGTTTTCCCTCCACATGTACCAGGCTGTGACCGCCACCCCTTCCCACTGTCCCCAGGCTCCAGTGTGGAAGTGAAGGAGGACAGGTGCTGGGAGAAGGTGGAGGTGTCCTCCAACCCGCACCGGGCCAGCAAGCTGACGGACCGCAACCCCAAGACCTACTGGGAGTCCAACGGCAGCGCCGGCTCCCACCACATCACCTTGCACATGCAGCAGGGCGTCCTCATCAGGTAACATGCTCCATGCGCATGCTTGGCCACACCTATACTTTCTCACGGTTTCCACATTTGTTTTGGGGGAAGCACCACCCCCATGAACATGATCAAAGGGTCCCCTTGGCTCTGTCTTCAAGGACATGACTGGTTCCAGTTCCAATTGGTTCCTCTTCCCTGCTCCCAGGCAGCTGACTCTGCTGGTGGCTAGTGAAGACTCGAGCTACATGCCGGCCAGGGTGGTGGTGTTCGGGGGTGACAGCACCAGCTCTCCTAACACAGAACTCAACTCGGTAGGGACCCCTGTGCCATTAGACCACCCCTCACGGGACCAACTCTCCTGCCCGGACTCGGACTCCTACCTTCCTCCCTGCCTTGCGCCCTGTAGGAAGCGGTAGCCCTGCGCCTTTGTGCTGGCATCAGGCCCCGAAGAGTGAGGGTGGCATTAGTACCCTTTCATCAGGACATCACACAGCCAGGGTGGGTGAAGGGAGGGACAGAGCGAGGGGACAGGAACAGACCTGTGCTTTCAGCACTCTCGTCCACACATGTGGGAGCAAAACCCTCTCTGCCGCCCCCCCCCCCCCCCGCCAGGTCAACGTGATGCCCTCCGCCAGCCGGGTGATCCTCCTGGAGAACCTGAACCGCTTCTGGCCCATCATCCAGATTCGCATAAAGCGCTGCCAGCAGGTAGGGCGGGCTGTGATGGGTGGCTCCCTGGCACGGGGCTCCGAGCCCTGCAGCTGTTGTAGGCCTTGGGCCAGAGCTCCAGCCTGGGTCGTGGGCAGCTCCAGGGGTGAGGCATGAGGGTGTGGCTGACTCCAGCCCATTCTGAGGAGAATGTCGACCAGGTGAAAACAGATGTGTGCGCCTTGCAGGGCGGTATCGACACGCGCGTTCGAGGGTTGGAGGTCCTGGGCCCCAAGCCCACATTCTGGCCAGTGTTTCGGGAGCAGCTATGTCGTCACACACGCCTCTTCTACATGGTTCGGGCACAGGCCTGGAGCCAGGACATCGTGGAGGACCGCAGGAGCCTCCTGCACCTGAGTTCCAGGTGTGTGTGAGTGCGTGTGTGCCTGTGTGTGTAAAGGGTGAGAGTATGACAGATGGCTGCTGGGCAGGTTCTGTGGGGGCAGAAGATAAGAGAGCGAATATGCTTGTGGAGGGGCTGGGATGCTCTGCAGTTTTGGGAGGGGAGGAAATGATAAAGAGAAGAGATTTCGCTGGGGGGCTGGCAGTGGGATGTGGCAGCTCATGTGTGGGAGCTGTCCAGTAGTGTGCGGGGTTTGGCCTGGGTGCTGGGGGTGAGCCGGCAATCAGTCTGGGTGGTCCCTGGGGTCACCGAGGCCTCAAGTCTCTGACCCTTCCTCCTCCGTCCTCGTCTCCAGACTCAATGGGACTCTGCGCCACGAGCAGAATTTTGCCGATCGCTTCCTCCCTGATGACGAAGCCGCCCAAGCCCTGGGCAAGACCTGCTGGGAGGCCCTGGTCAGCCCCCTGGTGCAGAACATCACCTGCCCTGGTAAGCACCCCGGCCCCTGGCCCTCTTTACCATCCTGTTGTTTGCCCACTAACCAGCCTCTTCTTGCTCTGCCCTAGAGCCACCTGGCCCTGATACTCTTGGCCCTTTTGGGACCTGCCTGTTTGTTGGCAACCCCAGTGCCCCCTTCTCATAGCCTACCTCCTTCCCCACGTCTCTCAGGGCCAGCTGACACCATAAGATCGGGAGGGACTTTGCCGCCTCCTTTCCCCATATGAGTCTGTCTAGTTGCTCTGTCTCCACACTCCAGTCCCGCCAGCCTCTCCCTCTCCCTGGAGATGTGCTCTGTGTTGGCTTGTTTTCCCTGCCTTCTAGATGAGGACGGCATCAGCCCCCTGGGCTGGCTGCTGGACCAGTACCTGGAGTGTCGAGAGGCTGCTCACAACCCCCAGAGCCGTGCGGCAGCTTTCTCCTCAAGGGTGCGTCGCCTCACCCACCTGCTGGTGCACGTGGAGCCCTGTGAGGCGCCTGCTGTGGTGGGGGCCGCTCCTCAGCCCAGTGAGTACCAGGGGATTCGGGCAGGAGCTCAGGTACGGTATGGCCCTGTGTGTCCCCGTTCACGTACTATACAGCTTCTGCCCCCACTCACCCTACTCTTCCCTGTGTGCTCAGCCTATTCATCTTCCAGCTGTTTGTCACTCCTACCCAGGAGCACCATTTGGGGTGGCAAGATGTCAGGAAAGGCCCCAGGGCTCACCCTTGAATGGGGATGGAGGAGCTGAGGGGCTGCCCCCATCTTGCCTCTGCACCTCCCTCTGTCTCCACAGAGGGCAGAAACAGAAGCCACGACTGGAGCTCCCTGGCTACTCGGGGGCTTCCCAGCAGCATCCTGAAAAACCTGACCCGCTGCTGGCAGGCTGTGGTGGAGGAGCAGGTGGGCAGGGCCCGTGCTGGGAGGGACGGTGGGGCTGTACGGTGGCCTGTTGGGCTGCCGCCTCACGCCGCTGCCCCTTTCCCCCCAGGTGGACACTTTTCTGGCCGCACATTGGCGGGACGATGACTTTGTGCCGCGCTACTGTGAGCACTTTCATAGGCTGCAGAAGTCCAGCTCTGAACTGTTCGGGCCACGGGCAGCCTTCCTGCTGGCGCTGCAAAATGGCTGTGCTGGGGCCTTGCTGAAGCTCCCGTTTCTTAAAGCCACCCACGTGAGCCTCCCAACCTCGCCTCGGCCCCGGGCCTCTTCCCACAGGCTCTCTCCATTCCCACCTCCTCAAAGTGGCCCTGCTTTCCATTCCCATTCAACAAGCTACATGCATCGGCATACAACCATGTTACCTCAAGTTCAAAGAAAAAAGTCATTACCCATAGCGTGCGGTCCTGCTATACCTTGATACACTTTCTCCTCTTTGAATGCATGATTTATTTAACAGTCTAGTCAAGGGGAGCCCAAGTGCTCTCTCCTGTGTTTCTTGATCAGTACATTAAACGCCTTTTCCAGCATTGCTATTTGCCCTCATTTTTTATTTGTGCATAAATTCCATCTAATGGATGTATTATCATTTACTCCCCCATTTCCATCATCCCATAAATATTTAACAAGTGCTTAAAATGTGTCAGACACTGTGATAAGAGCTGAAGATAGACGAAGTCTCTCCCCTCAAAAGTTTACCATCTTCTAGGGAAGACACGGAGTTAAGCAAATGACCAGTAAACGAAAATGTGACAGGCTCCCTGGTGCACAAAGACCGGAGCAGCCGGAGTGGGAGCGGCGGCTGCCTGGTGGCTGCCTGTCGTTCTGTTCCGTCAGTAACGCTGCGGCGTGACCATCTTTGTGCACGTAACTTATCTCCTCATATTGTTGTTGCTAGTTCGACATTTAAACATGCTCAATGTGAAAGAACACCTCATAATTGTTAGTGTTGATTTGCACAATTGTTAACGACTTTATAAAAGTTTTATGAAAGTGTTGACTGGTTAATGCAGCTTCGAGCCATTCACATCTACTGCGTCTGACCCGTCTCCCTGCTCCCACCCACCGCCTCCTCTTGCCAGTTCATGGTTTTCCTGTGCTCTTCCCACTGCCCAGGTGAGTGAGCAGTTTGCCCGGCACATCGACCAGCGGATCCAGGGCAGCCGGATCGGTGGGGCCCAGGGGATGGAGATGTTGGTGCAATTGCAGCGGTGCCTGGAAACTGTCCTGATTTTCTCCAGCCTGGAGATGGCCACCACATTTGAGCACTACTACCAGTGAGTGTGGACCTAGGGAGCGAGAGTAGGGGGGAGGCAGGACGACAGGGGCAGGTACAGTTCTTGGGGCCTGGAAGTCTAGGGTGCAGGCTGGCTGGAGGCTGGGAGCCCGAGGCTGGGCCATGCCGAGAGCCCGCACTGAGACCTGGCCTGGGCTGTGTGTGCTGCAGGCACTACATGGCGGACCGGCTCCTGAGCCTGGGCTCGAGCTGGCTGGAGGGGGCCGTGCTGGAGCAGATTGGTCCCTGCTTCCCCAGCCGCCTCCCCCAGCAGATGCTGCAGAGCCTGAGCACCTCCGAGGAGCTGCAGCGCCAGTTCCATGTCTACCAGCTCCAGCGGCTTGATCAGGAACTCTTGAAACTGGAGGACACAGAGAAGGAAATACAGGTGGGTGCCAGGGAGGGGATTAGCAAATGGCAGCTAGGAAAGGAGTGACACACAGCAGACCAGAGGAGGCCCACTGGATTTTGGGAACCCTGTGCTTCTTCCCTTCAGGTGGGCCATGAGGCCCGTGGCAAGGAGCATGAGAGAGAGTGTGAAGAGGAAGCCGAGGAAGCTGGAGCAGCAGCGGCCGCAGATGTGGCAGAAGAGGAGGGGGAGAACGAGGACCTTTACTATGAAGGGGCAATGCCAGAAGTGTCTGTGCTTGTCTTGTCCCCACGCTGCTGGCCCATTGCCTCCCTCTGCCACACACTGAACCCCAGAACCTGCCTGCCCTCCTACCTGAGGGGCACTTTGAACCGATACTCCAACTTCTACAACAAGAGTAAGGAGGAAGGCAGAGGGAACTGGGGAAGAACCTGGGGCTGGGAGCTTTAATGGGGTGGATTTGAGAAGGAAGAGCAGGAGGTTGGGTTTGGGGTGGGGGTGGGGTTATCATGTGCCAGGTCCCCAGAGTATTGCCTTTTCTGTCCTTGAAATAAGACCCAGAATTGTCTTTGT
Organism: Macrotus californicus; assembly: GCA_007922815.1. Lineage (NCBI taxonomy): Eukaryota > Metazoa > Chordata > Mammalia > Chiroptera > Phyllostomidae > Macrotus > Macrotus californicus. The sequence continues at coordinate 143,735 of VMDR010000190.1, read as the reverse complement.
GGGTGATGAGGAGAACAGAGGCAGGTACCCGAGGCCACCAGGAAGGGCTCACTCTCCCTCAGTGGGAGGTACCTGCTTCTGGTCAGCCACCGTAACTTAAGCTCCCCACTTGGGGCTGATCCTGGGCCAGGCAGTGGCAAAGGAGGGGAAAAGAATCAGACCTGCCCTCAGGGAGTCTCAGACATTGGCTTCTCTCTCAGGGATAGTCCAGTTAATGGGAGCACCTGTCCGTCCTTCCTTCCTTCATGGTTTTGTCTCCCTAAAAAAACAGTGAACTCACTCTGGCTGATGTGGCTCAGTGGATTGAGTGCGGGACCGTGAACCAATGGGTCCCTGGTTTGATTCCCAGTCGGTCACGTGCCTGGGTTGCAGGCCAGGCCCCCAGTAGGGGGCACACAAGAGGCAATCACGCACTGATGTTTCTCTCCCTCTTTTTCTCCCTCCCTTCCCTTCTTTCTAAAAATAAGTAAATAAATTGTTTTTAAAAACTGAGGAACTCCTCAGAGGCCCTAATCAGAGCCTGCCTGGTACAGGGCTATGCACATGGCGGGCTCCCCAGTGCCTAAGGCTCACGTGGGAGTCAGCAGAGAAGGCTGACCTCTGGAAGGCTCAGGCCAGGAAGCACAGTGTCCATAAATGCTGGGCCACATACTCTGCAGAGACTGGCAGGGGCAAAGCTCAACTGACGGTGCACCATAGCCAGCCCCACTCCCTCCTTTCCCTGCTCTTAGTCTCTCCCCTCCCTGACCCTTCTCAGGTCAGAGCTGCCCTGTCCCAGAGCAGGTCCCGCAGAGGCGGCTGCAGTGGACGTGGCTGGGCCGGGCTGAGCTGCAGTTTGGGGACCAGACCCTGCACGTGTCCACCGTGCAGATGTGGCTGCTGCTGTACCTCAATGACCTGAAGGTGGCCTGCCTGCCCTCCTCCATGCTGTCTCCCGCCCTGCCTCTCACCTTTTTCCTAAACTTTGACTCCCATCCTCTCCCCTCCACCCTCTCCGCCCCACTTTTGGGGGAAGCCCTGAATGTTCCTTTCTCTTCTCTAAGGAAGTTTCCATAGAAAGTCTGCTGGCGCTCTCGGGGCTCTCTCCAGACATGCTGAATCAGGCAGTTGGGCTTCTTACCTGTTCAAGAGGCCCCCTAGACCTTCATGAGCAAAAGGATGTCCCAGGAGGTTCGTACTTAGGGCGGAGGGGCTTGAGCCAGGGTCAGCCTCATCATAGGTCACCCCCCCCCCCCCTCCGAGTGACCAGTACTTGTTTCAGGTGTGCTCAAGATTCGCGATGACAGCGAGGAGCACAGGCCAAGGAGGGGCAACGTGTGGCTCATCCCACCTCAGACCTACCTGAAAGCTGAAGATGAAGATGGCCGGAACCTGGAGAAGAGACGGAACCTTCTGAACTGCCTCATTGTCCGAATCCTCAAGGCCCATGGAGACCAGGGGCTGCACATTGATCGGCTTGTCTGTCTGGTAGGCGGGGGTGGGCACTGAATGAGGGAACTTTGGGGTGGGGTGCATGTGGTCCACGGGGGCAGGTGGGTCCACATTTGAAGCCTCTGGTTCGCATGGTGCCTGTAGGCATGAAGATTGAGGTTGGCGTGCACCTGGTGTCCTTGGAGCTGACTGCCCTGGCAGCTTGTGCTTAGGGTGGAAGCTAGATGTGGTGTAAGCTGGGCGTCTCTGACCTATTGTTCCCCTTCCTTCTCCATGCCAGGTGCTGGAGGCCTGGCAGAAGGGCCCATGTCCTCCCAGGGGTTTGGTCAGCAGCCTGGGTAGGGGGTCTGCCTGCAGCAGTACTGATGTCCTTTCCTCCATCCTGCACCTCCTGGGCAAGGGCACAGTGAGACGCCATGATGACCGGCCCCAGATACTGTCCTATGCAGTCCCCGTGACTGTGATGGAGCCTCACACCGAGTCCCTGAACCCAGGCTCCTCAGGCCCCAACCCACCCCTCACCTTCCATACCCTGCAGATTCGATCTCGGGGTGTGCCCTATGCCTCCTGCACCGTCACCCAGAGCTTCTCTACCTTTCGGTAGCCCTGGAGATTGGGACCAGGGCTGGAGCTTTCTACAGAAATAAAACGCAGGAGTTGGAGGACATGGCCTGTGTGGTGACTACTAGGGATCTGACAGGGCACAGGGCGCTTTCCTGGTTAAAAGGGAAGAAGAGTCCTCTGGTTCCGAGGCCATCTCGTGCCAGCAGCCACTCGTAGGGTGAGGGTGACAGCCTGGGGAGGAAGGTGGAGGGAGTCAGGTGTGACTAGCAGTGCCCTCTCGGCAGGGAATGAGGTGGACAGGGATAGACCTCCCCCTCTCGGAGGGGGTGTGATCAGCAGTGCCTTCACCCGGCAAGCTGGAGACTCAAGCCCATCTTGCCGTGTGCTGGACAGCATGTAACTTGGGCATATTATCCAGCGGGGCTCCATTTCCTTTGTGGAACTGGACCAGTCACTGTGGGATTCCGACGAGCACCAGGTGTGGGAGCATTTGACTCGGGGCGGCCTTGCCAGTGGCCGTCACACCCAGCAGTGAGTGCGCCTTCCCTAGTAAGGCGGACGGGGAGATAGAGGGCCCTTGAAGGCACCCAGGCCCCCCGAATGTGTGCTGTCCAGACGCTTTAGGATCTGGGTTGGAAGCGGACCTAGATGGAACTCTCCTCCTCGTTGCCCCCCTCCTGGCTGTGCAGAGCAGCCCACTATCACCAAAGCCAAACCCCACCAGCCCGGTAGGCAGGGCTGTGCTGCTCGGATTGCTCCCCTGGCACCACCCACACTGAGGCAGGGCGCGTCCCACTAGGGGGCCGAGTGCCAGGAATGGAGCTCTGCCTTTTGGCAAAGGCCATCAGGGGAGGAGGGGAGGAGTGACCCGGGCATCCTGAGTCCATGGTTCTTGCAGCCAAGAGGTGACTATGAGAAAGCTACAGAAGAAAGGAGGCGGGTGAAGGGGTGAGTCAGGTGGTGACAGGGGGCTCAGAGGCCAGAGAGAGAACTGGGTGCCACCCAGGACAGATTTGGAATAGAATCTGTAAGGGAAAAAGAGGTCAGGGCTTGGGAGAGTCAGGGTGCCCAGGAGGAGGCAACGAGCCAGAGGGCCTGTGCCTGCTTTGCTCTACGGTAGGGTGGTCCTCACAGCAGACACAGGCAGCAGCAGTCTCGGGCGGGGCGGGCCCCAGGGCACACCCAGGCTGTTGCAGTGTCCCACCTGGGTGCCTCTCCGCCTTCATGTCAGAGATCACGACCTACTCTCTCTTATTGGTCCAGGCCATGCCTATTCTGGAGGTAGCCTTTAGGGTCCAGAGCTTTTTGCCCTTCTCTGGGTTCCTGTGCTCTTTATGAGCCTGTCCTTCACCAGAAGCCCAAAGAGCCTCTGGGCTCTAGTAACCAGGCAAGTGTGCAGCACACGGAGGGGACAAGACAGGTCTTTCCCCCACTTTAACACTGCCCCGCCGCCGCCGCCCCCGGGACTCCTGCGTGGGCTGAGCTCCGTACCACTGGTCTTCCTCCCTGTACTCGCTCAACTCCATCTACCCTCAGCCACCCTGTGCCTCGGTCTCCCACAGGGACCTACCTGCCCATCTGCAGTGGACAGTCTCCAGCATTTCTTAAGTGAAGAACTCACCGACTGTCACCCCAAAACTTGGCACATTCTTATCTGCCATCCAGCTCCTGTGTTGCCCACTGTCCTTAGCACCCAATCTAACCCCACCCTCAGACTCTGGCTTGGCTGATGTGCCCTCCTTCAGCCATCCAGGGAGCAGTCCTGACGTGGCCTTTCCCTCGCCAGCACCACTGAAGGCCTGAGCCTCTTTGTCCGCCATCAGAACTTGCCATCCCCAGAGGGCAAACCCTGGGTGACTCAGTGGACAGCAGTTCGCTACCCTGACCCCCTGTGAGACCATCCCCACAGCCTCAATTCCTCGTATCCCTGCAGCCGGTTTGCACACTGAGGACCATACATTGATTCCATTTATATGAAGTGTCTCAAAATAGAGACTGGTTTAGCGATTGCCTTGAGCTGGGGGAACTAGGAAGAAATGGGAAGTGACTGCTAGAGGGCATGGGGTTTCTTTAGGAAGGGTGTCGAAAATGTTATAAAATTTATTGTGATGGTGGTTGCACTATTCTATGAGTGTACTAAAAATCACTGACTTGTACATTTTAAATGAGTAAATTGTATGGTATATGTGAATTATATTGCAATAAATCTGTTACAATAAATAACAAACAACATCCACCCCAATAAACCCACAACTAAAGCTCGGAAGGCTTGGGAGCCAACGCAGCCTTGCAGTAGACGCAGGTGTTCTTGACCAGCCTTCATCTGAAACCCGTTCTCATGCCAGGAGACTTACCACCATAAATCCAGATGTAAGACAGGGCCCATCTCCCACCATGTAAAAGGGCAGGTACCTGCTTTCCCAGCATCCTTCTGCAGCCATGTAAGCAAGGCCTGGCTAATCAGTTGCCTCTGCCAGGAATTTCTGAATCTAGAGCCAAGCAGGAGGAAAAGTGGAGCAGACCCTTGGTGGCAGCAGTGATATCTTCACATCAACACTCTGGTTCCAGGGTAGGATTTAGAGTGCTTTTAACTGCTCAGAACCACCTCCCCTCCACAACACACATTTTAAAGCTACTCTCCAACCTCCTTAGTGCTTCTGTGAGACTAACAGTTCAATAGTCTTTTTCTGCTTTTATCAGCCAGAATCTGTTCTTTGGTTTTATAATATTGTCACAGGACCCTATAGCTCTAGCTCCCTCCTCCCTCTGGGCAAGGCAAACTATCCTAATTATTAGCCTTCTGCTTACAATCCCCGAGACAGGAGCACTTACATGCTTCATCTCACCATCATCAGAACATCTTGTACCCCATTCCAGAAGTATTAAGCAATAAACAATCCTAGTTTCCTTTTAATTTTATTTTTAGACAGAGGGGAATGGAGGGAGGGAGAGAAACATCAATGTGTGGTTGCCTCTCACATGCTCCTTACTGGTGACCTGGCTCACAACCCAGGCTTGTGCCCTGACTGGGAATCGAACCCGTGACCCTTTGATTTTCAGGCCAACGCTCAATCCACTGAGCCATACCAGCCAAGGCACAGTATTTTTTTCCCTTCCTGCTTGGAATTTCCTGAGCTAGGGATTGTAAGTTTCAATTCTAGAAAATTTCCAGCCTTTTTCACACCTAGAACTATGATGTCCCACCTTCTCACTGTATCTCGTTTTTTTGTGGGGGGGGGGGTAGTTTTTTCCCCATTGCCATTTAGTCCCCTTATATTCTCTTCCCCGCTCCAGTGTTTTCTAACCTCATTTCCTTAGTTTCCATTTCTTTGTACCCCTGTGCTCTACCTGTGTAACTTCTTCAGGTTTACTTCCGGTTCACCTTTTCAGGTTGCGTCTTATCCACTGCTTAACCATGACATTTCTAAATCTGTATTTTCATTTTTAAGTTTTAAACAAACTGGTGTTTTGATATCCTTTTCATTAGTCATGCTTTTTCATTAAACATAAAACATTTTGTATTTTGCACGTGATACTTTCTACATCTGTCTTTGCTGGTCTGATTCTGTTATCTGTTGTTCCAGATAACAGACTTGCTCATAGGAGTTTCCTTCCCTGTGTGCTTTGTTTCATTGTAAACTCAGTCTTTGAAGTTTTATCTGAGGTACCTAATTCCTTGAGGCCTAGGTTTAAAGGACAGTCCTCAAGAGAAACCTGCTTTTGCTGCTGCCGGGTGCCTGGAGGCACTACCAAGCTGGGACCACTTTAAACTGAACTACCAGCTTGAGGATTCTCCAGTCTACATGGGTAGTGTGACTCGTATACCCAAACAATATGGAGAGCCAGCTGTGTTTTCATCATTGGGGAGGTGTCTTTCCCTACTTCCGACCTCCCCTTGCATCCAAAATGAAAAATAGGTGAGTTGTGGGACTGGTTCACTCTTTAAATGATTATGTCATCTTTTGGGTTTAAATAGGAGGGATCTCTAATCTAACTTCCCACTCTGTGGGGGCCTTAGGTTTCTGCTGCCCACACACGTGGCCCACCAAGACAGTAGTTCTAGGCCACCCACAAACCCCACACAAAAAGCAGGATAATAAAAAGATGAGTGACAAGAATGTTTATGAACTGGCTCCTACATGAAGTCCGAGTCCTGGGAGCCATCAACTGACTGCATGGCCTTCACCAGCCTGAAGGTCACTGACCCTTTCTTTCTAGGTCAGAATCATGGTGTAAGGCAAAGGCTGGAGGCCACGAGGACATGACGTACCAGACCCAAGCAGAGTAAGTGTGGTGTCGCAGGAAGCTGAGCTGCTCTTACTGTCCAGCCCTGGGGCAGTCCAAGAACCCTCGAGTCATTTCTGAGCCAATTTGGTTGAGGGCAGCTATGATTCTTGTCCTTGACGGGAAAGAACCAGAACAGACCAAGCCCAAGTTTGTCCCCACAGATCCATTTCTCGCTGGAGCAGTGGCAGGGCTGAGGATAATTTCTCATTAGTCTTTGTTCAGAGGGAGATGTTTCCTGTCCTTGCCTGCATTTCGGCGTCTTTTTCGACTCAAGAAGCTGTCTAGCTTCTTGCTGCGTTTCAGCTCCTTGAACTTTTCAGCTAGGGCCAACTGGCGCTGTTCAGCTAGATAACAGAGAAGAAGTTGGTGAGCCAAGGAGGACGCACCCCTCTTTCCCTCCCAGCAGTGTTTCTCAACCACTGTGCTGAGAGGCCTGACTTGTTTAGAGTTCTCTGGTGTATGTATGCAAATTGATGTTTTCTGATTCCATTCTTTCTCAGTTCAACCGTCAGCTCCTATGTGCCCAGCCCAACATATGTCGGGGATAGGACAGAGACAAAAGTGACACCCCCTGCCCATAATCTAATTAGGGAAACAAGAATTATTACAAACAATTCCTCCCTACTATATTTCCACTTCCCTCCGATTTCCCACAGGATCGTCTTCACGCCTCCCTTAGGGAGCTCATGGACCTCCAACACAGTACCCTACCATGGCCTCCGACCCCCTGTCCCTGGAACCAGCCTGTAACAGTTGTGCCCCACTCACATTTCTTCAGGAAGTATGGACGATGGCCCTGCTGGGCCTGAGCCCGGCGCTCCTGCTTCAGAGCCAGGTGCAGCTCCTGCTGCCGCTTTCGTTCCTGCTGTGCCATTTCTTGCTGCTCCTGAGGACCAAAGATGAGATGGGCGAATAGGAGAGACTGTGAATCATCTCTTGCCTTGAACTGCTTGTGCCCCTCACCCACAATTCTGACTCACCATTCGCTGAAGCAGCAGCTGCAGCTTCTCATGCTCCTCCCCTGAACGGTGCTTCTTCAGTTGCTTTTTCACAAGCTCCAAAGTGGGAAATCAATGTGACGGTTAGCATTCTGTAAATGTTACCTGAAATCTATGCCAGCATTACTCTAAGAGGTCCACATACATTAACTCAGTAACACTACGAGAGGATTATTACTCTCTTTTTATGATTAGAACACTGAAGCAAAGCCAGGGTAAATAACTCGCCAGTGGTCAGCTGATAAACCGACCGGCCAGGATTTGACTGTAAGAACCAAATTAGAAAGAATTAAACCTGCCCCACCACCATGTTCCCGGGTCCCTCTGCCAGACTCTCTAATCTGTGTCCTAGTTTCCTACCCCTCAGAACCCTGTGAACCAGCTTCACAAAGCACACCTTTTTCTCTTTGGCTCGGATGTCATTCAGGAATTGATACGTTTTATCAAACACTTCAGGATTATATTCCCCTGACAAATCGTCAAAGCGGGGGTCCCGGGCTACCTTTGGAGAGAACAGAGGAAACATTAAAAAAACAGTTCAGTCTCCTTTCACAAGAAAACATTTCCTCCTCTTTCTCACCTTCTTACTGACGGGAACAACTTGACGCAAAAACGGCACCCGGACCTTGGCTGACATTTCCAGAGGCCTATGGAGAAATTAAAGGACTGTTTAAGGGGATCTTGTCTTGGTCAAAGGCCTCCCACCTGCCACCTGAAAAAGCAGACACCTACTCAAGGTCCCAGTATCCTCCAGGTACTGGGGCAGGCCTTGCTCCTCACCTGTGCTTATCTGCAACACATGCGTTTTGGGCAGGCGGTCTAGAACCATGCTGCTTAGTGCCGTTTCCAGCTACCAACTGTTTGTACGTCTTAGTCCCCACGTGGCTCTGCAATTCCAACAGCTCCTCGAATGACATGTTAGATGTGTCTGTGGAAGGGGGTGAAGGTGGGAGAGGGACGCACAGCTCAGCTCAGCACCTCCCACTGCTGGAAAGACGCCATCCCATCCCCTGCCTCACCTCCTGCAACCACTGCTCAAATGTCACATACTCAGTGAGGCCTACTGACTACTTACTACTGCCACCTCTCCCCTGCTTTAGCTCTTTCCGTGGTCCTTACCACCTTTTTGGAAAACTGAGATACAATTCACATGCCATAAAGTTCTCCATTTATAATATACAATTCTGTGCTTAATATTGCCTTTTAATATATTAATTTACGTGTTTTTTAAAAGATTTTATTTATTTTTAGAGAGGGGAAGGTAAGGAGAAAGAGAGGAAGAGAAACATCAATGTGTGGTTGCCTCTCATGCACCCCTCACTGGGGACCTGGCCAGCAACCCAGGCATGTGCCCGGACCGGGAATCCAACCCAGGACACTTTGGTTCACAGGCCGGCTCTCTATCCACTGAGCCACACCAGCCAGGGAACGTGCTCTTGTTTTTTTTTAACTGCCATTTCTAAAAGTTCTGTAAGAACAGGGGTTTTTGTTTGCCTTATTCATTACTGTATCTCCAGCATCTAGAACTGTGCCTGCATACAGATATTAAATAAATGTTTGCTAAATTTCTTGACTCTTGACCTACTAACTAACCCTTATTCCCCAGCAACCCATGCCCTGACTGCGCTTTTGCACATGCGTCTTCTCCCTGGGGAAAATTCCTCATCCTCGCTTTAAGAAACTGCTCAGGATGTCCTAGCCCAGGGAGCATCCCTTCTCACTCCTCACTTCCCATTGCGCTGGGGACGCTCCTCGTGTTGGCCTTTCAGAGAATTTAGCAGGCTCACAGTAACTGCACTTCTGGCTCGAAGCCCGCACCGGACACGGAGCCCCGCATCTGGCCCTCCTCCCCGACCCGCCCTGCCGCGCGCCCTCACCCTTCCGTAGGTCCCCGAGCCCCACGCCCCCGCCGTCCTCCACGTCGTCCCGGGCCCCGCCGGGAGACCCCGGGAGCTCCCGGACGCGGCAGCTCGCTCTCGGCATCGACTTGGCTCCGGGCGGCGAGGACAAATGGCGTTACTTCCGCTCCGGGGATTCCGTCCCGCCTCTTCCGGCGGCTCCGGAGGCCGAGTCTGCACAAGTGACTAGAGCCGAACACGCCGACTGCTGAGCTCCCGTGCGTGAACCAGGAGGGCCGGCACGAAGCTCTAGGCCGAAGGGGACGCCCACTTGGTATACAGCCACCTTTTTGTCGCATGGCCCTGGCCTCAGCGCCGGAGAAGCTAGGGGCAGGCCGCAGTGGTAATCGATTTGCAAATGCTCCTGGCTAAGCCGGAACGTCAGCACACCAGCCCCGTTTGCAATCTCATTCCACAAAAACAGATAATTACGTTTGGAGATTTTTAATTCATTTTTATAAAATCTGAGCTGGCTGACAGCATCAGGGTTACAGCAACAGCTCGAGGAAGGGGGGTGGGATTATCTGCTGGTCCTCGCCTTCCCCAGGTCAGGGAGAAGGAGGTTTCATGGCAACAGCTGCAACTTCTCTCAGCTCCCAATCAGTGCTCATGGCTTAAGCAGGGATGGGGTGAAAATAGAGCTGGGGGAAGCTTCTGAGGCCCAGACACTGCTTGCTTCTCCCTTCTCCCCATTCCCTTCACTTCTCGGCAGAGCCTGGCCGGCCTGGGGCAGAGCAGAGACCCAGGAGCAGTTGGAAGGAGGTGGATGGGACAGAGCACCAAGGGAAGGGGCCCTCGGCCCAAGGAGGGAGGAAGCTAGCCCTCCCTCCACAGCTCCCCACTGAGTTCACAGCACTGAAAACACCTCCAGTCCAACAAGTCCACGTAGAGGTAAACCAGGGTCCAAAGGGGCAGGCAGGTGAGAGATGGGCAGGGGCAGTGAAGACAAGAGCAGGCTCAGTAGGGGTGCCGGCAGAAACTTCCTCCTACCCATGGGAGGAGACAATGGGGCGACTGATATTGCTGTTGGTGGTCATGGCATTCAGCTCCCACCTGGAAGGCAAACAGAGACAGGCATAAAGGACAGGAGGAGGAGCCTCCACCCTCCAAGCCCAGAACTCCTAACAAAGCTATGAATACACCAGTGCCTTCAACTTCTTTAAAGCTTACCTATCAACAGCCACCTGTTCCTTACAGCCCTGCTGTTAGTCAGGTCCCACCCACCACCAAATCCAGTACCACCCACAACTCCACCTGCAGGCTCATGTGGACTTCCTGTTTATGTTTACATAGATACTCTTGTGCCCAACACCTGGAGAAAATCATGGGTGTACACATCTCAGTACAGTTCCCCACCTACCTTTCATCCTCTGCTCAGCTCCCACCAGGCAGCTCCCCCTCCTGCCCACATCAGGAACGCCCATTTTTGCTGTGAACTACCATCCTTTTTAAGGAGCCTGATTCTGCTCTCCTCTCCCCAGTGAGGCCTTTCCCACTCATCCCATTCATATTAAAATTAAAAATCGCTTCTCGACAATCCCATCATTCTAAAAAGATATACCAAGAACTTCCTTATGCCAAGACCCTCACTGTAATCTACTTGGTATCAGGCGCCTGCATGTATGTCATTCCTGGGCCAGCCTATGATTGGCCAGTTCAGCCTCGTGCACACAGACCCTCGGCAAGGAAGAGTTAAACTGAACTGATACAAGGAGAGGGACGTGTCACAGAATGACCCAGAAGGACACAACTATACACAAAGGGCTTTCAGTGCTTGCTTTGGCCCCAAGAATGATATTCAAAGGGAAGTAGCTAGGAAAAACTTCTCTTAATTCTGGAACTTGTCTTTACTTTGCAGCTAGGTCCTAAGATTTAATCAAACTTTCTCAGCATGTTAACAAAAGCAACTGTATAGGCTCAGAGCTCAACAAGCGATGCTCTTGCCCTGGCTGGACAGCTCAGTTGGTTAGAATGTCGTCCTGATATGCCAAGGTTTTGGGTTTGATCCCAGATCAGAGCACATACAAGAAGCAACCAATGAATGCATGAATACGTGGAACAATAAGTCAATGTTTCTCCCTCTCTAAAATCAATTGAAAAAAAAAAAAAGCCCTGACTGGTGTGGCTCAGTTGGTTGGGTGCAGTCCTACAAAGCGAAGGGTCGCTGGTTCAATGCCCGGTCAGGACAAATGCCTGGGTTGCGGGTTCAGTCCACAGTCAGGACACATACAAGAGGCAACTCATCGCTGTTTCTTTCTTACATCATTGTTTCTGTCCCTCTCTTTGTCCCTCCCTTCCCCTCTCTCTAAATATAAATAAATAAAATCTTTAAAAAAAAAGTGACGCTTCTGAGCTTGGTTTGAAAAACAATTTTTTCCGTGTAATTTACCCAGCAAACAATTTATATGCCCCTCCCATCCCACTCTCCACAAGCCTGCTACACCTCTAGCAGGTCCAGAACTCTTCCTCCACACTGAGACCACACTAATCAGGTCATGCGTGTGCTGCCACTCACCCTCAGCCTAACCCTCCTTTCCAGTCACTCACTGTACCTGATGTCATGGGGCAAACAGGACTGGTCCAGGTTATACTGAATCACAGCCAGTTTGCACAGAGTCTTCAGACTAGGGCCTTGAGAGGAGAATGGGAGAGAGGGAGATGGTCAAAGCTGAGGAAAGGATTCGGTCCTGGATGTCACACCCTGATGACAGGAGCACTTTGGGAATACGTATACTTACTAAAGTCCAAAATGTGTAGGTCAGAATGATCTATGAGGTCAAAGTCATCCACCAGTCCTTCCTCAGGAGACGGACTGTAGGGATCCAAAGAGAGGTGAAAGAAAGCATACCCATGAGACCGTCTTGCTCAAATGCCTCCCATGTTAGTCACAGATTCAGTCCCTTCCCTGAGCCCTCCCCTGCCCCCTACTAACCTGGTACCCCCAAAGAGGACAATCTTGTCACCAACAATACAGCAGCACTGGCGCCGGCGGGGACATGGTCCCTTTCCCTTCGGTTCAATCTTTTTCCAGGTAAAGGACACTAAAGAGAAGTTTATATGGAAATTTAATACCTGCCCAGTCAATGTCCTCTCCAACCTCAACCTCTCACCTACTCAGGATTATTTCTTTTCTTCCCCCCTCAACTGCTCCTTGTTTCTCCCTTAAAGGCAGTGTTCCTTACCAGGGTTAAACTTCCACAGGTCATGGAAGTGCCGGTTCAGCCTTGCATTATAGCCACCAAAGATGTACAGCTCCCCATTGTAGCCAACTGGAACGAGAGAAGAATGTCCAGAGTGTGAGGACAATGGGCAGGAAGGGGGAGTCTGCAGGGACATACCAGACACTCACAGGCTGAGTGGCTCCGGCGCCCCTCTGGCAGCACCGGAGTGGGCGGACAGTCCAGCCAGGCCTCAGTCCTGGTGTCAAAGACTCGGATTCGGTTGCAGTAAATTTCATTGTTGGAATGGAATGGCCCAAAGCGGTCAGCGCGGCCCCCAAAGACATACATGTGACTGCCCAGCATTGTGGCTGAGTGGAAGTCCCTCCAGCGTGCAGGATTGCCCTGGGCAGGAGCAGAGAGATGAGGGTGAGCACGAAGGCTGCGAGAGGATCTGCTCTCACTATTTGAACTTCCTACGGTTTCTTCAACTGAGGGCGGGGACCTGGGAGAAAGAAGAAGGGCAGACCTTTGTACAGATAAGGGTCCATGTCATGGTGCTGGTGTCCAGCTTGTGAATGTCATTGGAAAAGCAGTCCGCCTGAGTGGGAAGAGACAGGAAGTAAAGGAAGGAATATAAGATGGGGTCAGCAGTCACTCTCTGACCCTCCCTCCCTCCCCTCAAAACCTCCCGTTCCACCATCCTCAGTTTCCCTCCTCTCTCATTCCCACCCTAAACCTCTACTTTCTTCCCAGACCTACCAGCTGCTCGTAGCCTCCGAAAATGTACATGGTCTTGCCCAGGACACAAGCCGAATGTCCGTCCCGGGCACCAGGAACTGTTCCCGACACTCGGGGTGTGGACCACTTGTGAGTATCTGAAGGAGGTGAGAGGATGGGCCAGGTAAGCACCGCCGACAGCCCTCCTAGACTCTGGCGTACCCCCTTCCCAGCCCAGCCGACACCTTCCCAGCCCCACGAGGCACCACGTGGAAGAACGTAGCTCCATACTCACTGACGTCAAAGGCATAGAGCACATTGCAGGCCCCTTCCGTGTCATTCCGCCCGCCCCAAAGGAAGACCGTGTCATCGATGAGGACGGTTGAGTGTCCATACCGCATGTATGGTACCACAGGAGCATGCCCACGGATGGTGGGTCTCACCGGGGGCAGCTTTGTCCAGCGTAAGGACACTGTGGAACAGCTCAGCTCAGCCCTGGGAACCTTCTTCCAAGGCTGTCTAACTTTTCCCAAACAAGATATTCATTCTCTCATCCCCTTTGGCCACAGGGCCCACCACCAAAACTCATTCAACCACCTGTTCCCCTCCCTGATGTGGGCACCCAGGGATGTTCCCAGCATTAGCTTACCTGCATTGAAAATGTGCACATCAATCTGACGCAGCGTCTCATAGTCTTCACCAGAGCAGTAACCCCCAAAGGAGTAGACTCGGTGCCCGACAGCCACTGCAGCATGGTTCACCCTGCGGGGCCCGCCCTCCAGGTGCACTGTCCACCGTAACATCCCCTGGGCCACTGGTTACAGCAACATGCCCCCCCGGCACGGCCTGCTGCCTCTGCTACCTGCACACAAATTGGGGCCACAGCCTACTCAGGCAAGGCTCTTTGCCTGTCTCACTAGAACTCTCTGCCCAGGACCAGCCCTTCCCTCTATGTGTCACCCTGGTGTCCCTCCCACACCACCCCTCCACAGCTCAGGTGGCTGGCCCTGCCCCAGAGGAGCTGCTGAGGTCAAGGAGCTAGCCCTGGTTCTGTGTTCTCCAAAAGCAAAGGGTGGGGCCACTCCGACCTTCTGCCAGCTCGGAATCTGCTGGTCAAGGTCTCAGCATGATGGCCCCCTACTCAGGCACAGAGGCTCCACCCAATCCCTGGTCTGGCACGAGCCCCAAGCTCCCTTCCCAGGGTGATGGCTTCTCTTGTATCTCTGACTCTGCTCTGCTTACTGCCACCTCTCTAAGAATCTCTGTGCTCTTTAAGGTGGGGAGAGGGATCTCAAAATACTCAGTGCTATAAATAGCCCAGCCAGCCCCAAAGAGTCCACTGAAAGCTGGCATGGGTGCTTCCAGCAGAAAAGCTTTTAGGCTTTTACAGGGGGACAGTCTCGCTTTCCAAGACAGGGTGGGATCCAGGACAAGGACTTCCACGTTACCAAGGGTAGTCAGCCCCTCAGAGGAAACTCTTGTCAAACCGACCTGTTCTTGTCGGGGTCACCCAGGGCACCTCACAGCAATGAGGAGTTCCTCTGACAGCTGGGCCTGGTATGCTGCCAAAACTAGGACCTTAACCCAGAAAGGTATGTGTCTGCCGTAAACTGCGGGAGTAGGGGTGGGGAGGAGGGGTTTTCTTTTCCTGCCACTCCTCCAACCCTGCTGTTGTGGTAGAGAGACACAGTGCTTCCAGCAGCTGTTCTCCACTTGGGTCCCTGAAACGCGGGTGGCGATGGGGGTGTGCACTGGAAACAAGGGGAGCAAAACTGGCCTTGGGCAGGAGAAGAAAAAGACCCACGTATGAGAGGTCATGATCTCTTTAAGGCAACCTGCAACCTAGTGATAATGTATACATTTGAAGGCTCTGTCAGGCAAAGCCTCCAGCAGCTGGCCCTGCCTTTGCTGGCAGGCACCTGCCGTGCTTGGGTGGATCATCTGCTCCCTGTTCTAGGAAGAACTTCAGGCACAGAGAAGGCTCGAGTAAGGGAGGCCCCCCGCAAAAAAAAGACATGGCTTTTGGCTGGCTTGCAAGTCCCCTACCTCCCACCCAACCTCCCTCAACCCCCACCCCAGGCTTTAAATAGACACCCTGCCAAACTTGAAAGAGCCCCAGCAGGAGATCTTTATTACTCCTGTCCTCAATCCAAATTATCTTGGATCTGGACTTGTAGGGAGGTTGAAGGGCTTAAGAATGGGAGTCCCTAGCCTTCCCTCATAGCTTCTACCCCCTTTCAGCTGTGTCAAGGTAAAGAACTCACAGGGGCAGAGAGAAGAAATTCCATGCAAAGGTGGAGAGAGAATCTTAGCTTCCCTTCCCCCAGGAGAGCTCAAGCTCATGGGAAACAAGCCCTCAAAGTCTCAGGGTCTCTGTTATCTTGGTGCTTCCCCCATACTCCATAATTACCACATTCTTAACTTCTTTAATTCCTTTCACGTGCCTACTCCCTCCCTGGTCTCTTGCAATTTTCATTGCCCATTTCTGGCCCTTTTCGATTTGAGGGCTTTGCAGTTTTCTCCTTTGCCCTTTCCCATCACTCCAAGCTCCATCAGACAGCTCTCCATTTCCCTCCCTCCACTAAGGGTGAAAATGCTAATAGTCATTGACCTCTTTCGGCCAGAGGTATTCCTCCCTGTATATGACGCGATCTCTGGATTCTTCCAGTCATCCCAACCTCCCCTCCCCCACAGCGCCAGACAGCCCCCCCCCCCGCGCTTCCATTATCCTCAGCTTCCCCGTTCTCTTCATAACCAGTCTTCCTTCCAATTTCCTCAATGCCCTCTCCAGCCACCAGCTCTCTCTCATCCCTCACCATCCTCCCCCGACCCTTCCTTCCCCATTAACACTCTCCTTACCCATCATTCCCTTAGTTCCCTCCCCACCCCCATCTCATCATTCTCAGGCCCCTTCCCCACGACTCCAGCTCTGGGGAAGGACGCCCCCAGCACCTCCAATTTTCTTTGTAACACCACCCATCTCGCGCTACCTTGCCAGGCCGGGCCGGGCCGGGGCGGGGTCGCAGGCAGCCTGGAACCCGCTGCGCGTCAACCGACGACTCGGTCCCCAACAAGATAAACACAGCCAAGCTCGATTCTTCCGGCGGGCAGCTGAGTGCGCACGTACAGTCAGAGCTAAGTTCCGGAAGCCTACCGGGACTTGTAGTCCCCCGGTTTCGGGACGGACGCGAGGGGCTGAGGAGTGGGCAGGAGCCCAAAGGAATTCTACGCCTGTGTAAAAAAAAAAAAAAACTGTGGGGGTCATTGGGTAGTGTAGTTCTTTGTTGTCTGGACCAGGAATAACAGAGGCGGGGCAAGGGGCGGAGTCGTTGTCCTCGCTCGCGTCAATCATGAGCACGGGGCGGGGCTGGAGGACTAGGCACCCAAGCGCGTCTGGCCGCGCCGGAAGTGAAGGTGAGGGTTGGGCCCCGGGCTCTGAGCTGGTAAGGCGCGCGGAGATACCGGCGCGGACAGTCGGTGGGGGCGGGTGGGGAACGCTCAGCTGGGTCCATTTAAGGGGAGCCCCTGGGGCCTGAAGGGCCTTTGTCAGGTGGTACAAAGGGGAACGGTATTGGGAGGGGAGAAGGGAACGGGTACTCCCTGTCTGGGGGAGCTTGTTTGGTGATCCGGAGTTCGCGAGTCAGGAGTGGGGGCGGGAAGGCGGGGTTCTGGAAGGGGGTGTGTTTTGGGAGAAGGTTTGGTCTGCGGTTGGGCTGTTTAAGCTATGGCCGAGCAAGGCGAGTGGGCCTCGTTTCGAAATAAGAACTTAGAAGATGGAAGGCCGAGGAGATGCTGGGGTCTGTTGGGGGCGTTGAAGTGTTTTGTGGACACAGGGAACCACAAGGAGCTGGATTGGAGGTTGAATGTAAACCTGATTTCATCAGAGTCCTATCCTGCCTCCCTGTTCTTGCAGCCCCTGCCCGGATGGCAACAATAGTTATAGGGGGAGACATCATGGGCCCTGAGCGCATCTTCCCCAATCAGACTGAGGAACTAGGGCCCCAGCAGGGCCCTACAGAAGGCACTGGGGATTGGAGCAGTGAGGAGCCTGAGGAAGAGCAAGAGGAAACCGGGGCAGGCCCAGCTGGCTACTCCTACCAGCCCCTGAACCAAGATCCTGAACCAGAGGAGGTAGAGCTGGCACCAGTGGGGGCTGGAGAAGATGTAGTTGCCGATATCCAGGATCGGATCCAGGTATGGTGGAGGAGGCATTGTTCCTGAGCAGGTAAAACTGGGATCCTTCAAGGGCTGGCCCTGAACCGTGTTCTCTCTGGCTGTTCAGGCCCTGGGGCTTCATTTGCCAGACCCACCATTACAGAGCGATGATGAAGATGAGGAGGGAGCTACAGCATTGAGCAACCACAGCTCTATTCCCATGGATCCAGGTAAAAGAGATCTTTTTTTTTATTCTGGTATAATTATGGAGGAAAGGGACTGGCCAGAGCCAATAGAGAGTTCAGACCAACACTCTCTTCCTAAAATGACAGTTTGTAATCTGTATTTTGCACACTTCAGAATCCGGGTGAAATGCCATTCTGCTAGACTTAGGGAATGGGCAGGCTTGCCTAGAAATAACAGATGGATTTGGTGACTTTGCTAACCCAATGGCCCTGATTTAATTCCATGAATAGAAAGGGAGCTGGTCCCATTGTTTCTATCCACTAATTTGTCTCTACCTGTGCTTTTAGAACATGTAGAGCTGGTGAAAAGGACAATGGCTGGAGTAAGCCTGCCTGCACCAGGAGTTCCTGCCTGGGCTCGGGAGATATCAGATGCCCAGTGGGAAGACATGGTACAGAAGGCTCTCCAGGCCCGGCAGGCATCCCCTGCCTGGAAGTGACCATCTTGAGAGCCTTACCTGCCAGCATTCCAGACTGGAACCAGCACAGGACTGGACACATCCCTGCTTGTAATGCCCATCTCCACCATCCCCATCTCCCTTTCCATATCAAGGCAAACCAGACTTCTTCTCAGAGACCCACTTTATTCAGTTCTGTACATACGGGGACATCTGCCCAAGCCCAACCCACCACAGCATGTATCACTCTGGAGAATAAAGCACCCTATGTACACAGCCAAAAGCTGCACTGCCTGTGCCCCTGGCACCCAGGTCTGGCTCTCCTAAGTCCCTTGTCCCTCCATGATGCCTGAAAGGAACCAGTGAGGATCTGCCCAGCACAAACAAGGAAATAAATAGGTGCTGAGGGGGAGCCATGCTTAGGACACTGCTCCCTGCTTCCTTCCTCCTAACTTCGGGAACCGACAGCACAGGAGAGCGGTCAGCCCCAGGTGGTCCCTTCTGTATCTGTGATCCTAGGGCTGCTGCTCACCAAAGATGGGGCACAAGGTAGGGCGTTTGTTCATCCCCTTCTCTTGATCCATCTGGGCTCTTTATTCATCACCTGTTGTCCACAGCCTATGCGGTTCTCATTTTGACCACCTACATGGTCTTGGTCAGGCAGGGGTAATAGGGAATAATACAGCCCCGTCAGCCTGCACATTGCTGGGGCTGGGAGCCTCTCTGTGCTGTTGGGGGTTGCCGACCCTCCAGCTACTGACTTTGGGGGCCAATGGGGCTTGACATAACTTTGGTGAGAAGAATCTCCTGCTGCTCCCTGTGTGCTCTGCAGAGGAGGAAGAAAAGGAGAGACCCCCTGGAGTTCAAATGAGGATGAAGGGAAGAGGGGAGGAGCATATGGATTCCTGTGTGTGTTTCTCAGCAGCAGGTAGCTGCGGGGTTAGGAGCAGGAGGGGCGGGCCTCCCCGGCTGTCCAAGCACTAAGTGCTCAGTGCTCAGCCTGTCTGCACTAGCCACCGGGAGGGACGAACACACTGGGGAGAAGAGGGACCACTCTGTGAGTGTCCCTGCTTCACGTGCCGCATCACCCTCCCTAGAGTAGCTAGAGAGGCACTGCCTTGCCCCAAGTCAGCCAGTGGGGAGCAGAAGGTGGAGGGCTAGGGCGGCATCCCAGGGCTGAGTGGGCTGTGGCCCTGCGCAGGGAGGGTGAGGGCGTCAGAGAGCCTCCTGGCTGGCAGTTAAGAACTCTTCCGCCCGCTTGTGAGCCTCTAGCGCCTTCATGGTGTACACGTCCTGGGGCAGCTCTGACTTCCTCCGAAGCAGCACTTTCTCCTTCTTGATGTCTTTTAGCATCTGTGTGTGGACATGGAGAAAACAAGGAATGGTGACCAGTTCCCAGTACATTCTGTTGTTTCCCCCCTCCCTCCTTGGCTCTGCTATTTCTGTCTCCTCCCCCTTCCAGAGCTGTCTGTTTCTGTCCCCGCCTCCCTCTGTGCCCTGCCACCTGCACAGCCTCTGTCTCCACTGTCCTCTTCAGAAGCTGGATGTCCTCTGCTGTGGGGGTCTCTGTCTCCATCGAGTACACAGGAGGCAGTGGTGGTGGAGCTCGGAACATGGGATACTGAGAAGGAGGCATGGACAAGTGGGGGAACCACTTCAGAAGTCTGGACCTGTTCTATTCCTCCTCAAACCCTCCCCTGCCTAAAGCGGCCCCTCAGTTCCGGGCAGTGGCAGGAAAACCTCACCTGGGGATTAAGCCGCGCTAGCTCTTCGATCTTTTGCCACATCTCTTCTCTTTCCTTCATTCGGAACCGGCCCCTGCGCGAGAGAAGACAGGGTGTTTGAGAGAGAAGCAGAGGGGGCTGGTGATGGATGACCAAAGCCCCCAGGCAGAGACACACTTACTTCTGCTTCTCTGCCTTGTACTGCTGCGTGCAATCATCAAACAGCTTCTGATTCATCTCCATAAACAGCTTCAGGGCGTTGTAGATCAGTCCATGGATTGTCCTGCCACCACGAGAAAGATGAGGTGTAAGGGGCCAGAGCCTGTCCTTAGTGCCAGGTCCCACTTTGCTCTCTTCTAGGAGGGTCTCTGCTAAGCGCTTTGTCATTTACCATGCCCATTTCACAAACCTCTCTACAGTGTAAACTCCTCTCTCTGGTCAAATCGCGTGATGGGCTTGGCATTTCAGGGTCTTTACAGATATCGCTTGGCCTGTCCATCTTTCCCCTCACCCCATGCTCCAAGACCTGCCTTCCTCCCACTGCCTCTGCTGCAGCCCACACCATCGGCCTCCTGACAGTGATGTGTGTCTGCCCTGCCATGTGTTTGTGTTTAGCAGGAAAGCCTTTTTACAACACAGATTCAACACACCCTGAGAAGATCACATCAGCTTCCTAAAGCATGGAATTAAATCTCCAAAGACACACGATATCCGCCTGTAAGGAGCGGTGCAATACAGGCCACTGCTCCACTGTTGGTTATCCCAGGGATCTGTCACATAGGTATCTTTCCTCCCCAGTCCGTCCCTCCAGGTCCTATGAACATGCAGTGGGCACCATCCCCGCTTGCAGACTGACCAGGTGAAATCACTGGCTCATTAGACCTTCCACGCCCTCACAGCTCACAAAACCAGAAACCAGAGCCCCACCGCAGCCTCCTACTTGTTCCAGTGGCTCTTGGAGTTCCTGTAGAGTGCAGGGAACATGATGGGGAGGACTCGGGCAGCATTGTCACTGATCAGGCTCATGATGTACTCATTGTTCCAGTAATAGAGGGCGCGCTCTGCCACCTGGTGGGGACAGGCAGGACTCGGTGGGGGGTACAGCTTGCTTTGTTCAAGAACCCCCTCTGTTCCCGGGAGGCAGGTGCTGGCATTATGCTGGGTCTGGACCTCACCTGGAAATGGGGACTAGAGACACACTTGGCCAGCTGGCGGAAGAGGGGTTCCATCACTTTGCTGAACTCTGAAGGCTCAATGACATCCAGAATCTCCTCCAGTTCATTCAGGAACATCACCTCCTTGGGGCTGTGGGTCTTTGGCCAGAACTTGAGAAGCCCCACGATGACCTATGAGACAAGGAGGATGTGGGGACAAAATTCTCAACAACTACCGGGTTCTCCAGGAAGTCTCCCTCCCCACTCCCCACCGCAGTGGGCACAGCACAGGTGGCCTCAGCTGGCTGCTGATGTTTCTCTGGCTTAGATCTATTTCCTAGGTATACATAGGTTTTTCTTCTTCAGAAAGGAAGCCATGTCCCCTGTTGGGCTACACCCCTCCTGAGCACCTGCCTATGCCACTGTGTGACAGATACAGACTGGCAAAAGCTACTGACAGACGGGTGGGGGGGGAGACGCTGGGGCTTAGAAAGGGAATTACCGGCTCAGTGAGACTGCTCTCCTTCTCCAGGAACTGCACCACGCAGTAAGCCAGCTGCAAAAGGTTGCGGTAGAAAGGCGGTGAGGTGCAGGGCCCAGGTCTTACGGAGCTCAGTGACAGAAGCAGGACCCCAAATGGAAAAGGAGGTGTAGACAGAAAATGACCCGACCCGCTCCCTCTGCCTCCCCATCCCAGCTAGAAGAGCGTCCTACCCTGTCACTTCTCTGCTGTCAGGGTCAGGGATGGTCAGGAGGAAGGCAGCTTACCTGAGGGTGGTAGACACTCAGGGATTTGACTTTGTGAAGGGGAAGCAGGACACGAATGAGGAACATCTTGTGTTCTTCCTTAAGGGGCAAGGCAAAGCCGTTGATGATGCTAGGAGTTAAGAGAGGTTTGTTAGGACTGAAGGGCCTGGTTCAAGCTCAATGCACCAACCTCCCAACCTTTATCAGACATATGTGCCCCCACCCCACCTCTCACCTGCCCAGGATCTCCAGGAGTTCGGCAATCCCGTTGTGATGCTCTGTCTCATAGATGAACCTGAGGGAAGAAAAAAGGGTCTGTTGACAACCCTGATGCCCCTTCTGAAGTCCCCCTTCCTCCCTTCTTCCCCCAACTTAGCAGTGCTTGCTTTGCTCCTAAGCCTAGGGTCCTGGCCTCACCTGTAGAAGATGTGGTTGATCTGCCTACGGATATAAGCACGGAGCCCCAAAAACTTGCCGTAGATTCGATGCAAGATAGTCTTGAGGAAGTCCCGCTCTCGAGGGTCCTCACTGTCAAACAGGTCCAGGAGCTGGGAGCAGGCGAGAGGAAAAGCAGCGGGTGAGGCAAGAGCTGAGAAAGGCAGGGCTGGGGTGACCGAGGGTCCTAGCTGGGAGAAGCCCAAAGGCTCTATGGAGAGGAGGCCTGGGGACAAGTGTCTGGGGAGAGTGATTTTATTATACCGCTCTCCCCAAGGTGACATCTGAGTATGCATGTTTGCATACCCCCATTGAGGGGGCTGGATAACTTGCTTTTTTGTTTCCTTTCATTATGCTGGAAGCTTCTGAAGGCAGAGTAGGTTTGTTTAACCCCCAAAATCTCCTGTACAGACACAGCTGAAACCCAATATATTTGCAGGAGAAAGCAGCTGGGACTGGAGTAAGGGATGTGGTCTAGAGTTCACATGCCGGAAGGAGGGAAAGGGCAGGAACCTCAGGGACTCACAGCAAGGACAAACTTCTGGTCAATGTACTTCTTGGCTATGTTTGGCTGGAAATCAGGAGACTCAAGGAAACGTAAGAAAAACTCGTACACGAGCTGTGGGGAGAAAGGAACATACACTCAGGGAGTATTTCCCAAGGACCAGGAGATACCCCTGGCTACAGGTCTCAGAGTGCCCCAGTCCCTGCAGCCAGGGCCAACCTGGAGGTGTGGCCAGGCGGCTTCCAGGGTGGGCTCGTCTTCCTCTGGGTCAAACTCGGCCCCGGTGGGATTTGATGAAGGTGGCAGTGTCCGGAAGAGGTTCACTGAAAACTGAAGGTTGGGCCCAGGTGAGAGCTCTGGTTGGGCTTCTCCAGGGCCCCCACCCCTGCCCGCTTTCCCCTCTCCCCGTGCCCACCATGGTAACAGCCTCAGGGTAAATGGCCTCGGTGACAACATCGCGGCTGTGGGTGATGTACTCCACCATCTCATTGAGTCCTGCCCGCTTTACTTCCTTGAATTTGAGATCACTGAGTGGGTCTGACACAAAGTCAAAGAGGACACAGCACTGGCGTAGCTTCTGGATAAACAGCTCCTCTCGTTCCTGGGTTGGCGAATCTAGAGGAGACCCAACAGTCAGGCTCTCCACCCCAATCCTTCACCGCCACGCCCTACTTATCTTACAGGGCGTCTGCTACCCTATCCCGCTCACTGGCACCCTCAGCCCAGTGGAGCTCCCCTCACATTTGCTAAAATCCCATCCTCCCAAAATACTTCAAACCTCCATTTGCCAATGCCCATTGCCCCCTAAGCCTGGTGCACCAGCCCTCTTGACCTTTCCCAATTACCTTTCAGGGCAGGAAGCTTCTGCAGCTCCCGGTTCTTGCTGAGATTGAAGCGAGAGGAACTTTGCCGTCGCTCCTTCTTGACAATCTGGGGGCCCCCTGAGTACTTGATTTTGCTGAGCTGCGTCGGGGGTGGCGTGCTGTTGCTGGGACGCTTGTTGGATGACGGTGGCTGAGACTGCGGCTGCGGCTGCGGCTGAAGCTGGGGCTGAGCCTGGTCAAAGAAGTGAATGGTTGAAGTCCACTCAATGGCTGAAGTGATGTCTGCCACCCCAGGCCTGGGCCATGCCTCACCCCCCAGCCCACTTATGTCCCCTGCCCTGAATGGGCTAAGGCCAGGGTCAGAGATAACTATGGGTTATCCCTGGAAGGGAGTGGTCACAAAGTCATGTCTCCCAAAGTAATGCCCACAGCCTGTGCATCAAAAGTCTTCAAAATGATCACTCCAGCCCTGGCTGGCGTGGCTCAATGGATCAAGCACCAGCCTGCAAATCAAAAGGTCACTGGTTCGATTCCCAGTCAGAGCACATGCTTGGGTTGCGGGCCAGGTCCCCAGCTGGGGATGCGCAAGAGACAACCAAATGATATTTTTCTCTCTCTCTTTCTCCCCACCTCCCCTCCCCTCTGCCTAAAAATAAATAAATAAAATCTTAAAAAAAAAAGTCCCTCCAGTTCATGAACAGGCAACACTAATTCACGGACTGATGGTGACAGAAGTCAGGAAGGCGGCCACGTTTCCAGGGCCGGGCCAGCGTGTGAGGGGCGCTGTGTGCGCCTGACTGAGAAGGGCTGGAGGGACCTCTGAGTGATGGAAGCATCTCACGCCTTGACTGGGTCTGGGAGAGAGCCCACGGCGTAAACGTATGCAAACACTTACGGAGCAGACACCTAAGATGACTGTACCGTATGACTTTACTAAATGTGTGACATTCTACCATTAAAAGTTAAAAGAACTTCATCCCATGTCTCAGTGATTTAACTACTAGAAATATAGGTTAAGAAAAATCCTAAGTATAAAATAAAGGCTTTGGCCTTTTGACACTTTTTACAAGCTTTTTTATAACAGCAAATAAATACATGGGATATCATGGAGTTAAAATTATGTTTATGAAAACTATGTACTAAATGTAATCATACATGGGTCAGCTGTGAAAAATATTTACTCAGTCATAGTCATGTACCCAAAATTGGTGATAAGTATTCTGGGAGGAGGGGAAATGCCTGTGCAAGAGGTACAAGACACTGAGGGTTTTTTAAAAAAATATTTTATTTATTTATTTTTTAGAGATAGGGGAAGGGAAGGAGAAAGAGAGGGAGAGAAACATCAATGTCCACTGGGGACCTGGCCCACAACCCAGGCGTGTGCCCGACTGGGAATCGAACTAGTGACCCTTTGGTTCGCAGGCCGGCACTTAATCCACTGAGCCACACCAGCCAGAGCTAAGACACTGAGGTTTTAATTTTCCACAGTAGCAAGTCAATAGTTAATATGAAAATCTCAAAAAAATTTGAAAAAAAGCAGTCAAAGAATCTTATTTGAAAGTACAGAAGTCACTCTCTGAGGAAAGGGCTAGGAGTGGGAAGTGGCTGCCACAGAGCAACGGGAGGAGAGGGGCCTGGGCACGGCTGTCCCCTCCCTGCAGCCCGGGAGTGCCACCCAACTTTCTGAAAGCTGCACGTGTCCGTGTTTATCACGCTGATAAAAACTTTCAATAAGACAAAATGCCTAAAACTACGCAGTGACAGAAAACTGCTTGCTGTGCTAAGTGAAGTAAGGGTGATACCAAACTGGACACACCTGAGCCCCCACATTGCGACACATGGAACCTGAAACCCAGCTAAGAAGGGAAGACTAAGAGCAAGCCCTCCACTGTGGCCATGACTACCTCCTGCGGCAACAGAAGGGTAGGGGACTTTTCTCTGCTTTTCTACATTTTGTAAATACAGCTCATTTTTAAAAGTTATCTCTTCATTTCCTCCCAGACATGGGTGTCCGAGCCCTACGAAGCCCAACTGCAGAAGCCTGCACACAGACACGGGCAGGGCTATCCGCCCCACCACGGTCCCTGCTGGGAGAGGGGAGGGGCTGAGCTGCAGGAGAGCCCTCACCCCCAAACAGAGACCCGCTGCAGGGGGACAGGAGGCCACATCCAGCTGGGCCCCAGACCACAGGAGAGCAGTCCTCCTTCCTGTCCTCACACCTGCCATCCCTACCTCCTCTCCATACATGGCACACATATACTGTTCATTTAAATCCCATTACAATTCGATGGGATAGTTATTATTATTATTTCCCATCCCCTGGGTTTTAGGAATGCAGCCTGGAACTTCCTTCCTCGAGGAAGCATTTGAATGCTCCTTAGAGTCTGCTGTTCTCCTTATTTTAAAATGGGAACACCAGAGGGCACTGCATCTCTCAAAACCCAGCTTAAGTCCCACCTTTTTCCAAAAGCCTTCTCGGATGACCCCAGGCCTTGGGTATCCATCCCCTGTCCCCATCCTCCTGACTCTCCTTTTCTGTACCACGGGCTCTCTGATCATCCCCAGTGACACCTCTTTCTCGGTCTGTTTGAGTATCATTCCCCTACTGGACAGCGAGTCCCTCGAAAGCCTGGACACCGCTCTGGGTCCCCTCAACACTGGCACCTAACAGGCACTCAGCGAATGTCTGGTTGGTTGACTGGGCACCAAGGCCTTTCCTGTCCCAACTTGAGAAGCCTCAGAACGGAGCCCCCAACGGCAGCAGAAGCAGAGTGGGAGGGAGAGACATTAGAGTGAGGGGCCCTGTGGCAGCAGAGGAACAAAACTCAGGGAAAAACAAGTCCCTCTCCGTCCTCCCAGGTAAGACACAGACACCCTGCACCTCCAGGGACCTCACGCCGAGGCCATGCAGGGAAATGAGGCATTCCTCCCAGAACGCACTGGGAAGAGCAAGGTCTAGTTTTCTCCGCTAATGAGGAGGGGGTGGGACTAGATCAGTGGTTTCCCAACCATTCTCCACGTACGTTTCAAGAGAAGGTTGCATGGCTAAAAACCAAGATTTAAAAGCCACACTGGTTTTGTAAGGACCACTGGTCTGTTCTCCCTTCACTAGGAAGCTTGCTGGCCAGAAGGGAGGTATGAAGATATGCCAGTGGCTCACTTCATGTTCACCACTTTCTCCAAAAAGCTCCAGCTTCTGACCTCTCCTCCCTGACTGGGGCTGGCAGTGGGAGGCAGGTGAGCCCCCTGGAGGACCCTCTGCAGCTGTCAGAGTGTGACTGGGCCAAAGACAACATGGCCAACCTGCTCCCCACCCTCTACCGTGTCCTGCCTGGTCCCACTCCTCAGAGTGGCCCACTCCGTAGTGGCCATCGCCTCTGCATGAACTCCCAGCAGGATCCAAACTCCAAGAAGCCCTCCTAGACTCAGGCCTCCAGCAGTCAAGTGGCGCTTTGACTTATACACCATGCTGACACTCAGGAGACGACAACTATACTTGCTCATTCTGAACCAGTGCCAGTCCGACTGCATCCTAACAGCCACAGTTAATTCAACCCACGTGCGGGCCAGGTCCCCCAGGAGCGGACGTGTGAGAGGCAACCCCACATTGATGTTTCTCTCCCTCTCTTTCTCCCTCCTCTCCCCTCTGTCTCAAAATAAATAAATTTTTTAAAAAATTCAACCCTCGGGGGTGGGGGGAGGAGATGGGACAACTGTAATAGTATAATCAATAAAATATATTAAAAAAAAAATTCAACCCTCAGATTTAAACATGAAAAAGCAGGAGGTAGAAATATTATTTAAGCACTATAGAAAGTGTTGTAACAGAAAAGATGAAAGACAAACAGTGAAAGATGCCAAGGCTAATGTTATAGCTCTTCTGTAATACATTAACTAGCCAAATAAAGATCATTTTAGTTTAAAACCCTGAAAATCAGAGAGGCATTCGATCCTATACTGACCATCTAGAGCTCTATCTAGTTGTGCTTAATTCTTTCCTTCCTTCATTCATTCAATAAACATCATGCTCGGCATTAGAGATTAAAAGGTGGATGGACACGGCCCTTGCCCTCAGAGAGCTCAGAGTCCAGCGGGTGAGACAAACACGGAAAGCAGCTATTAGAACAAGGGAACTGCAAAGGCAGAGACAGCAACAAAGCATATGGGAGCCCAGACGGGCGAACTGCAAACTCTGACTAAAGGATTGGGGACGGCGTTCCTGAAGAGGGGACTTTTATTTTGGCCCTTAAAGGATAAACACGACTTTGGGCAAAGGAAGAAAGGAGGAAAATAAGCAGTCCAGGTCAATGGAATTACACCAGTGAGGACCCTGAGCCATAAAAGGGCTCCTGTGACAAGAACCCAGGATGGGAGTGAAAAGAATGGGTGGGCCAGCTCAGCAGGCCCAGGGTGTGAGTCTGAGTTTGTGAACACGAGATGCCAGCAGAGGTTTTGAAGTGGAGGACTGATATGACCAAACGTGACTTTAGGGTGACAGTCTGGCTACAGGGAGGTCAGGCTAAAGTGGGGAGAATAGGGTAATTTCTTCCTCCCTCCACCGCCCTTCCCAGAACTCAGGACACGGCACGGCACAGAGAAGCCCACAGTCCTGAACTGCTTTCCCCAAAGACAGACCCAACAAGAGCCCCACCTGCAGCGGCAGGTCAGAGTAAGTCTGACCTGATCTCCTGAGGCCCCTTTCCAGTCTACGACTGTCTTCCAGAATCTCAGAGCCGGTGTGCGGTGTCATCAAGGACACAGGAGAACTAGAGCTCCCGGGCCGCACAGACCTAGGAAAGATTCTAGCTCTGCTGTTTTATTGCCACGGAAAAGCTACTTTGCATTGAGCCTCAGTTTCATCTGCTGAACGGGGACAGTGATAAAGGAGTGACCTGATGGGAGCACAGTGAAGATTAAATGAGAAAGTTATAAGATTAAATACATGCAAAGTACTCGACGTAATGCCTGGTATAGAGTGTACTGAGTAGAACAGTGTCCTTCCCCAAATTGATAGCAACCCAACATCTGTGAATGTGACCTTATTTGGAAACAGGATCTTTGCGGATGTAATCTAGTTAAGATGAGGTTGTATTGGATTAGGTGGACCCTAAATCCAATAGGACTTGTGTCCTTACTAAGAAGAGGGAAATTTGGACACAGAGACACAGACACACACAAACAGGGAAAAAGGCCATGTGAGCACGGAGGCAGAGAGTGGAGCGAAGCATCTACAAGCCAAGGTGCGCCGAGGACTGTTGGAAGCCACCAGAAGCTGGGAGAGGGGCACGGCTCAGACTCTTCCCTAGAGCCTCCAAGGGAAATGGCCTGCTGCCACCCTGATTTCAGACTTCCGGCCTCCAGAACTGTGATAAAATAAACCTTTTATTTTCATCCACCCAGTTTGTGGTGATTTGTTATGGCTGCCCTAGGAAACTAATACACACAAACTCAGTAAAATCAGTGCTGCCTGCTGTAATTGTGAGGGTCAAGTGGAAAGACTGGCAAATGCTTAACACAGGGCAAGTTTGGCTCTGAGAGCCCAGAATTCTGGACTCGATGAAGGGCGAGGAAAAGACTGCCAAACAGCTTTAGGTGACCTGGGCCTCCCAGCCTGGCCCCCAACTTTTCCACTGCCTCTCTCCCTGGAGCCACTTGGGCACACTTCTAGAAAAGCACGGAGCAGAATTCCTGCAGCTGCCTTACAGTTAAGCCCTGAGCAGCGTTTCACAAAACAGAGCAAAAGGTGAACTCACTCCTTTCCCAGAGGGCCTGATATTGACTCACTGCCTTTATCAGATTTGTCCAGAAAGGCAGTAGAGAAATCCTATGAGCTGGTCTTGGCATATTTCTGAATCGGCTTGGCCTTCGTTTCCCACCTATGAAAGGAGGGGGTTAGACTCTAAGGTTCCTTCCAGCTCTCATTTGAAATTGGTTTATTTGCTCATTCACTCTTCACTCACTGATGCATTTAAATGCTGGTGTCTCCGGTGTGCCAGGTCCTTTGGCTTGAAAGGCTTCACATGAGAGCTCACATGCTAACAAAGGAGCCAACTGATAAACAAGGAATTCACATGGAATCGCTGCATGCCAGCTGTGGCTAGGTGCTGCCGTGGGTGGTGCTGGGGGCCAGGGGAGCAAACAGCAGGACCCCTGGCCCTGTCCTGGGGGGCTGGGGGGATCAAAGTAGGCCGATTTCAGGAAATGACATCAATGTAATAACTGAACAAGTAGAAGTCAGTTAGGCAATAGGTACAGCCCCCAACTATTCCTTTCTGTCCCTTATTTTTAAAAAGATTTTATTTATTTTTAATAAATAATTTTTATTATTTATTAAAACTAAAACAAAAATTTTATTATTTATTAAAAATGAATAGTATTTTTATTATTAAAAAATAAAAATATTAGGGGAAGGGAGCCACAAAGAGAGGGAGGGAAACATCAATGTGTGGCTGCCTCTTGTGCGCCCCCCACTGGGGACCTGGCCCACAACCCAGGCATGTGCTGGGAATCCAACCGGGGACTCTGACCTGCAGGCTGGCACTCAATCCACAGAGCCACACGAGCCAGGGCCCTTTCTATCCCTTTAAATCCTGTTTCTAAGGCTCTCTTGATGCTTTGAATTCAGGTGCCAGTTCCCAACTACCTTTCCTGTGGGTTCCACAGATGTTGTCATTCCTAAAGGGGAGACTGAACCCAGAGGGAGTGCTCCCCACCAGGGTTTACCGCGTGCACGAGCACACAGGGGTGGGAGAGAAGCCAGCTTCTTCCCTCAGAGCCCACGGTCTGGTGGGGAAAACACGTGGGAACAAATCGTTACAATACCAGTGATCAGGACTATTCTGGAGACCTAATCAGACTGCTGTATCAGTGTGGAAAATGGAGGAATTTCTCTTCTGTGGTCCTCAACTCTCACATCTGTAAAATGGGGGAAACCCACCCTGCTTCTTCTGATTACTCAAGTGAGGCCCAAAACAATGGCCACGGGTGTGAAAAGTGCTCGGTTTTCTTTAAAGGTGATAGGATAGGGGCAAGAATTACCCAGAAAAATCTAAATCCAGAGTTAACCCCAACACTTGTTAATAGATCTCTTCTCCCCAAAACACATAAGACCTGCCCCTATTTCCTGTGCATCCCTTTGAACGGTCTAGAACAGGAGGCAGGAAGCAGAGACATAGAGGATCACCAGCCCCTGGGTAACCCAGGCTCAGTGTATTCATAGAGTCACCCACCACCCCGAGCAACCCACTGAGCATGCTCACAAACCTTCATGGACATACTCTGGACTTTCTTAAGGCCTTCCCCCCTCCAATGTTCTCTCCACTTGCCATTTATTGCTTTATAGCCTTAGATTGCTGGGTTGTGCTGACCTCTGCTCATGACTGTCGTTCAGTAGCTCCCATCCGATCGGGACCAAGGGCAGTAGGCCCAGCCCAGCCCACTGGAACACCGGCCACTCCCCACTCCCTACCCCACCCAGAGCCACTTGCCACCCCACTGAGAACCCCTGTACTTCTTCCCTTCCCCAGGACCTGGTACCTCTAGCTTTTTGCCTTAAGGAAAAGAATTCTCAATATTCAATGCTGGTAGGCAGAGAAACAACTTTCACAGAAACCACTGGGAAGTCTGAAGAGTAGGGAGAGCTTATCTGCTCTATACCAGCCAAAGGGACAGCCTGCCTGAGGGCAGACTGGATGGGCAGTCCCGGGCCAGGCTGTGGAGCCTCCTTCCCTGGAGCCGGTGCCTGCAGCATAACTAGGGCGGCCCCCACATTCATATTTGTTACCTCCTCAGTGCTCTCGCCTCCACCATCCTTGCCTGAGCTGCTGGGCTTGGCTGTGCCTTTGGCAAGCTTGGGGGGCTCCTGAAAGAAGAAGATGGAGTTAGAGTTACTACATGCCAGGGGAAGGGAGAGGACTTGTCTGGACGCCTTAGGTCTTTGCTGTAACTATCCTCTGTCCAGTTGAATCAATCAGTCAATAAGAATCACCAACCATCTACCTTGTACCTAGCCCAGGCAAAGAGGGATTGAGGTACACAAAGGGAAATTCAGTTCCTCCAGAGAGTTTAGAATCTGGTTGGGAAGACATCTCTAACACGTAATAATTAAGCATGACAATGCTCTTCCCCTCCCAAGGCTGGTGTGTGAATTAGGGCCAGGGAGGGCCTCTGTCAACATCCAGGGGAAAAGCACCATGGAACAAGCTACCGTGGGCAGAGGGTGCCTGAGGCTCTCATGCTGGATGGGAAGGAGTCACTACTCTCCCCCCAAGGCCACCCGGGAAGAGCAGGAGGCTTTTTATTTTTGATGTCACAAACTGCACCCACACAAGAGGGTGCTACTGGCCCACACAGTAGGGCCCTGGAATGCTAACAGGTATAGGAATTGTCTCAAGAACACCTCAGTGGACAAGCACAGGGGTGGGGGTCAGGCCCTGAGTTGCTGCAAAAAGTGAGTGCTCGTCCCAGTCTCCCTTGGGGACCTGGCCTTTGGCTCAGAGCCCTTCCCAGCAGCAACTCTTTCTATGCTTCAGGCCAAACAAAGCAACTGCACAGGGACAGGATGGGGAAAATGTGAAAAAGACGTGGGGACTGTGGTCTGACTATAAGCTCCAAACTAGTCATCCGTGTGCCACAGATGTCCCGGCAGCCCACTTGACCTTCCATCCAGTTACCAGACGGTGGATCGCTTGGCATTGGGGGACATGAAAGCACCCCTGTCCTTGGCACTGACGGAGTCGTTCTGGAGGCGCTGGTTCAGCTGTGAGCATCAGACTTTGGGAAGGACAAAGACAAATTCTAGGTTCTCCGGGGGCGGGAAATACAACCCATAGTGGGAGTAGATTCAAAAGCCTGTCCTGAGAGCAATAGCTGCAGGAACTGGGAGAGGTGACAACAGAAGGGAGCAGTCACAGTGAGAGTGGGAGCAAGAGGGAGCTTCACAGATGACTGAAGGGCTGCCCTGTGGACGCAAGATGCAACTTGTTCTACGTGGGTCCAGAGGCTTAAGAGCCACAGGCTGAAGTGGCAGGAAGACAGGATGATGCTCCAAACAGGGAAGAATTCTCTCTCAGAGCAGCTGCACAGAAACAGGCTGCCTGGTGAGGCTGCAAGCTCCCCAATCCCAATAGCCATCAAGCAGGGGAGCATTCATGCCTGCTCCAAGGCATATCGCAGAAGGGACTCACGCCTTAAATGAAGACTGGATTGGAGGACCCTGGAAATCACTTCCAGCTCTGAGATTCTGTGACTCAACGACATCCAAGCCCCTTCGGGGAGAAGTGTTAAATCAAATGACTGTGACTATGGGGGCAAAAGGATTTCGGAGAGAAGAAAGCGCTGTGTGGGCTGGAGGAGGGGGAACGCTTTGTGGGGGCGGGGAGGAAGACAGCCATTCCCAGGTGCAGAGCAGCTCCAAGCAGTCACATCAGCAGGCAGGCTCCTTCTTGGCGCTGAGTGCTCTCCTAGTGCCCACCGACTGGGCTGGGCACACTGACCCCTCCTCCAGGGGCCAGAGAGTGGCTCAGACCATGGGGCAGAGAGGAAAAGGATGAAGGGGGTACAGGCAGGACACAACACTGAGGGGGCTGCACATACCCCAGCTGCGGGCCTCTTGCACAAAGCTGACCCCTCTTCATGTATGTCTCATCTGTCTACTTAATCATACGCTCCTGGCTTTCTTCTGTGCCCCTCTACCTACCTACCTACCTACCTACCTACCTACCCTACAGTGCTCAGTCATGTGTCTCAGGAAGTGTACCTAAGAGCGATCCCAGCTGCCTGGGTGTGTGCAGGCGTGGGAAGGCCAGGCCCACAACTCGCCCGCTCCCTGGCTCCTGCAGAACAGGTGAAGTGCACACACTTGAGCCCAGCCCAGCAGTCCAAGGCTGCAAGGCACCGTGGGACCAGCCCTGTGTTCTGGGCCAAATTCTTACTAGTTATATAATCGGAGAGGCAAGTTAACTAGCCTCTCTGAGTCTCAGTTTCCTCATCTACTAAGTGATGACAATCACGGTACCTAAGTCCCTTAGCATAGTGTCTGGTACACAAAAACCTTTTTTTTATCCTCACTTGAGGACTTTTTTTTTACTGCTTTTAGAGAGAGTGGAAGGGAGAGAGAAACACATCGACGCAAGAGAGAAGCATCGGTTAACTGCCTCCTGTACGCGCCCTGACTGGGGATCAGAGGCGTCCAGACCAGGGGTCACACGCACCCACATGCGGACTGGGGGTTGAAGCCACAACCTGGGCATGTGCCCTGACCGAGAATTGAACCCACAACCTTTCGGCTATAGTATGATGCTCCAACCAACAGAGCCACAGCGGCCAGAGCTAGGACATGAAGACCTTAATGTTAGTCAATGCTATTACTATCACTATGAACAAGAACAAAGGGGGAGGGAGCAGGGGCACCTGGCTCAGGAACCTAAAAGATGTAAGTCCCAGATCAGAATATAAGGGAAGAGGAGGGATGCAAATCCCCCCAAGGGATTGACCCAGCACCCATCCACTGAGCACCTATTGTGTGCAAGGAAGATGCCAAACCAAAATGGAACTTAGTTATTATCTCAAGGAGAAGAAAAGACTTATCCATAATTAATTCCAGTGCAAGAGAACCCAAAAGTGACCTACCAAGTGTCCTGTAAATCCAGGGGAGGAGGAAGAGCTCACTCTCAACTAAGGGTTCAGGAAAAGCTTCAAGAATGAAGCTCTGAAGGATGGCCAGGATCGGGAGCAACAGAGATGGAGGAGAAACAGGAGAAGTGATGGATGAGCAATAAAGATGCTCTACCCACCCCTCCTTTTGGTCCCTACCCCATCCAGGAAGACCTCAGTAACATGTCACCTCCCTCCTCCTCAGGACTTGCCAACCATCGAAAGAGGCCAAGTACAACTGGAAATCTAAAGCAGAATGTTGAACCTCGAAGGGGATTGGAGATGCCTGGCCCCACGTACCCTAACCCTTCCAATACACTTTCCAACCAAATACTTATACCTGTGGTCCTAGTGAGTCTAATAGAATTTTTTCTTCTTCTCAGTCATCTAGCAGAGAACGGCTTTCTGTGGATGGGACAGTATCTGCTCCATCAGACTAAAAAACTACAGATGGGTAGAAACCTCGCCAGCTACTCCTGAATTCCATGGCCCTCCGTCTTTTTGAAGGAGCCCTTCCACCCCCGGTGTGACTGACTTGTGCACGTATCATCAAAGCTAAGCTGTCCAAACCACCGCAGCATGCCCACTCCCCAAGGACAGGGTCTGGGGGAGGCACACAACGCTGAGCAGCTCAGCACCCCAGGAGGTTCAGTGCTCACCACAACATCACCAACCCTACATCAGGCCCTGAGAGTTTATGGAGACAACCCTGGCAGATCTCCAACAGCCCCAGGATAAAGAGTTTAATTAATAAGGTCAGAGATGACAGCCCAGCAACCCAGCCAATCAGAGGGCAAATGAAAGCATGACACCTCTGGGGTCATAAAGTGGGTTGCTTTATATTGGTGCAGAACAGCAGGCCAGAGCTGTCCCCCACCATGAGGGACCAGCCCAGGAGAGGAGAAGCTGGGGGAGGCTGGAACTGGTATTCTAGCATCCTCTGTGTGAGTCTGTATCTCAAAGGAACCACACCTCTGAGTCAGACCTAAGCAACAGCAGGAAACAGAGGGTAGAGAAAGGCAGGGATGAGGAAGGTGGTATGGAGGTAGACGAGGAAGGTAAAGAAGGCAACATCAAGAACCGCCTGCATCAGGACACCATAACGAAGGTGAGGGTGTTCAGGGGCAGCTAGTCCAGGGGGTAAGAAGGAAATTAATCTGTGACAGCGGATTCCAGATTTGCGGACATTATGGCCCAGGGAAGACAGAAGTCCAGCACTGATGCAAAAAGGGAAAAATGCAAAGGATTAAGGGAAGGAACCTGCACAGATTAGGAAAGGTGACTGCTTTAGAATGAAACTGGGAGTCGGTTGATGCCTCTTAGAAGAGCCCTGATATTGCAGCTGGGCCTCCAGCAGGCTGTGTGACCTTGGCTAAGTCCCTTCCCCTCTCCGGGCCTCAGTCTCTTCATCTGTATCACTCCAGATTGCACTAAATGCATTCAGAGGTCCAGGCCAGCACTGACATTCTGAGGTTCCACGGACAGAAGGAAAGGCTCAGTCCTGGCTCACAAGTTTGTGTGTGAAGAAAGAACTAGAGGGAGGGGCCTAGGCCAGATTTGATGGAGAAGAGAGAGCAGAGCTGTTCTAGGTCAGGGAGCTTGGCAGAGCAGGAGAAGGGGCTGTAGGGGACGGTGGAGAAGGCCGGCCCAGGCCCAGGCGGGTCAGAAGGGGAGGGAAGGGGCTGGAAGGGGGAGTAGTTCTGGAGGGACTACCCCAGATGACGGGCTGTCCCAAATGGGCAAACGGGTGGGGGGATGGAGGGAGTAAGTGGTAAGGGGAGAGAAAGCAGGGAAGTGACCTGGGAGTGGGGCAGATCTGCAGGGAGGGGGTTACCCTGGGCCCGGGATGGATCGGGAGGTGTAAGTGGGGAGGACTCTATCCCGCGCAAGGTGAGGCGCGTTCCCAGCTGCGGCACAGGCTGGGGGCGCGACCAGCAGCGGGGCCTGAGGGCTGGCCCAGGGAGTCCTGCGGGGGCAGAACGGGAGGGTCAGTCTGGGGTTGTCCCGGGCCTGGCTCGGGCCCCTCCCAGAGCTCCGCGCAGGGCCCAGGGCGGAGGCGCGGGTTAAAGGGCCACGCTCACCTTCTCCTTCTTGAGTTTATAGGGCATCTCGGCCGGTCCGGACCCGGCCCAGCTTCTGCGGCCCCGCTCCGGCTCCGGCTTTGCTCGGCCGCACTCGGCCCGCTCGGCGTCTCTTCGCCACCGCCTGCGCGCTGCGCCCGGGTCGATCGGTGTCTGCGCCTCCAATTGGCTCGAACTCTTACAAACCTGCCTGACAACCAGGCACCGCCTCTTCGGATTGGTCATTGGAGCCAAGCTGCTTCCTTTTTTTCCCATTGGAAAGGAAGAGTACAAACCGCCAGGGTTAGGCTCCAAGAATTGGCTCAAGTAGGAGGTCCCGCCCCAAAGTGGGTTGAGCTTAGTGAAGGAGGCGGGGGTAAAGGGAAGCCCAAGCTTAGTACCGAGTGCCGCACTCCGGCGTCTGTGGTATGTCGGCCTCGGCCTTTCTTCTTAGCCGGTTCTTTTCTAAAGTGGCTCTCACCCATTCCCCACTCTGCTCCTCCTCCCAGTTCGAAAGAAGCCCTAAAATGAAGGGTACCTTTCTTCATCAGGGTATCGCAGCACTAATTGCATACACAAAATTGGTGGAGAGAACGCCCAGGAATACTAGATAGCATCCGTTTCCTAGACAGGGCTTGCAGAGAGTCAAAGGGGAAGCCTCGCAGGCCGGGGCATGGGTAAGATGAGATGAGAATCCTGGGTTTGTTGCAACTTTGGGAAGAGGATCCCTATTCCTATTGCAAGTGTCCCGGGATTGGGGAACCAGCTAGATTTGCGCTCTTGGGAACGCGGTGGAAAAGCTACCTCATTATTTAGTCTCGGGAAGTACATCCCTTTTGTCCCACCCTGCCCAAGCCAATGTCCTAATAATGGATAAGATCAGTTCCTGCCCTCAAGGAGTTCCAGTCTGATGAAGTTCACAGACATGCATAAACAGATGATTAAGATACAGTGTAATAAATTACACGAAGCTAGAGGCTGCTGGAGGAATATGTTTCAGAAAGTTGACGCCAGTAACAGATTGATTACACGAAGCAACTGGAGAAGGCTCAGGAATAAGCCTGTGGTCCTTGTCCAGGAGAGCAATGTTATAAGACAATGGCCACAGACACGGAGAAGGAAGGATGGAATTGAGAAATGTGTAGAATCAACAGGATTTGGCAATCCACTGGATTGTGGGGAGGATGGTAAGGGAATGGGAGGAGTTGAGTATCACAGATGTAGGAGGAAAACTAGTGTCATAATGGCAAAGGAAATGAGAAAATTGGTCAACAGTGTAAGATTCCAGAGAAAGATAAAGATCAAACACCATCACCTCGATTTCACAGTCGAGAGGTTATGAGTGATCTTTGCAGGAAAGTTTCAGAGGACTAGAAGGAAATTTATAGTGAGTTGAAGAGCCTCAAGAGGTGGGGGAATAAAAACAATAAATATAGGCTTCTGGCTATCTTACAGAAGTAGCATTTGGCTCCCAACGACTAATGACAATTTCAAGGTAATGCAGAATGGCGTGCATGCCAACCACTTTTTGCTGGGGGCAAAGCCTGAAAGGAAAGGACATTTATTTGTGGATAGATATTTGTCTCTGTATGGGTGCCAACAGAGGCAGGATACCAGATGTATTTACCAGTTCCTAAGGCCTCAAGGGGCACCATAGTCTTAAGGCCTAGAGCTTGCCTGCTACTGTGTATGAAGTAGGCAGGTATATCCTCTTCGGACCCACCCTACCATCTTCCCAGTCCTTGGTCCCTCTAGGATGCAGAGGACAGAGGCACATAATAGTTTAGAACTACCCAATAGGAATTTTTATTCATGCAAATTCAGCTACCTGGTACATTCTTATATGTGTGTGTATGTATACATATTGATTGATGATTGATTGATTGATTGATTGTAGAGAGAGAGAAACATCTATGTGAGGGAGAAATGTTGACTGGCTGCCTCCCACATGGGCTCCGAACCCAAAAACTAAACATGTGCCCTGATGCAGAATCAAATGCCCATCCCCCTGGTACAAGGAATGGTGCTCCAGCTGGTTGAGCCATACTGGCCAGGGCTACCTAGTACATTCTTGCACACTGCTGTAAAGATGTAGAACTGGGCAATTTCAGGTTTAGGACTAGAGGTACCTCCAGGAACTATAATCAGACATTTAAAAATATATCTTTTGCCCTGGCTGGTGTAGCTCAGTGGATTGAGTGCCAGCCTGCGAACCAAAGTGTTGCCAGTTCAATTCCCAGTCAGGGCACATGCCTGGGTTGCAGGCCATGTCCCCAGTAGGGGGTGCCCGAGAGGCAACCACACATTGATGCTTCACTTCCCCGCTCTCTAAAAATGAATAAATTATATATATATATATATCTTCTTATAGCTTTAGGGGTGGAAATACTTTATAACATATAAATCTAATATTCAACTCTCAGATTTTCAGGAATGTATAATGTTCAGAGTAGAAGACTGCCTCAAGATGCTTGCTGTGAAGGAAAAGAGAAAGTTGGGAAGGAGTAGCTGGAAGAGAATACAAGGTCCAGAAAGAGTAGATTGCCACCAACCAATCCATTGATTCTAAGTACAAATATATTGTTAATAACTGGAAGTATGGCCTACCAGTGCCCAGTGTCTTGTACAGAGCAAGGAGACGGAAACAAATGTGGGATCTAAGTAACAGGGCAGGCAGGAAACAAGCTGTTGGTTTTGTGCTCATGACTGAATCCTTGAACCCCTCTCTTCTGCCTGCTCTGCTGCCCGCTCTCTCCCCAGGCTAGAAACAGGAAATGGATCTTCGGTTTGTAAGGGTTGGCTGGGGGAGAACAACTGGTTTTGGAGGGATGAAAAAGCGAATCTGCTTTGTCTTTGCTTCAAGCTTGGTGGGAGTAGAAGAAACAGGACAAGAAACACTGGAACGTAGGTTTTGTGTAGGATGTGTTGGAACAGGTGTGGCAGCACCAAGCACTCCAGGGCTACATGAATCACATTCAGTAGTTCAGCCAGCAGGCACTACTTATCCATAAGCATGTCTGAGACAGTTTTATAATCCTACCTCTCCCTTCTGCAACCTTCCCACAACCCCCAAACCTCACAGCCTACAGTTCCACAGTGGGAACTGTAGAACTTCTATAGAGGAATGCACTCCTTTCTTAACACTCCACCCACAGCTCCCAGCCCCAGGCCGAAGTTGGTCCACGGCTGGTTGGCCCTTCATTGACCATTCAATAAACTGCTAAGTACATGCTATGTGTACGGAAGTTGAGAGGACGTTACTTCCCTAGCAGGCGCGAAAGGCAAATCCCTGGAAACAGTTCAAAGGACGCGCGCGTAAAGACCATGCAACCGCAGTAGTTGGGTTACGGCCGTCGAGGCACTAGCATCCCGGTCACGCCAGCGAGCAGCTCACCCTCCGCAGCGAGCGCGCCGGCCCCGACGCCCCACCCACTTGCCTTGCACCTCCCCCGACGGAAGCGGAAGCGGCGTGCGCGCCTGTGCGGTCCGGCTCTCTGGATCCGGAAGGTGCGCTCCTTCACTTTCCTCCTCGGCCTCCTGTCACCATGGTGTTGGCAGTCTTGCGGGTCCTGGAGCCTTTCCCGAACGAGACAGCCCCGTTGGCGGTGCTGCTGCCCCCTGGGGGCCCGTGGCCTGCGGCGGGGCATGGCCTGGTGCTGGCCCTGCGGCCTGCAGGGGAGAGCCCGGCAGGGCCGGCGTTGCTAGTGGCGGCCCTGGAGGGAACGGGGGCAGGGACCGAAGAGCAGGGTCCCGGGCCTCCGCAGCTGCTGGTTAGCCGTGCGCTGTTGCGGCTTCTGGCCCTGGGCTCCGGCGCGTGGGTGCGGGCGCGGCCTGTGCGGCGGCCCCCGGCGCTGGGCTGGGCGTTGCTTGGCACCTCGCCGGGGCCCGGGCCCGGACCGCGAATCGGGCCGTTGCTAGTGAGGCGCGGAGAGATCCTACCAGCGCCCGGACCACGGGTGCTGGAGACGCGGCCGACGTTGCAAGGACTGCTGGGCCCCGGGACGCGGCTAGCTGTGACTGAGCTCCGTGGGTGGTCCAAACTGGGCCCGGAGACTGGGGACAGCAGCCAGCCCACACCCCCGCCCTTGGTGTCCTTCTTCGCGGTTTCCGGTACAGTCCGGCGACTCCAGGGAGTTCTGGGAGGGACTGGAGATTCACTGGGGGTGAGCCGGAGTTGTCTCCGTAGCCTCGGCCTCTTTCAGGGCGAATGGGTGTGGGTGACCCGGGCCGGAGAGTCAGCGAACACTTCCCAGCCACACTTGGCCACGGTGCAGGTCGTAGAGCCTCGCTGGGACCTCTCTGAAAGGCTGGGACCCGGCTCTGGGCAGCTGGCAGAGCCCCTCGCTGATGGACTGGCCCTCGTGCCTGCCAC
Organism: Macrotus californicus; assembly: GCA_007922815.1. Classification (NCBI taxonomy): domain Eukaryota; kingdom Metazoa; phylum Chordata; class Mammalia; order Chiroptera; family Phyllostomidae; genus Macrotus; species Macrotus californicus. Next base: position 103,407 of record VMDR010000190.1, on the reverse strand, counting down.
TCTGGCTTTCAATCTCGGCTGTGATCTTCTAGAAGTGGGAGAGCTCAGAATTCAGGTAGGATATAGGACTGAGGTCAGGAATTCTTATCCTCCTTATCCCCTCTTCTTTGTTTTAACCGAATTGGAAGACCAGAGCTGTAAAATTGAGGTCCCTTACTCCTTAGATCTTGGGTTTTTCGCTTAATGTCTCAGCCTTATTTATTCATTCTCTACATTCAAAGTACCATTATTCTCCAGAGTGTGGTGGTACATGGAGAGGGCTGTCTTCTACTCAGGTGAAATGTGAGATGCACAAATGACCAGGGCTATCCATTAATCTCAATCTAATCAGAGGTTGGTTGAATTGCTACAGTGTATCCAGTATTGCTCTGGGTAATATGGAGGATGATACTTCAAGGCTTTTGCCCACTCTTGTCCTTGGCTTCAAATTCCTTCCTATTCTCACCTTGCTGTGTTTAAATGCTACCATCCTTTCCTTCAAAGCCCATCTCAGGTTTCCACCGTCTTCACAAAGCCTTTCATAATTTCACCATCAACACTTTAACATGACTATCTTCCTATAGCATTTTGTTCCTTTTTTATGGCATGCATTTTATTCTGCTTGTTATGTTCGCATAATCTGTCTAATCCCCAATTATATATTGTAAATTCCTTGAAGGGAGGGTTCTTTATTATGTTTGGTGCCTGGTGTTTCATTTTAATATCTTAATTAAATATATTCAAGTGAAGTTCTTGGTTTCTGTCCAAAGGAGGTTACTACAAGAAGATAATTGTATTTGGGGGGACAAATATATCCCCCCAAATGTTTAATGTTTAGTTAAGCACCTAGATGTATGGTTAGGCCTGCACTGTCCAATATGGAAGCAACTATCCACTTTGTGACTCTTTAATTAAAACTAAATAAAGTTAAAAATTCAGTCCTTGGGTTGTTTTAGTCACATGCCGAATGCTCAGTGGACACATGTAGATGTAGAACATTTCTATCACAGTACAAAGTTCTGTTAGGTGGTGCTGGCATACCCAGTTAGGGGCATGGGATGTCAAGAAGAGAGATAAGATATGCAAGAATGGGAGCCAGGAGTGGGCTTCCTTCTGAGTGGAGGAAAACTCCTGCAGTACTCAGACTGGAGCTTATTAAGCGAAACCAACCCTTTAAGCTTCAGTGATGTCATATCCCTTTCCTACAGCCTGAATTTGAGTATCCCCACTGATGTCCACTTACTATCAATCCCAGTGACTGCCTGGTGCCATTAAAAGGACACTGGGAATTAAATGTCCGCCATCCCAGTGGCTCTGGCCCAGCTGAAATATCTCAGGAGGCTTATCTTTACTGGGGAACTTTTTGGAACTAACGTCAGAAAAGTCACAGTCAGAAACCTCTTCCTGGTGCTCATTAGAAGGAGAGGTTTCTGTTTTCTAGGGAAGATACTGGTATTCAGCTCTGCTACCCTAGGCCTCTCCTCCCATAAGCCTGGTGGGAATGAAAGAGGATGGAAGTGGAAATATTGGTTGCTAGGAGACAGGGCAGCGTGTCACTCTTTGGAAGAAGATTATAAGGTGCTGGATATTTCTTTCATAGAGATACTTGGAAGACTCCAGCACCCCTGAAGACAAAGGAAGCTGCTCAGTGCTGCCTGGGCCTCCGTTTGCCAAAGAGTTACACATCGAAATCGTGTCTTCTCCCCACTACAGCACTGACGGGAATTATGACCATGTTCTTTACCGGCACTTTCAGACACCCAGGTTAGCTGGCGACCCCCCTCCCTTTTTTTTAGGATAGCATCTTTTTTTTAGGAGGATAGCATCTCACCCTTGTTGCTCTCCCATCCCAACATACCTAGATCCAGGTACCATGGAGCCTCTGATTTTTAAGAGCCACATTTTACATTAAGCAATATTGTGGCTAGAAGCCTCTTGGTGTATCAGACAATAATAGAGAAATCTGGACATTTCTAAACTGAGAGACTGCTTGGATTTGAGAGGGCTCCCAGAGAGCCAGGGTCCTGCTTCACCCCTCCCTGGTTTCTTTCTTTTTTTAGATTTTATTTATTTATTTTTAGAGAGTGGGAAAGGGAGGGAGAGAAATGTCAATATGTGGTTGCCTCTTGTGCTCCCCCTACTAGGGACCTGACCTGCAACTCAGGCATGTTCCCTGACTGGGAATTGAACCAGTGACCCTTTGGTTCACAGGCCGGTACTCAATCCACTGAGCCATACCAGCTGGGGGCCTCCCTGGTTTCTGATTCCTCTTTCTAGCCATTTCCTTCAGCTCATTCTAGTTCAGACTTGTTCTCTGGGCAACTGCTTGGGATCTCTGGGTGGGCAGTAGGCCCCTAAGAGTTAGTCTTCATGTTGGGGGTGGGAATGGGGAGGGAACATGTCAGGCACATGCTCTTGACTCTTGCTGTGAGCTGACCAGGGCCACTGCTGTGTTACAGGGCAGTCCAGGAAGGGGATGTTCTGTGTGTGTCAACAGTTGGGCAAGTAGAGATCCTGGAAGGAAGCCCAGAGAAACTGCCCAGGTACGCAGCTGTCTCCTGTCTCACAGCTGGGATTCTTAATCTGGGTGCAGGAGCTTCATGGCCCCCCTTCCCAAGGGGTACGGAGTAACTTTGTACATAAGAACATTGTGTTATGCACTTTTCTGGAGAGAAGGTATGCCATCTCCAGGTTCTCAGATAGGCACATGACTGAAAAAAGGTGAAAAACCACTGCCTGCTAGGTTTGGGAGGGGCTTATGCTCAAACTGAAAGGTGGTCCCAGATAAAGTAAAGCATTTAAGATAATTTACTGGCCTAGACCAAAGTGAAATTCCTTGTTTTCCATTCTCAGTCACAGCGTTGTTCGGGCCAGGATTTGGGCCACACCTCCTACATACTCAGTGGAAGCAGACCCAGGCTCTGATCTTGACCCTAATTGGTGGAGGGTGCACATGCCACTTCTCAGTCTTATGTCCCAAAAGAGGGAGAGAAGGGTTGCTGCTGTCCTTGTCCTCAACAGAGAATAAGGAACAGCACAGAACTGAGCCAAGGTTGTCTCTGGACCTTAGAACAGGGAGTCCAACCTTTCTCTTCCTGTTGACTCTTGACCACAGAGGTTCCTTGTAAAATGGTGAGGCAAGGAAGTCAGAAACTGCTTTGGCCTTATGTGAAAGGTGAAGAATATGAGGCTCCTGTACCCCAGCCAATCCCCTCTATTCAGGGCTGATTTCCTATAGCGATTTACTAGGAGAACACAACTGATAGACACACAAACCCAACTTCCAGGGAAATCTCAGTGAGGTGGTAGGACCACCTTGGGTGGAAGGAGCCATTAGGACCAAGGTCTCGGGCCAGCCAGCCAGGATCCTCTTCTCAGAGAAAGATGTCTTGTCTGGAGTGCCTGATTTATCCTTGACCGACATTCAGAGCCTGGTTCTGGCCATTGCCCAATCTCAGGGCTGTGGTAGTGCCCTGTGTAACCCCCGGCACCTCTTTGAGCTTTCCCAGATCAAATCTACAATGGGGCTCGGTGGAAAATGCCATGCTGGCACATATCAGTCACTCCCTACTGCTCTCTCCCATCTTAAATATAGCAAGTGTCTATGAGCTAGCTTTCTGCAGGAAAACTACAGAATGTTTGCCCTTCGTACTTTCTAAGGAAAACAGGCACTGGGACCTCCTGAGATAGAGCAGCAAGCCAATCCTGTTCCTGGATGTCTGCCATTCTAACCCTATAGAGATCTGTCTCCCTCCTCTGGGTGCTGAGCATACTTCTTCCCCCTGAGGAGGTCCTGGAAAGAAAGGTGGGGTTGGGCAGTTGGGTCCAAGGACAGATAAAGAAGAGTGCTTTAGCCCTCTGCCTTGGACTTGGTAAGGGAAGCTCTACAGGGAGCTTCCTGTGATAGTGTAGCCACTTCAGATTCTACCCTGTGTTCTGCTTCCCTAATCAGGCTGATGGGAGCCAGCTCCACTGTCTCCCATCTGGCTCTTAAAAACACAATCAAGTGTTTTCCAGCAGAGTCCAGATATATTCCAAAGTTCTGGCCCTTGTACTTGGTGAAGTGGTCTAACCGCCCTCCAAGGAAGAGAGGAGTCTCTCCCTAACCCTCCAGTGGAGTGCCGTTCCTCCTTGGATCCCAGAGCCGGCCACATGCACCGTGACTCAGGATGTCGACATTGAGTGAGATCCTAGGTTATAGACCCACTCGTTGTTTACAATGGTGAATAGTAAGACACGCTTTCCCCTATATACTAGTTCTTAGCATAATCATTGCCTACTGTGATAGTTCCCAGAATTTCAGGATGCTAACGTGGTATGCTTCCCCTGCTACCTGGAGGCATTCCCACCACTCCCCGTTTGCCAGCAGAGGGAGCAATTTTGTGACCGTGGGACACTGTGAGCAAAGGAATCAGCACCTTGACTGGACCTTAACGAGGTCAAGGCTGTAGACTGACTCTCACTGCCTTGCTGCCTGAAGATTAAAGAGGGAAATAGTTCATCATTTCTTTATCTGGAAAGGTGGGCTAGTAACTGCTACCCGCAGTAGCCGCAGCAGGAGGCTGAGTGACCCTAATTCACTCTGACACTAGTCGGTGACTGCGCGGCCCTGTTTATTGCTGAGAAGCTTTTGAAAACTGCAGATGCCGGAGCCCCACCCCAGACCTACTGTGTGAGAATCAGGTGAAACGGGCCTGTGCAGTCTTTTGATTTTTTCCCAAAGAATGGGAAAGCGTTCATTTTTAATTGAATATAATTCATGTATCATAAATCCATGCTTTTAGAATGTACGGTTCAGTGGTTTTTAATATACTCACAAGGTCGTGTAGCCTGATTCCAGGACATTTTCATGACCCCTAATAGAGACCTCGAACCCATTAGTGGCCACTCCCTATTCCCTCCTTTTTTCAGCCCCTGGCAACCACTTATCTGCTGAACGGAATTGTACAATGTGTGAGAGATGTTGACTTTTAAAGGTTTCACAGTTCCAGTTTCCTTGGATTATTAGTGTCTTTGTTGCTGATTTCTAAGAGCTTATTTGTTACTAAAATGTTAACTGTTTCTCATGCATTGCAAATGAAATTCTATGTTTTTTTGTAATTTTGCTGTGGTGGTTTAATTTTTGCTTGTACAGAAGTTGTGTATTGAAATATGTTCTGGTGTTTTTTTAAGTTGCACAGATAATTCTAATGTGCAGCCCAAATAGAGAATCCTTAATCATTAGATGTCCTTATTGAGGAATCTGCCTGCACTAAGATTTTGTGGATTACTGACTAAGAACCAAGGGCTCTTCCCTCTGAGGTTTTGTGGGCGTCGGTGGGTATGTACCTGGAAGAGAGACTGTATTGTGAAGCCACTGGAAATGGCCAGATGACCACTGCTTAGTGCCATAGTGGCTTCTCCCATTGGAGTGAGTGGGTAGGCCGTTTACCTGGAGACACCCCCCCAGGGCTCTATGGTTGCCACGTGGGATGCGGAGGACAGGCCTAGCTCCTGCCCTCAAAATGAGTATGATCCAGTGAGAGAAATTAGAAAGACCATCTGCTTTCCCCCTATTCTCCCCCCAGGCCAATCCCCACCATGTCTGGGCACTTATTTGTGCTGCTGTTGAGTTTGTCCCTGCAGTGGACCTCTGTGATGGAAACAGCCACCTTGTCCTTGGGGAGGGGTTACGAGGGTCTGGATCTGGGATTCACTGGGCCTCTTTCCTGCAGGTGGCAGGAGATGTTCTTTAAAGTGAAGAAAACAGTTGGGGAAGCTCCAGGTGGGACGGCCAGCACCTGCCTGGCCGATACCACCCATACCTCCTTGTACTTGGTGAGGCCCTGGGGTAGGAGTAGACCTGAGGAAAGGAGCAGAGCAACTTTTAGAAACTAATGGTTCTCCCGCCTTTCGCAGGTGGGCTCCACCCTGAGCCCTGTTCCGAGGGTCCCTTCAGGAGGACCCAGTCTCGGGGACAGTTTATCTCCTCCGGGCCTGGGGGCCTTGGTGACCGAGCTGAGTGCTGTCCTGAAGCCTCGCCTCCAGCCAGGGTGAGTGAGGCCGCAGCCTCAGAGAGTGCAGAAGGCCTGCACACAACACCCCTGGGGGGCAGCAGGCCAGACAGTTAGTTCCCAGAGATGGAAGTGCTGTTGGGGGAGCCTTCCTCAAGCCAGTAGGCCAAGGCCACTGGCCCACGTGCTTTCTGTCAGCAGATTCCCAGACCCCTTTCCTGGGATAACATCCACCCTCCAAGGCTGGCTGTGGAAGAAGACTCTGCACCAGGGACAGCTGTCTCTGAGACTACTTTTGCCCTTGGGGAGCCCACTAGCCATCCCGATCTTCATCACCCAGACCCTGAAAGACACAGCCCCCCATACCACTGGCCCACGTGTAGACACAGCCCCCTCCCTGATTCCACTACGGTCCAGACCAGACACAACAGTCAGAGCTTTATTGAAAACAGTGGTGACAAAAGGGACTGTCTTGGCTGCTGGACATGCTCTGTGGCACTGCCAGAGCACCACAGGCGGTGTGGAAAATATGGCCTCACCGTGCGGAGACAGCCTTGGGGGAGGGGGTCTCGAGGAGAGAGAAACGGGGTATCTGCACTATAGACCCAAGGGTCCCTCTGTCCTGGGGACCTTAAAGTTTGGGCAGAATGGGGAAGACAAGTGCCTATTCTCTGGTTGCAGGGGCGCCCTGCTGACGGGAACTGCCAGTGTCCTCCTACGGGGCCCCCCGGGCAGTGGGAAGACCACAGCAGTCGCTGCTGCCTGCAGCCGCCTCGGGCTCCACTTACTGAAGGTGAGGGTGCCTGGAGGGTAGAACCCCAACTGCTTCCCCTCCCCGGCCCAGATTCTGCCTCTCTCCCTCCCCCTCTCCCTTCTGGCTACTAGCCTGGCCCTGACACCTCAGCCCAGTGGGCCAGCTGTTTTCCCATGATGCTCAGCTCCTGAGAGATGCTTTCGAGGAGGGAGTTTCAAGGTTTTGGTGGACAGTCCGGGAAACGAGGTTAGGATAAAGAAGATGTAGGGCTTGGCCAGCATTACCTTCTTCCTTCGTCCCTGCCCTTCAAATAGAGACGGCCTGTACCTTCTTCAGACCCCTCCTCCCATCCTCCTGCCCCAGTCACACCTGCACCTGCTCCTCCTACCCCAGGTGCCCTGCTCCAGCCTCTGTGCAGACAGCAGTGGGGCTGTGGAGGCAAAAGTGCAGGCCGCCTTCTCCCGGGCCCGGCGCTGCCGGCCTGTGGTTCTGTTGCTGACGGCCTTAGACCTCCTGGGCCGGAACCGTGATGGGCTAGGTGAGGACGCCCGTGTGGTGGCCACGCTGCGTCGCCTCCTCCTCGACAAGGACCCCCTCACCAGGTACTGTACAGACCTGGGCCAAGCCCTCCTCGCTCTCTTTAGCCTTTCATCCCCTGTCCTCACCAGCCAACGTCAACTGCCAGCTTGGCTGCTCTCCTGACAGCCCTGAGGGGCTTAGGGGTGTCCAGAGGGAGAAGCATGTGGTCCCTAGTTTCTCTTGGGGGACATTTGGATACAGAAAAAGCACAGCCTCTGCCCTTGGTGAGCTGTCTGTGTGAGGGGGAACACAGGTCCCCTCAAGGAATTCCCATGGAGCCCCGTCCAGGAAGCCTCGGGGTGCTCGTCTCCCTATCCCATCTCAGCACCCAGCCGCCTCCCCACCCTCCTGCACCAGCCTCGGGACTAGCAGTGCTCAGGGGCTGCCAGCCGCGTTCTCTCCCTCAGTCCCCACTCTGCCTGCAGCTGCCCTCCACTAATGGTGGTGGCCACCACAAGCCGGGCCCAGGACCTGCCTGCTAACGTGCAGACAGCGTTTCCTCATGAGCTGGAGGTGCCTGTGCTGTCAGAGGGGCAGCGGCTCAGCATCCTGCGGGCCCTCACTGCCCACCTGCCCTTGGGCCAAGAGGTGAACCTGGCACAGCTGGCTCGGCGGTGTGCAGTGAGTACCACGGCAGGGTCTGGCCCTCCCTGTTCTCTGTCATGGGGACTTACACCTGCTGCCCTGCCAGCGAGGGCAGAAAGCCCCAAGGCATCAGCGTTGGGCCTCTGCTCCAGCTGGGGGACCAGCGGCCTAAGAGCTCCTACCTGCTGTGCCCTGCTCATGTGTCCTTCCCTGTGGTTCCCCAGGGCTTTGTGGTAGGAGATCTCTATGCCCTTTTGACCCACAGCAGCAGGGCAGCCTGCACCAGGATCAGGAACTCTGGGTAAGAAAATTGGGCACAGAAGGGCAAAGGAGACAAGAGGAAATAATGAGTGGGTGGGGCCTGGTGAGGAAGGGAGTAGGGACCAGGACCCCGGTGGGGACAGAGCCTCGGGTCAGGTTCTCCAGACAGCTGCCTGAGCTTCTCCTTGCAGTTTGGCAGGCGGCCTGAGTGAGGAGGATGAGGGGGAGCTGGTTGCTGCTGGCTGTCCTCTCCTGGCTGAGGACTTCACGCAAGCCCTGGAGCAGCTGCAGTCGGCTCACTCCCAGGCCATCGGAGCCCCCAAGGTAGACACACTCCAGGCCCTTGGAGGTGGGACCTGAGCTCCCCACTCCCGCAGACCCCCCACTGTACACTTTGCATCTCCTAGATCCCCTCGGTGTCCTGGCACGACGTGGGCGGGCTGCAGGAGGCAAAGAAGGAAATTCTGGAGACCATCCAGCTCCCTCTAGAGCACCCTGAGCTGCTGAGCCTGGGCCTGCGGCGCTCAGGCCTCCTGCTCCATGGGCCCCCAGGCACTGGCAAGACCCTCCTGGCCAAGGCAGTAGCCACTGAGTGCAGCCTCACTTTCCTCAGGTGGCAAGGGGGCCTGAGTGGATTGGGCGCTACACAGGCTGGGAGCATGCGGGGCAGGCCAAGAGGTCGACCATGTGTCTGTGCGTCTAAACGAGTGTTGCCCTCCCAATCCTCTCCCTCAGTGTGAAGGGGCCAGAGCTCATCAACATGTACGTGGGCCAAAGTGAGGAGAATGTACGGGAAGGTGAGTGGACAGGGAAGGGCTTCCGGTCCTTCCCAATCCCCGACGGGCCCCTGTGCCACCCACCACTCCCTCCACTGACCCTCAGGCTGCTGGTGGTCATTCCGTCTTCCCACACGTCACATTCCTGCCAGTGGGGCCTATTACCTCGAGTGCTAGTTACGATTGTAAAACCTGGGTTTTCTCCCCCCGTATCCTGATTTCAAACCCCCCTGAGACTCCCCCTCCTGGGGCCCTCTCTCTCTCCTCAGTGTTTGCCAGGGCCAGGGCTGCAGCTCCATGCATTATCTTCTTTGATGAACTGGACTCCTTGGCCCCAAGCCGGGGGCGAAGTGGAGACTCTGGAGGGGTGATGGACAGGTGGGGGTCTGAGCCAGAATGGAGTCTGGGGTCTAGGACCAAGGGATATGAGATAGGTGGCAGTAGTCTTCAGAACCCAGAAAGTCCCTGCCCTCCGGGTTCTGTGGTAGTGTGATGGAAGCTACAAGGGGCTGTGGCTTTGGGTGTGGGCCATCGAGGAAAATGGGCGCCTGCACGTAAGTGTGCACAGGACACGACTAAGCAGGGGGCCCTGTGGAGAAGGCCTGCAAGGTGAGGCTCCACAGGCAGGGCAGAACCTGAGGCTAGGCCAAGGAATCTCTCACCTTCACGCCTCCTTTGTAGGGTGGTGTCTCAGCTTCTGGCTGAGCTGGATGGGCTTCACAGCACTCAGGATGTGTTTGTGATCGGAGCCACCAACAGGCCAGACCTCCTGGACCCTGCCCTTCTGCGGCCTGGCAGGTGCACACCCTGTACCTCTCCTCTACCACGCTCACTTACGCTTGTCCCTTGAGCCCGTCCTGTGCCCTCTTCACTCACTCTTCACTACCCTGAGCTCCCTGACATGTATGCCCGCCGATCTCCCTAAAGATTTGACAAGCTGGTGTTTGTGGGGGCGAGCGAAGACCGTGCTTCCCAGCTCCGTGTTCTGAGTGCCATCACACGCAAGTATGCCCTGTTGGAGATTCCCAGAGGGTTCGGGCCTTGGGCTGGTTAGGCAATAAGTGCAATGTGCAGAATAGGCTGGTCAAAGATACCTTCTGAGGGAGTAGGGCATGCTGGGTAAAACTTTCTTTCTGTATCCCCACAACAGATTCAAGTTGGAATCCTCTGTGAGCCTGGTGAATGTGCTGGATCACTGCCCTCCCCAGTTGACGGGTGCCGACCTCTACTCTCTCTGCTCTGATGCCATGACAGCTGCCCTCAAACGCAGGGTTCAGGATCTGGAGAAAGGTGAGCCACTCGCCAGCCCCAGAGGTCAACCAGAAAGCTAGTGGGAAAACCCGGTCTGGTTCCAGATTTCAGAGGAAGGACTCTGGATGTTTGGGGGACTCTGGGCAAGAAAGTGCTCCTCCAGGTCTCTCCTTTGCTTAGGCATAGCCAGAGTTCACCAGCGGGGATGGGAACCCTGGCCTCACCTTCCCTTTGTCATCCCCCTAGGGCTGGAGCCTGGGAGCTCAGCGCTGCTGCTCACCATGGAGGACCTGCTGCAGGCGGCCACCCGGCTGCAGCCCTCAGTCAGCGAGCAGGAGCTGCTTCAGTACAAGCGCATCCAGCGCAAGTTTGCAGCCTCCTAGGAGCCTCCTACAGTTGGAGACCCAACCCCACCCACAGTGCTGAAGGTACCTAGATATCGCAGAGACCTGAGACAGCAAAGGGCTCTTTCTCAGGCTGCTGCCAACTCCTCTGAAGGATGCCTACCTCCAGGAGATCCCCTGGGTGCCAAGTGGGGGAGCCCCGAGAGAGTTCAAGAGGCATCCTCTGTCCATTTTTCCAGGCCAGCCCCAAGACTGAGGCCTGTCTCCTTAGGAAGAGGGGTGGGAACCTAGAGTTCTGGGAATTGGGCCGGGAGGGAGCCTGGTCTGTAGCTGAAAATAAAGCGTATGCTGCCCTCTGCTGGTGGTGTTGCCTGAGAGATCGATGTGTGGGGAAGAGCAAAACTGTGAGCGGGGGTCAGCCCCAAGGGAGGATAGGGTGTGCTCCACTGGAGCCTGATGCTTCTGATGTAAACACAAGGCATGCAGGAACTGAAAAAGACAGCGACTATATTGTCATCCTTCCATTAGCCTAAACCCAATCCCTGTACCCCAGTTGCAGTTGGCCCCTCCCCACACCCCTAGGATCTCCATGTGGTGCTGCTGGTGTGGGGCTCCCCAGGCAGAGCCTGGCAGCACCTGGGCAGAGAGTTGTGGGAGCTGAGGCCACGCTCAGTCCATCTTCTTGAGCACGTGGATGAAATAGCAGGGAACGTAGGTCTGGCCTGGCTTGTAAGGCTTGAAGTCACCAAGGATGCTGTGCTGGCACTTGCCCCCAAAGGCTGCTCGGAGCAGCTCCGTGAAGGACGATAGACAGTGAGGGTAGTAGGAAAGCCGGAACTTACTGCAACAGAGACCCTGACCAATCATGAGGACTGGTGGCTTAGGCACCGCCCCCCCCCCCAAACTCACCCCCCCCCAGCCAAGCGGATACCTCAAACCAGGAGAACCGTCGTTGCCAGCTCCTGGCACCTGCACCGTGTAGTCCAGGGTCACCATGTGGGCTTTGTTGTTCACTGTCAGCACTGATGTCGTAATGTCCTTGGTCAAGTCACTCTGTAAGTGGTGGTGCAGGCTGCATTAGTCTCTGCAACCACTGGGGGGGCTGGGCCCCAGAATCACACCTCCCACTCTGGGTCCTCCAGGCCCTCCCTCAGGGCCCACCTTATAGTAGATGTTCTTTCCTGGGGGCGCGCAGCCTGTGCTGAGGATGTGGTCGTAGTTACGATGGTCGATGACCAGCAGGCCCCCCGGCCGCACCATGTTCGCAATGTTCTTCAGTGCCAGCTGGTGCTCACTCTGGTCCCCTGAACTCCGAGCAGGGGCAGAGAGGCTGTGTCAGCACCAGTCTCCCCCCCCCCCCCCCCCCCCCCCCCGTCTTTCTACTCCCCAGGGACACCCGTGCCAAGGCAAAAAGGGACAAAAAGCACAGTCTGCTCCGGCAGTTGAGCAGGCGCCCAGGGGTCTGTAGAAAGGGGCTATAGCCCAAAGCAAGAACCATGCCCAAGGCCACACCCTCTCTCACCTTTGCAGTCTGGCAAGTGGGCAAAACTGTTTCCAAGGCAAATGACAGCATCAAAGCCACCCTCTGGAGGCTGGGGCACATCTTTGTCCAGACTCATCCAGTTGGCTTCCTCAATGACTGGGGGCCAGGAAGGGGAGAACAGGCTGGTACCATGGTATCAGCAGAACCCATCTCTGCTGAGTACAGTTCTGCCTCAGTTTCTCCTTCAAGAGACACACAGGGACTCCACATCCAGTTAGAGGAAGGGGATCGTTATGGAGATGGAGGATGAAGGGGAAGTGGGGTCCAGAGGGAAGGGAGCCATGGTTCGGAAGGGTGACTCTATGGGTTTTTATTTGGAGGGAGGGAGATTATGAACATAATTCAAACTAGCCCCTCATACCTGATACCTCATTGTGGTAACTAGGTCACCCTTTTCAGGGAAATAACAGTAATTTTGCTGTGCCCTTGAGGAAAACAAAACACCCCACCCCAGGAGCCGAGGGCAGACAGCACTGTGTCCTTGGTGGCTGGGCTGGGAGGGCCTGCCCAGCTGGACCCACGTACCCCACTTGTCGAAGGCGGGCTCATGCCGCCGGTTCCAGCGCTCTTTCAGCGCATATTTCAGCATCTTGTCACTGGCATCCACACTGGTCACGGTGAAGCCCTCTTCCACCAGCATGATGGAGTCCACCCTGGGCAGGGCCGGGGATGAGAGGCAGAGAGGGGCAGTCAGCGGGCCTGGGATGGCGAGGAGGCCCTCCAGGCCTCGTTCCTCTGCTTCCTCTCCCTAGGCCCTCTCCACGGACCTCAAATGACCGGACGAATCTGTTTTTTATCACCAGGAAGCAGTATCGCATTTTGGTTTGAGCGCCCATTCAGAGTCAGTCTATGTGTGCATTAATCCTCATGGCGGTCCCGTGGAGTACCCCATGAGAGCTGGGGCAACTGAGGCTCCCGAGGTTAGGGGACTTGTGAACAGCAGGCAGTGTGCATGGCAGTTTAAAGCACAGGCCAGACCCTAACCAACCCAGTCTGACTCTCCTCTCCACCGGGTGGGGGGTCTTTACTTCTCTGTGGCAGAATTTTCACAGCTGTAAGTGTGATATTGCTAAGTAATTAGCTCCTTGGGTTTTCTGAGGATAATTTTTAAATAGATTTTATTGAATGTTAGCTTCTTTTTTAAAAAAAAAAAATCCTCACCCGAGAACATGCTTATTGGTTTTTTAGAGGGGAAGGGAGGGAAAGAGAGAAGGAGAGAAACATCGATGTGAGAGAGAAACATCCATTGGTTGCCTCATATGCCCCGACTGGGACCGAACCCTCAACCTAGGCGTGTGCTGTAAGCAGGAATCGAACTTGCGACCCTTCCGTTTTTGGGCCAGTGCTCCAACCAACTGAGCCACACCAGCCAGGGTGGTTCTGGCGAGGATTTTTTTAAAAAAACGTGTTTCAAAGTTCCTGGCAGAGTGCTTGGCATGGACAAGTGCTGAGCAAACATTAATTGTTAACAATTGCCATCACCCGAGGAATAATGCTGGAGGCCAGGCTGGGTCTCCTGTGGCTGCGGCCCAAAGCCCAGCTCTGGCGCGGCGGGGTGAACCGCCTTCCCCACCCGCTGCGCCCACACCCTCACTCTCAGCCCGGTCCTGGCGCCCTCCCGTCCGCCTCGCCCGTGCGCCCGCCCGTTCTGCCCGCGTAGACACCGTTCCTGGCCCAGGTGGCGGAGGCTGCCCGGACGTGTCTGGCCATGGTCCTGCAGTCCCGCGGCCACGTCCCGGGATCCCTGCACCCCCAGCCAGTCTCACCCAGTGCCGCAGGCCACGTCGAGCACTCGCTGGCAGCCGTGCTGGTGCAGCAGCCCGAGCAGCCAGGACTTGTACTCCGCCGTGCGGCTGCGGGTGTCTCCGATGTAGAGCTGCCATACGCGCGCCGCCTCTCCATCTGCGTACTGGTCCGGGAGCCCTTCTGCCGCCACCCCCAGGGAGCGGGTTCGGTACACACTGTCCACCATCCTGCGACGCACCTGGCTCTGGGGCCACCGGCCCCGCATTTATAGACTGGCCCCTGCGGGAGGCCCGGCAGCCCCACCTGCCCAATAGCAGGTGAGCGCGGGGACACGCCCCTCCTGGGTCAGGGCCCGGCACCCGCTGGGAAGGCGCGGCCTCAAAATCCTGGATGAACTGTTCTCTCCTGCCTGAAGATCGAGCCCTCTGGACGGTCTCGTGGCAGGAAAGGACCACCCCAGCGCCCTGCCCACTTAACCCAGCCGGCAGGAAGACCAGGGAGGGTCCAGGAGAACGGGGAGCAGTGAGACTGTCCACCCCACCCAAACTGGAAAGAAAGGAAAGAATTTTCTTCGGTGCCAGCCGACGCCCACTCTGGTCCCCTGAGCTCCAGGTAGGGGCAAAGAGGCTGGTGTCTGCTGAATCTTCAGTCCATACGGAGCCGAGCGCCCAGGACTGGACCATCCTCTGTGAGTGAAGGTATCAGCATGTATAAAGAAGAAATATCCGGCCGAAGGAAGGCCTGGTCAGCCAGGGAAGGAAGGAATGAGGGGTCTCTGGGGATAAGGCTGGTCTGGCCACCCAAGTCCAGGAGCAGTTCTGGATCAAGGGCTCATTCCCTCCACCTGGAGGCTGGTGCTCCTCTGTCCTGAGCTGCATAAGGAATCCTTCCTTAGAAGCCTTTGCTAACCAAGCATGCTTGTAAAGACCATCTGGTTTCTGCGGAGGTGCCCACAGGGTAGGCAGTCCAGGGTCAGGGGTGAGAGTACTTGTGCTCTTGCTATTATATTGCTCATTGTCACTTCCTAAATTGGTCCTGGTTTGGTCGGTGTTTTCATCTACTCTTCCTTCCAAAGCAGTAGGTCTTAATCTAGGAAAAGACTGGACTGAGATGGATTCAGTAAATGATTCCACCCAGTGAAGCCCAAAACAGCAAGAACAGCCCTCCCCACCTGTCTTTGTTCTTCTGGCTGCAGACAGAGTGAGCTATAGACTAGAATAAAGGAGCCTCTCCCTAAAGACCATGTGTTTAATTGATTTCAGAGAGAGGTCGAATTGTTGTTCCACTCTCTTACACATCATTGGTGGATTCCCATATGTGCCCTGACCGCCTCGACTGGGGCCAGAACCAGCAACCCAGGCATGTGCCCTGACCAGAAATTGAACCAGTGGCCTTTTGCTTTGCGGAATGACACCCAACCAATTGAGCCACACTGGTCAGTGTATAATCATTAACTCTAGTACACAGACTGCCTCAGATGGGCCTGTCCATGACCAGGTAACAGAGCCTTGTGTTTACGCTGACCCTACAGGCAGGTCTTTGGCAACAGGCTTACAAAGGCATCATACTGGGGAGCTGCAAGTAAACACACAGTTTTCCTTTGTCAGAATAATCTGGGAGAAATCCACTTCAGCATTCCCAGACTGAGAAAAATCTCAGGTTAAAAGAATTGTCCTCAGCTGAGGGCAGCAATTAGTGTTCTATGTCCTTGCATCAAGCTGAAACACAGGGGCTGGCACAAATAACTACCCCCCCCGCTCTTTTTTTTTCATAAATCTTTTCTTTTAAAGATTTTATTTATTTCTTTTTAGAGAGAGGGGAAAGGAGGGAGAAAGAGAGGGGGAGAGACATCAGTGTGTGATTGCCTCTCGTATGCCCCCATCCAGGGACCTGGCCCACAACCCAGGCATGGGCCCTGACTGGGAATTGAACTGGAGACCCTTTGGTTCGAAGTCCAGCACTCAGTCCACTGAGCCTCACCAGCCAGGGCTAACACCCCTTTTTTGTTACAAAATCATAAGTATATAATTCTGTAACATAGCAATATCACACTCAAGCACACCATATGACATTTCAGGTGAAATATTCAAATTAAAACTCTAGTGCTGGCTGGTGTGGCTCAGTGGACTGAGTGCCAGCCTGTGAATCAAAAGGTCACTGGTTCAATTCCTAATCAGGGCACATGCCTGGGTTGCAGGTCAGGTCCCCAGTGCGGGGCACATGGGAGGGAACTACACATTGATGTTTCTCTCCCTCTCTTTCTCTCTCCCTTCCCTTCTCTCTAAAAAGAAATAAATAAAATTTTTAAAAAATTAAAACTCTAAATTATTCCACCCATATTATTACCCTACCAACCACACTCAACCAGATGTTTACTTCTGCTGGACCCCATATACAACCACCTGTCTCTATGGGGTGGCTTTTCTCTTTTTAAATATGAGTCCCTTCCAAGAAAATGACTTCCTTCCATGTGAAGAAAAATGCATTTTGATTTTTTTTTAAAGGAAAATGCATTCTTAAACTCGATATTTATTTTACCCCAAATCAGGAGGAAAATCATTATTTGGCTATAAATGAGTGAGCTGAGAGTAATGACTGTTAACTTACAGTTTGGCCAGAAGAAATGAAATTTTAAGGAAAAATAGACCTACTAAGTTGTTTGCTTTTGCATACTGGAGTTCTGAAATGCACGTAAGAAATTTGAGGAAAAATGATGAATGATATTACATTGGAATAACAACCAAAATAGTAGGAAAGTAATTTCTTTGTCACTATTTATAAATTAATTTACTGGATAGAAAATATTTGAAAAGTTAAGTGGCCAAGGGCAATTTATTCTTTTTTCCCTCTTGCTTTCTTTTCTACTTACTTTTGCCTCTTAACCTTTTCTGAATGGATCTGAGGTAAACCTGGAATTTCTTCAAGACTCCAAATGCTGTTGGGGAATGTCACCTTTAAAAGACTAGAATAGGCCCTGGCCAGGTAGCTGAGTTGGTTGGAGCATTGTCCCCATACACCAAGGTTTGGCGTTCGATCCCTGGTCAGGGTGCGTACAGAGTCAACCAATGGTGCATGAATATGCGGAACAACAAACTGATGTTTCTCTCTCTCCCTCTCCTTTCTCTCTCTAAAAATAAAAATAAAAAAAGACCAGGATAATCATGTCGACAGGTTTCCCAGACTCTTTGGTTCTCGATATTTAGGGACAAGTACTCTTGTGATTTTGAACGCTCTCTTCTCCTAATATTTGTGTGTGTGTGTATATAATAGTGAGGCCTGGGGCAAGAGCCCTGATTGGTAAACTTAGACATCTCTGCCTACATTTTCATTTAGAGACTGTCATTCCAAGATTAGATTCTGGAGCTTTTTGATAAAACTAAATTTTAAAAAAGCATTTTGATTTTCTTCTTATGTTTCATCTAGAAATAAAATTACCTTGGGGGGGAAAAAAACGGAGAAAGAATTACCTAGAACAATTATTTAAGTATCTTGCATTTGATTTGGTGTAACGTGATTTACCCACACCCTCCCCAGAAAAAATTTTTCTTGGCCAGAACTGTTTCAGCCCTTTTTTTTTCCCTTTTCTGTTCTAAAACAAAGTTGTTTGAATGTTTATTTAGCATTTTTGTGATTGTTTTTCAGCCTTTGAAAAAAATAATTTGTTTATTTATTTTTAGAGAGAGGAAGGGAGGGAGAGAAACATCAGTGTGTGGTTGCCTCTTGCGCCCCTTACTGGGGACCTGGCCCACAATAAAGGCACATCCCCTAGACTAGGAATTGAAGTAGTGACCCTTTGGTTCACAGGCTGGCACTGAATCCACTGAGCCACACCAGCCAGGGCTGGTTTTTAGTCTTTAAAGGCTAACGGTCATACTTTCCATAATGATAAGAAATTTTATTGAAATATTTTATTTTAATTTAAATATTTATGCTTGAGATTTTTTTGAGAAATAAAATTTTACTCACATAACCATAATATGGTTTTTAAAAATAAGAAAAATGCTGGTGGTAAATTTGGATTAAAAAATTATAGATTGTGAGTAGCCTCTAAATATACTATTTCATAGATGAAAATTTTTGTTCCCAAGTTAATAATTATTTGATTTCTTTCTCATCCAGAGGTATTTTTTAAAATGTCAAGATACAGTGCCCATGAAATTTCATGGACTTCTTTTCTTTCTTTCTTTTTTTTAACTTTTAACTGTCAAAAGCATATTTTCTTTTTGTGATCATACTTGTCCTTAAGCATCTTTTTAATGGCTACACTGAGTGGACGAGCTGAGACTTGTTAATCATTTCCCAAATTCTGAACATTTAAAATGCTCCCACAATTTCTCAAGAGGGTGAACATGTGGATGATTATGATCACATCACTTTCCAAATGGAATTTTTCTATTAATTGACACTATCATCCAAATCGAATGTTTGTTTCAACTCTTCTCTACATGAAGATGTTATTCTTTGATATTTCATTAGGTAGAAAATTGTATCTAATTGTTTTAATCTTCTTTAATTACTACCAAATGTACCAAGTAATTACAGTCCTTTATCTCCAAACTGTCCATGTCCTCTGCTCACTGACAAATAATGAAGCTGTCTTTTGTTTTACTTGGTTAGTCCCTGTGAATTTTAGGTAACCCAAATGTGAGGCCCTGGGCCATGGAACAAAATATCACAGAATATAAATTAAAGTACAGTTTGACTTAAGAGAAAGTAAGAATAGGTAATATTTTACATATGCAGTGCTTATTGTTTGGAAGTGGCTGAAAAGACTAAATTCTTCATCCTGAAATGTTTACAAAAATACCTTTAGCTTGAACTGCTATATGATCTAGCTCTTCTACTTCTGGATATTTATCCAAATAAAACAAAAACACTAACTCAAAAAGGTATATGGATGCCTATATTCATTGCAGCCCTATTTATAATATCTAAGGTATAGAAACAACCTAAGTGTCCACTGTCAGATGAATGGATAAAGATGTGATATATGCACACAATGGAATACTACTCAGCCATAAAAAAGAATGCAGTCTTGCTGTTTGGGGCTACATGGATGGACCTTGAGGTCATTACCTTAAGTGAAATAAGTCAGAGAAAAATAACATGATTTCACTCATGTGAAATATAAAAAAAGAACAAACAAAACAAAAACAGCTCATAGATACAGAGAACATATCGGTGGTTACCAGGGGAAAAGGGGGTTGGTGGGGCTTGGGCAAAATGTGTAAAGGGGGTCAACTATATGGTGATGGATGGAAACTAGACTTTTGGTGGTGATCACGTTGTAGTATATATACGTGTTGAGCTATAAAGTTGCACATCTGACACTTATACAACGTTAAAATCGATGTTACCTCAATCAAAAGAAGGAAGAGGAGGAGGGGGAGGGGCGCGGGGGAGGAGTAGGAGAAGCAGCAGGGAGACTTGTGACAGAATGGAGTGGGACGTTCTTTTTAAAGGAGAAACTTGTGGGGTGGGCAGTGGGGGGACATGTGGCAGCTAGTGTGTGTGTACGGGGGAGGTGAGTTTGGAACTTAGTCTTTGAGTCGGCCTGTAACTCAAGATAAACTTGGGGCGGGGCTTCCAGGATGCTCTAGGTGGCAACCTGTGCAGCGGGTGGGAATTGCTCTGGGACATTGGAACGTGTGGGTTCCCAGAGGCCAGCAGACAGGCTAAGCCCTCAACACTAAGCGCTCTATTTGCGGACTAAAAGAGTGAACAACAGGGACTTTCGCGACCAGCAACCACGTCGTATCACGACAGAATTTTAACTAGTGCAGCGTCTCGTAACATCCCCAATCCGGACGGCCTCCGGAACCTTTGTTGCGCTACCGAGGTTGCAACTCGGGAGGAAAGGCAGAAGGATCCGAACCCTGAGAGGCGGAGACGGAGCTAATGAAAAGGGCAAGGGGTGAATACTGCAGCCAATAATAGAGGCAGAAAAAGTGACGTAGACGGAAGTGTGCGGGAAGGTCGCGGAAGTTCGGTAAACACCGATCCTAAACGGTTTTGTGCTGGTGAGAACAGAAGGCGAAAATGTCGGAGCGAAAAGTTTTAAACAAATACTACCCTCCCGACTTCGATCCGTCAAAGATCCCCAAGCTCAAGCTCCCCAAAGACCGGCAGTACGTGGTGCGGTTGATGGCCCCCTTCAATATGAGGTGTAAGACGTGCGGAGAATACATCTATAAGGGTAAGAAGTTCAACGCGCGCAAAGAGACGGTGCAGAACGAGGTCTACCTCGGCCTGCCCATCTTCCGCTTCTATATCAAGTGCACGCGCTGCCTGGCAGAGATCACCTTCAAGACAGACCCCGAAAACACAGACTACACCATGGAGCACGGAGCCACGCGGAACTTCCAGGCTGAGAAGCTCCTGGAGGAGGAGGAGAAGAGAGTGCAGAAGGAACGGGAAGATGAGGAGCTGAACAACCCCATGAAGGTACTGGAGAACCGAACCAAGGACTCCAAGCTGGAGATGGAGGTACTGGAGAACCTACAGGAGCTCAAGGACCTGAACCAGCGGCAGGCCCACGTGGACTTTGAGGCTATGCTGCGGCAGCACCGCCTGTCTGAGGAGGAGCGCCAGAAGCAGGAGCAGGAGGAGGATGAGAGGGAGACAGCAGCCTTGGTGGAAGAAGCCAGGAAACGAAGACTGCTGGAGGACTCCGATTCGGAAGAGGACGCTGCTGCACCCGCCCCGCCCCCACCGACCCTCCGGCCCAAACCCACCGCTATCCTGGACGAGGCCCCGAAGGCGAAGAGGAAGGTGGAGAGTTGGGAGCGGAGCGTGGGCACCCTTGGCTGCAGACCCCAGCTGTCAGGCCTCGTCGTGGTGAAGAAAACATATCTGAATTGCAGCACCCCACAGGACCAGCCGGCACCCACCCTGAGCACCGTGAAGAACGGGAAGGCGGCAGACCCTGCACCCAGGACACCCGGCACCTCTTCCCTGAGCCAGCTCGGTGCGTATACGGATAGTGAGGACAGCAGCAGCAGCAACTGAGGGCCTTATGCATGTCAAGGCTCATTTGTCCAACTCCAACCAGTGGTTCGCGCAGGAGGCACCAACCAGAGCACAACTAGACAAAAGGAGTGTCTTCCGAGGTTGGCGGAACCAGCCAGGGCTTCAGCTGAGGGACTCGGTTTCTCTCCCGACCCCTCAGGCACCAGTTCAAAGCAGCTCATGCTGCCTATCCGCTTGGCACTAAATTTAGGGTTGCGACACCCGTGGAGGGATTCGCACTTTCTTGGACAGCCCTTGAGATGTTAGCCATGTTCTGGGCATGTATGTGGGTGAGCCCACCCTCTGCCCCCGGTTGGCTCCATCACTTTCCACCACAAAATTGTCTGGAACCAATAAAAGGGACCTCATCCCCCAACACACAAAAACACTTTAGCTTGGGAATACTGCTGTCATTGGACATAATTCAAATCAGTTCCTACTTAAGGACACATTAAAACCCTAGAATTGTGAAATATATATAGTAACTACAAATGGAAGACATCCTGGCTGTTTTCAATTCACAACAGGTAGAGAGAAGTTCATTTTTCAAATGATGGATTCTGAACTCTAGTCCAAGCTACTGGAAAAAAGTATTTTCTGCTGCCTGCCTGCCTGCCCAGCTTGAACACTGGGATGCTGTGGGAGGGGTGGGAAGCCATCACTCCCATGGGCTCTGCTAGCAGATTTATTACAATGGATCCTTTTCTGGACTGTTTAATATACCAAACAAAACTCTGTTCGTTTAATAAAGTTTCGTTAAGTGACTGTAAAGTTGGTCCCTGTATCTTTGGGTTGTAACACTAATTAATGGTGTCTACATTTCTGTTAGCTGTGTGCATCTGAGAATTCCACCAGTGTATATGAGACAGCTTTTCTTTGACCTTTCCACACTGTTAAAAGCAGCTTTAAGGTGTGCTAACCTCCAGTAATATCTTTTTGGTATATGCCAACCTGCTCTCTGAGCTGTTTTTTCCACGTAAAAATGACCTACTTTTCGACCCCTGGTAACAGAGTAAGCATTGCTTATGAAACGGGACTTACTCCATGCCATCACATATAGGTGAGTTGGAGAGTAAAATACCAAGACCACTTTGGTAAGTAATTCCTAACAAAATAACATTGTTTTGGAGTGTTTGGTTTGGGTTTTGTACAGAGAACCTTTTGTATTCAAGGGCTGGTGGTGGTAAATGTTGCCCCTGAAACTTTTACTGGGGTCAGCCTGTTACCCCTCCCAGTGTGCAGTGACACCCGCCCCCCCCCCCCCCCATACACCATCAAAATCATTTTGTGGAATTTTAAGTTCTGTTGGTCTCTACAACCTTAGTAGATGGAGAGTGCAATTTTAGAGAAGAAGTGAATAAAATCGGATTCCTCTTAAATTGTAGAGAGGAAAGCCAGGCTTTGGGGGCAGCCTAAGGATCGAGCTGGCTTTAAGTTACACACAAATGTAAAATTTGAGAAGAGAGGAAGGTTAACTCATTGCATTCCCAACATTAAATTCTGGAGACATAAACTAGCAGACAGCAGCTGGTCTGCCTTCTAGAAGGCTGGGTGGGGAAGGGGAGGACGGTGTTCAGACCAGCTGTAGCTGCAGGGTACTGTGGCACATGGCTGTTCCGGGGCACTGAAGCCATTCCACCCAGGCTCAGCTTGGTTGGGCCACTTACTAAACATGTGACCTTGGGCAAGTTGTTTAACCTGTCTACGCTCCATTCAAAAGATACTTATTAAGCAGCTACTCTGTCAGGCACTATATTAGGTGTTGGGGATACAACAGGGAATAAAACTGACAAAAATCCTTGTCCTTTTTGTGGGCTGTGATGTGTCTGGGGTGATGGCAATGTTTCATGGCCTGGATGCTGGTGACTTGGGTAGTGTCTAAAAATTCATTGAAGCTGTGTACACTTATGTACACTTTTCTGTAGATGTATTTTACTTTGGTGTTTTAAAAAATCTACAGCCGTGTAGCAATCACAGCTATATTAAATGAGTAAAGCATGCGGAGCTGTGTGCTTGCCACATAGCACTCAAAGGAAGTGGCTTCTATTATTCAGTGCACTCCAACAAACTAGGCCACTGGGGGATGTTCTAGAGATCCAGCTGGCCCTGCCACTAGGATTAGTTCACAGAGCCCTTCCATAAACCAGTTAGGTGTGGATCGTGCCTGCCATGAGAAATGTGCTTTCTTTTATTCAAGATCAAAACATAAGGGGTTTTGTGAGCACCTGCAAGCTCGGTGATGCAGAGCTGCTGCGAACACTTGGGTAGGGTGGGTGCTGCACCAGGGCTCCGTATTTAAGGGGCTGCCATTCACATCACAGACCTCATGGGTTTGAATATTACGCTTTTCTGGCAAAAATTCTGGTGATCAAGTGTCTAATTTTAACAAAATTTGTATTAAAACATCTTTCTGACAGAAGTCAAAGGTGTGAAGAGCACCATTTTCTAACTGGCAAAAAGATGCTGAATGGAAATACCACCCAGGGACTTGGAAGTAGAGAGGAATCTGCCTTCTAGGAGCTGCCCTTTAAAATGAATGCAGAGGCCCAACCACCGAGACTCGCCTATTTGGGCCTACGGTTCTTTTAATCATTGAGTTGGAACTGGCCTTGTGCTCTGTCCATCAGCCTTTGTGGTTGTGGATGATGGGAGTCTTCAACAGAGACAGATCCTCTCTGGGGTTCCGACAAGTCGTATTTCTGAGGACAAGACCCTGACAGTGTGACTTCGGTGAAGCCCTGCTGCTTCTGAGCACAACACCCCAAGTCCCTCCTGGGGAAGTGGGGTATAGCTGGCCTCATCATAGTGACAGTGAGAGATCTGTGTGAAGTGTGCCGGCTCCTAGGTCTCCAACCTGGCAAACCTGAGGTGGGCCCAGACGCCCGTATGTTAACAAGTGTTCCAGGGGACTCTCCTGTCCTGTTCTAATAGGGTTTCTAAGAAGGGGGCCGGAATCAGGTTAACTTGAACTCAGGCAGCCCCTTTATCTCATGGAGGGAAGGGTTGTGGGAAAGTGGCAGGCAATATTCAAATTCAAAAAGGCTTGTATGTGTTGGGGGAAGAGGGAAAGAAAAACCTGGCAAGCTGGAGCCTGCCTCCTGCCTTTTTCAGGCCGGGCTGGGGGAGAAGCTGCCTGCTGCAGTGCTGGTGAGTGTGCAACATGCCTGCCCTTGAGGGGGCTGGGAGGAGGGAGAGGGCTCATCATGGGGCAGCCACAGGTCAAAGAGCAAAGCAGTCACATCACTGTCTGCCCTCTGGTCTGGGCCTGGCCTGGGATTGGGCCATTGGGCCAACACCCCGGTAAGGGGATAGATCTTTGCCTCATCCTATTCTAAGGATCAATAAAGCTTTGGGGACAGACGTAAGCCAGGTACTGAAGGGTTGTGGGTTCAGGTCAGTGACAGAATGGGGGAATCAGAGACTGGCCATCAAACCCTAGACAGCTCAGGGGTTTGCAAATGGTTCTCCAAACCTGGGTTCCAGCCCCAACCTACCCCTAGTCATTTCCTGTGCTCAGAACAAAGTCAAGGACGGGATCCCATGACCCTTTTAACAGGGCAGTATGAGTCCTACAGATGGAGCAGTGGGGGGCTAGACCATAAAATTATCGTCCTTTGAGGACCTGTTCTAAGCAGGTGGGTGGGGCAGGAACACTTGGATCTCCCTAAATCTACTGTTGGGGTGTACAGGTCACACTGTTTGTGCCTGACCCCCCAGCTTATGTAAGATCCCTGCAGAGTGAGAAAGTTCAAAAACGACATCCACCCAATGCTCACCATCAGTCGATTAGAGCGTATGACCAGAGGCCTGCCTGGCTACTTTTTAACATGTTGTTAAGTAATATTAAAATCATGTCTTTCTTTTTGAAAGTTGGAAAAAAAATAAAGCACCTGTTCTAAACCTCATTGGTCAGTTTGTTCCACTGTCTCTGGTCTTGGCTACCCCACCTTGGGAAAGGGGAAAGGCTGAGCCCAGGCTACGAGGGGGCTCCTTACCCCAGAGCTGAAGAACTGGGGACACTTCAGCAGTGCATCCCTCCTGCCCACTGGGCCCAGCGCTGGTGGGCCCTTCCACCACGCCCCCCCTCTCACAAGCAATGGCTGCTTCCCATTTCCTTTCAAAAGAGTCTTGTTGGTGTAGGTGGGTTAAGGCCAAGAAACCAAACCAAACCAGTTCAATGTGAATCACACTGCCCATGCCAGATGCTGGGGGATGGTGCCCTGGCAGCTGTAGGGTAGCCGAAATACAACGGCTGGGCTCGCAGCCTGAACACCAGAGCCCGCGCGCCAGCTGCACACTTAGCAACAGCAGGACTTCGGGCAGGTCACTTGACTTGAGCCTGTTTCCTTTTCTACAATACGAGGTTAACAGCACCCAGTCCACAAGTGCACTGTGGGGGGACAGCACTTTGAATTGCGGTTGTCCTCACCACTGTGACTGCCCGCCCTGACCCCTACCCTTGGGGCAGGTGCCTGAGTCCCACCCCTCCTCCCCAGAGGCCAGCCTTCCTGTCCCCCGATGCTCCCAGGGAACACGATGTAACCAGCTGCTGTTAGAGGACTTGAGTGTCCTCTCCTTTAGGCTCCAGGAACAACAGCTAGAACGGAGTAATCAATCAGGGAGCAAGGTTCAAGACCAACAGGCAGGGCCAGATGGAGGTGGGAATGAGGGGCAGGAGCTGATGGAGCACCAGTACACTGCCCGACGAGCGGGAGGGCCCTGAGGGACAGAGGAGGGCAGGAGGGGAGTGAGGGCAGCCAGGTGCCCAGAGCACAAACGAGGCCCCTCCTGGCCTGGGAGCTCAGGGAAACCAAGGGCAGCTGAGGGAAGGGGCCTCAACCCATGCCCATCCTTCACCCTTCAACGGCCTGGGTCCTCTCCATCCTCAGCCCCCAAGGCTGGAAGGTGAGGGGCAGGGAAGAGCAACAAGGGGCTGCAGGGCCCTCTGAGTGGCTGAAGGTGACTCAGAAATCAGAACAAAAAAGGCCAAAAGGTTTTTACTCTGTGAGCCCTGGGGAGGACCCAGCAGAGCACAAGGTGTCCACAGGAGGGTGAGCAGAGAGGAGGAGTTGGGGCCTATAGTCTTGCTTTTCTGTGGGGGCAGGAGTGAGGGGAGATGAGGCCAGGTGTGCCCTCCCCGCAGGCTCCAGCGGGCTCCAGTCCTGGGGCCCAGCGACACCTGCCCCTTCCGAGTTCACACTGAAGTCCCTGGCAGTCCTGCAATGGCACGGTCTGCCTGAAGCCTTCACGAGACAGACATGCTTGCCAGAGGAAAAAGGCCAGCGCGGGCTAACTGCAGCTGATCCGAGTTCTTCCCAGGGTTGTGTCTTTCTCCCACAGGAAGAGGACACAGATGAGGCAGGGAGGACCCGGGGCCCGGAGATCTGTCTTTGCCTGCCAGAGCCGTGCCCCAGATGCTTCAGCTTCCACACCAGGGGTCTGGGTTCAGGGGGTGCTAGGTGAGGCTCAAAGCTCATCCGGGGGGCTGTGTGTGAGGGGAGATGCCTTCTGGATGCCCTCATCCTCCTCGGGGCTGGGGTCTCCCTCGAGACCACCCAGCTCCTTCCTCTGTTTGCTGCTGCTGCCACCGGATGCCTCGGCCCTGCTGCTCTTCTTCTTGGACTTCTTCCTTCCCAGGGCAGCTGTGTCCCCCTTCTTGCCGGGCCACTTCTCTGCTAGGCAACCTGGGTGAGGACAAGAGGCCCCCTCAACAGACTGGTTTCCTGGGTGAGGAGCACTGCTCGGGGAGCCCCTGGGAGTAGCAACTGCAATTAGGGCCTGACGTCACCGCCTCCACCTCACTGTGGCCCCCAGGCCCCTGTGGGGGTACCCGAGTTCTCTGCATGTTATTCTGCACCCGGTGTTGGCGCCTCTTACCCTGCCCTGTCACACCAAGCTCCTTCAGGGCAGAGATCCTACGACAAACTCTATTTCTTATTTCTTTTCCATCCTCTGCCTACCTACCTCCCCTGAGGGAAAGCAAACAATAAAATCGAAGGCCAACCCACCCACCCCTCCGCCTCCCTCGCTCAGACTCACTGGTGTCCTTGCCCTTCAACACGTGGTTGGCGCAGAGGAACTGGGTCAGGTCCTCCTCCTGGTGGTTTCTGTACCAGTCCTCGATCACCTCCTCAAACTCCTCCACCAGCACGTCGCACTGTCAATCACAATACCTCGAATTGGCAAAGCCCCAGCACCGACTCTCGTCCAGAGGACCTCAGCTGAGCCTCACAACCCACCGCAAGGCAGGCAGGTGGCTGCGATTCTTCTGAGGAAACTGAAGCCAGACAGGTGAAAGGACCAAAGTCCCTCAGCGGGACCAATCCTCACCCATCCCTGTGGGGCCCACCCACCCCTGAGGGCCGAAAGGCCAAGGTACCTGCTTCTTGAGGTCAGCCACTTCTGCAGAGGTCTCATTCCACAGCTCGTAGGGGATGTCCATCACCACCTTGACCCCTTTGTGTACCAGGTTGTGCAGCGTCTCAAAAGTCTCTGACATGCCCTGGAGGAGACGACCAGACCTAGGTCAGAGGAGTCAAGACCCCCTAGGCTTCTCACACTTGACCTCACCTTCCTCCCCCCTCTTTTAGGCCTGCCTCCCCTAACCCCACACACACATACACACACAGCCCCCCACCCCTCGTCCTTTCCAAAAGATCTCCTGTTGCCCTCAGGCCCTTTGAACGTGTACTCCTTTCCCAGGAAGGAAGTTTGTCTGGGCTCTTCTTCACTGTGGTTGGGCCCACTCCCTGCCCAGGTTCTTCCGAGGGCTTGTCTTTCCTTGGTGGGAAGACGGCATAGGCAAGGCAGGAAAGGCTCTTTGTTCTATAAAAACCATTCCTGCCAGCTGCCCAGGTTTCTCCCAGGAGACAACATACTACGTAGCTTCCCAGAGAGAATGTGTACAAATACACCCTCCCCTCCTCTACCAGCACATCTACACAAACAGTGATAAATCATAATTATGCACCTTGCCACTTTAAAATTTAATAATACACCTTGGAGATCATTTTAGTTCAGTTGGCGAAGGACTACCCCATTCTTGGTTTTGCAGGTGTGGAGCCCCCCCCACCCCAACGCCCCCCGAACGCCCACACCACTTTGTTTACCACTCCCCCTGCAGGTGGGTGGTCAGGCTGTTTCTCATTTTCTTGTTATGGAAAATAACTTGTAAAATTTTTCCATTAAAGCAAACATGAATTTATTACCAACTAGGGTACAAAATGCATATAAATTTTAAAGATAAAACCTAAGACTTCTGTTGCTTCACCCTATCCCTCTGGGATCCCCAGGGGTTTCTGACTCATCTCCTTTGCTAAGAGGGTGCTTCAGTGGAGAAATGTGCCAGGCACTGAGGATACAGAGATGAAGAAATGTGGGCCTTGTCGTAAAAAGCTCCTTGTCCAGGGAAAGCATTCATGGATATGTTAAGTGCCTGAAATGTCACAGAGGCCCCCTGATGGAGGTTGAGGTGGGTGCCCCGTGGGCCCAGAGGAGGGACAGTAGTCGCCACCCGCTAAGAGTCTTCTGACATCTCTGAACACCTACATTCTGATGTCTCCTGCACAAGTGCTTTCGGTCCTCCCGGGGGCTGCGCCTGGGAGCATTTCTGCCTGTCTGAGACTGAAGCAGGACCCCGATGGGCCAGCCCAGGCCATCATGAATGTGCCTATTGCCATGGAAAAGTCAGGCCACCCAGCAGAGGACTGCGGACAGCAATCCGCGAATAATGGGAAGCCAAGGAGGGAAGCTCCTCGGGCAGTATCTTCAAATCGCACCCATGCCAACAGACACATTCAGCCACATGCAGGCTGAGCCCAGCAGGAGGAAGGACAAGCCAGTCCCACCTTGGCAAACCGGTTGCTGCCAGTCCGCTCCTTATGGAGGCTGTAGTCCAGGAGCCGTCTGCAAATGGTCTCAGTCACTTCGATTAACCGCAGGTCCCTGCCGAGACAGCAGCGCAGGGGCTGAGTTCCCCGCCCGTCAGCGGCCGTCCCTCCAGCCCTGCTACCCCAACACCTGCGAATCTCACCAATGGGAAGTCAGAGCTGGAAGGAGGTTAGGTCATCTGGTCTGGGTGCTCTGAATGCTGGAACACAGACCAGAGAGACAAAGTTTTAACAGCTCTACTGGAAGGGATTTTCTTTTTATAAAGCTCAATGAGTCAGTAGATTTTTTTTTTTTTTAAATAAAGTAAAATGTATAAAAGTTTGATGTTAAAATGTCATTGCATTTTGAAAGGATGATCATAAGGCTGATGGAAGTTTTTGGTTTTTAATATTTATACCTGGCAAAATTAAAAGCTGGTAATCCTATGTTACCAGTGTTTTAAAAATTGCACTGGTCCATGAAATCTAAGAGTTTGGGAATCACTGATAAGGTCCAACAGTCCTTCTTTTACTGATGAGGAATCTGAAGCCCAGAGAGGTTAAGGGATTTAGGAAGGCTACCCAATTAACTCCAATGTAAACCAATGTGCAAATTTGGGTCTCAGTGCAAGCTGCCTCCCTTTGGTGGGTTTGCCTGGCTGGAGGGGAAAAGGAGCTCCAAGCTGGAGGGACAAAGCAGGCCAGGCCAGCGGGTCCCTGTTCACTTACGACTTGGTGTATTTGACGCCGGAGGCCTTTCGGTCCAGGATGCCATAGCCTGTGTCAATGACTTCCTTGGTCTTGCCAGTTTCCTCAAAGGCTGACTTCAGCTCCACAGCGACATATTTACACACTGGGGGAGGGAGACACAGCACAGCCTACTGAGTACACGTGTCTGTTGGCAGCCACCTCCCAGCAAAACAGACTCAAGGGGATGCCCCTCCCAGAATGAGCTGAGAAGGGGTTAGCACGAGACCACCGAATGGAGTTCACTGGGTGAAACTTGGCCTCAAGATCCACTGCCCACGTCCACTCTTGGCCCTTACCCTGCACTGACTTCCTTTCTTGCAGCTCCATCCCGCTCCTCTGCTCCCCACAATCATTTTTCCTTTAAAGTTTTCAAACACATAGAAAAGCTGGAAGAGTACAGAGAATATATACCTTCCATTCATATTCAGCAATGGTCAATGCTGCACCAACGGCTCTCTCCATTATGTAACAAAACAATGTGATAATGTAGCAATAGTATACAGGGCGGGCCAAAGTGGATTTGCAGCCGTTACAATAAATAACACCGGACTCACTGTTCTGTGTGCTCCCAGCTGTAAGCCTACTTTTGCCCACACCTGTACAAACTGCTTCCGCTAAACCACTTGGGACATTGCAGACATCACCACCTTTCACCCCAAATACGTCACAGGCATCTTCTGAGAACAAGGACCTTCTCCTACCTACCCGTGGAACAATTTTGATACTTGGAAAATTAACAATAATTCCAAGATCATCTAATACTTAGTCCATATTCAAATTGCCCCAATTGTCCCCAAATGTCTTTTATGACTGCTTCATCACTGGATGTCACATGCTGTGACAACCCCAGCTGTCTATCCCTGCAAATTTGTTCAATCCCTTCCACAGGCCTTGTTTCTACTGTTTCTGTACATTTATCTCCTCATTTCCTCTTACTCTTCCACAGATAATTATTAAGCAAATCCTATGTGTCAGGCACTGCCTGGGAAGATAGAAAAAAAAAAAAGGTTCCTCCCTTTCAGATACTCAGTCTAACAGAGCAGAAGGAGTATACACAAATCATTTTCACTGCGGAAGGAGGGCTACCACTGAGGTGTAAGGTGCCTCGGGCCTTAGGAAAGTGCTTATTGCCCTCTAGGGCCTTTGGGGCTTTTCTGCCCGTTCTCCCAACCTCACCATAAAAGCCTCTTCCCCCAGGAGGCCTTTCTGGACTAATCCTACTTGCACGTAATGTCATCCTGGGACCATGCAGAGCCCATGTTCTCACATTTGGTCATTTCACGTGTCTCTCCGATTAGACTACAAGAGTACCCAAGGTGAGTATCACGGCCGGATTTTTTCTGTATTCCTCCAGTCACATGGTGAATGTTGCTGAGAGACTGAGTTTGTGGTTGAGTCGCTGCTGATGCGTCTGAATAGAATACGGTCTGCAGACTAAATGCCATTAGTGTTGTTATACCACTAACAGCAGAGTTTGGTAGAAAGCCAAGTTACCACCAAAATGAACACATCCCCTGGAGGCTTGCTTGGTGAAATTTTATAACACATACATTACTAGATGGCTTGGAGAACTCGGAACACACAAAAATTCCAAAGTATAAGCTGGTGATCTCAGAGTCCACAATGGGTTGAGGGTGTCTCAGCTCCCTGGCTCTCCACCCAGGACCATCTGGGCTCCCTCCCCTCTTCTGTCCTGTACTCTGTGCAAGGCCACCATTTTCCTGGCTCCTCTGTCCCTTGTCCCACACCTCAACACACAGTATTCTAGGCCCAGGGGGTTGGAGCCCATAACTCATCTCTCTGATATTCATTAGCCACAATCTTGCTTCTCAATTCTTCCAAACCTTAACTCTTCAGGATCCCCTCTGGGAATCCCCCCCAGAATCACTTAGAGGGGACTCATGGCACAGATCCCAGACCCCCATGGACCTCTACCTACTCTTTTTCTGGGCAGGTTCCCCTTCCTGTGTGCCAGGGCCTGTTCCAGTCAGGCTGCTGAGCCAGGAGGCAGGCTTTGTGGGCCAGATGCAGTCAGCATTTAATAACAGGTGGAACAACGATAAAGAAATAAATACACTGTTCAGAGAAGCCTAAGGGTTGGAATTTGCCAAGCCTTCCTGGGACTGCAAATCCCTTTTAATCTTTATCAGTTGCCTCCAAAATACGGCTGGACAAGAATAATCTCAAAGATCCTTGCCAGTTCTATCCTTCTATGAGTCTGTGAATGCCTCTAAGAAAAAGAAATGTGAGCTTCTTAGGGTATGAGAATAAGAGAAACAGTAGGGGCTCTTTGGTACCAGAATGAAGTAGAAAACAGAGAAGAGAGGAAGTGAAAGCCCCAAAGGATGTCAGTGAGGACCTAGAGGAAGGATGTAAGGAAAGTGCCCTCTGCCTGCCTGTTCCAGGGACAGAGGGAGAAGGTGCAGCCGGACTGCGGGCCGGCACTACCAGGGAAGCTGGCAGGGCTCTGAAGCATCCCCCCTTTAATCTCGGCAGTGGGAGGGCTGTGTGTCCTAGACCACCCCACCCCCGCTTCCCAGTGCTCGGGAACATCTGGTCTGCTGTCGGCCCTGAATTGGGATAAAACAGATTTACAGCCAGCTTCCTGGACCGCCTGGGGTTAGGGAGGTGGGAAGGAAGGAGTGACCCCTGAGGCCTGAGGGGAAACGGGGTGGTGGGGAGGAAGAAAAGGCAGCCCTGACTTGGCCGGACAGCTCAGCTGGTTAGGGCAGCATCCTGATACTCCAAGGCTGCAGGTTTGATTTCCCGGTCAGGGCACATGCAAGAAGCAACCAGTGAATGCACAAATAAATGGAACAATAAGTTGATGTTTCTTTCTCCCCCTTCCCCTCTCTCTAAAATCAATCAATAAAAAAAGGAATAAATGAGAAAGGGTAGGCCCTTCACTGTCCTGGGTCACCGCTTTATGCACTAGCACTTCTCTGTCCCTCCATCCCACCCCTGGCGTTGGGATGCTCTCTTTTTCCATACCCCCAAAATCTCCCTCCCTCCCTCCCCAGGTTCTCCCAGGCTCTATCTTTCTGCTGAAGTTACCCCTTAGGCTTCAGACCTTCCTCCTTTCTCCACACACATCCACAGCCCCCCGTTTATTTGTATTTATTCAAAAAATACCTGAGAGCAGTTCCCTGTTTTCAAAGGCGCTCAAAGCTAGTTGAGACAGACAGCCAATTACACAAATCAGGTCCCGGTGAGGGCACCACCAGGAGAGTTTCAGGTTCTCCTTCCCCTCAGACTAGTCATTCGAATCTTTTCAGTTCCTCAAACTTGGCCTTTCCACTTGTCGTTTCCTGAGTGGGGCCCTCCCTTTTCACTTCTCTTCACCCGGCTAGCTCCTAAGTACTCTTGTGCTCCCTACACGACGCCTTTCCTGACTTCTCTCTACGCCCAGCCTTTCCCCATCTCTGGAGAGGCTGGCCTAGTGCTCCTCGCCCGGCCCCCAAAGCCCTGTGCCTCGCTGCACGGCACCTGCTCCCCTGGATGGTAACTGTTCACTTTTCACCGAGCTGTGAGCTCCGGGCGCGCCGGGACCTGCTCGCTCGCCCGGCCCTGTATCCCCAGCGTCCCGCACAGAGCCAGGCACACCGCACGTTCAATGAACAGAGAGACCCGCTCCGCAGCCAGCAGCACCGTGCACGCCGGAGGGCGCTCCGTCAGCCCTGCCCCTCCGGCAGGACACTCCCGTGCGCCCCGCCCCTTCACCTTCGCATTTGCTGGGCAGCCGAACCCAGTCGGTCTCCTCGGCTCGGGCCTGGCTCGGGCCCAGCTGCGGGGTGGACAGTTGCAGCAGCAGCAGGGGGAGAAGCAGAAGCAGAAGCCAGCGGGTCCCGGGCTGGGGCGCGGGCTCAGGCAGTGGCTCCATGGCCCGGCGGGACCCGACCCGGGGGGCTGCGCCACCCACGGCTGCGCGCGCTGGGTGGCTGCCGGGAGCCGCTTCCGGGGCTGCACACGTGCCGCGGCCTAACCCCGGCGCCAAGAGCCCCCGGCCCGCTCCCTCCCGCAGCCGCCGCGGCCCGCCCCCGGAGCCGACGAAGGCCCGTGGACTGCGCAGCCAATGGGCTCTTCGGGGTTCGCCCTCTAGCAAATGAGAGGATGGTCTTTTTTCGGTTTGGACCAATAAAAGAGCGGATGGTGTCCTCGGTGACCAATGGCAACATCTTTCCCCACACCCCGACGGAGGCTCTGGGAGGGGCCGGGGGACTAGGACGCCCGGAGAGGAAGCTGCCCGCTGGGCCCGAGTCGGCGCGGGTGGGGCATGCTGGTCCTGGAAGACTTGAGGAAAGCCGTCTTCGCTGCCTTCTCCGCCTCCTTGCACGTCACTTCCCTGCTGGGGCGGTACTGCAGCGAGAGCTCCTACTGAGCACCCGTTTTTAAATTTTATTATTATTGTTTTTATTGCCAGCCAGTCTGGTAGGCGCTGTGGGTGACTCAAACAGTCTCCAGCCTTTAAATAGCTTCCTTAGTGCCCAAGGACCCTAGATTTGTCCCAGTGCTCGGAACGCAGACGCATCCCTTCCTACCTGAGCCTCAGTTTCTAGCTGTGTGATGACCAAGTGATCCTTCCAGCGGCTATTCAAGGCTTGCCTGTTGCTTGGAAGTTCAAATAGGTTAATGGACTTAAAGCTTATCGAGCAGATTGTAAAAAGTAACCACATTAATTTTCTTTGTAGTGTGTAACCTTTAGTGCCCTATTATTTATTTCTTTGGATTCTGAGCTCCCAGAAGTCAGGGACTTCATTTATTAATACTTATACCCAGCAGTCCTCCTGGAAAATAACATTAAGCCAATTTCAGTGGAGATTTAGAGTCCGGAGCAGGGCAGGACTGGGGGAATTGGAAAATGGAGAGGGGTATTGAAGCTAAGGGAAACCCTGCTTCCAGAATGAGAAGACATTCACTGAGGCAAGAAGCTCAGCATCTGGGCTGAAAGCTGGGAAAGGGTGATGACTGGACAAAGTCTGAGGCTCTGACTAGACATGCCCTCTCCCTGACCTTGCCTTTCTCAGTCTGAGTATTGGGGAAGGAGCAGGCCCTGTGGGCATGGTGGATGGATTCATCTCTAGAGGTTGTGGGACACTCCCACCCACCCCAAGTAATCCAAAAAGAGGTGGGGGCATCTTCCTACAGGTTGGTGAGAGGTGGGCAGTGGAGGAGACTGAGGGTTTTCATGGGCCAGCAACTCAGATGGCACAGAAGCTCAAGGAAGTGGGAGGTGTCATTGACACCATATGGGGGGCAGGGGCAGGCAGTGTTAGAGCATAGTTCTAGGCCTACACCTTGGGGGAAGACCAAGGTAGCACCATTTATCCAGCAGATGTCCTGTGCTGCCCAGGGGACATCTAGATTCACGTGAATGCGCCCAGAGATTCTTGGGCTGGTTACTGAGAGGAAACTCTGGCAAAGGCTGGATTTCCTGGCAGTGCCAGGGAAGCAGGGGACACACACTCCACCATGGGAGCCTCATAGAATATCAGTGCAAAAACCCTCTTTAGGAAACAAAACAAAACGAAAACCTCTGTAGTGCCTGGCTCGGAGTTGATGCTCAGTGAATGTTTGTGAAATGAATAATGACCCTTAATTGATTCATAATGTGTAAGTTTGGAATTACAATCCGAGCTCTTGGCATTGGACGGACTCCAGTTACTCTGGGCTCCTTGCCCTGACCTCTCAAGGCTTGGGCCAGGCTGAGGAGACAGAGAAGGGGCCTTGTCCCATAACTGGCTGTGGCGCAAGGAGACAGCGGAGGGACAGGGTCCTCCTCGACCCCCAGCCCCACTCTGCGATTCCCAGGGTCTTGCCCCCAGTAAACCCTCTTTCTCAGGGCAGCCTTCCCAGATTTCTGCCCCCTCTAAATCTGCTAAATTCCCTCCTCCCAGAAGAGACATGAATTAAAATACATATTTTTCATTTGCTCGTGCCACTTAAATTCTCCTTTAATAGTCCTCAGTTATCTGTACCTCGCGGGTCCCAGTGCCTGGGGCAGTCACAACCCTCAAGGGGCTCCCAGTCTGATGGGAGACAGGAAGCCTTTTCTCTCAGAGGGGCCTCGGCGAGAAGGTGGAGACAGTCCCGCCCCCAGGAAGCTCCGGGCTGCAGGAGGAGGCAGGTCACACACAAACCTTCCAAGGCAGGAAGCAGGGAACCCGGGCGTGGGTCCTGAGCACCAGGCCCAGGCTGGGTGGGTGGAGAGCGCCCCCTCCTCCCAGACTAGGCTCCTGCTGGGATCCGGATCTGGACCCAGACCCGGAGGGCGGGTGTGAACCCCGCGGCCCACCCGGGGCTGCCTTTGGCCTGTGATGCCCCTCTCACTGCGGCGACTCCAGTCGGTGGGAGCGCAGGGCTCTGCTGGCGGCCGAGGCTGCGGGCCCAGGGCCGGGGCCTGGGCGGAGAAGCCGGGGTCCAGCGGGCGAGTCTCCCCAGGCGGGTGGCCCCGCGCGGCGGTCCGGGCGCGGAGGCGGCTGCAGGTCAGGAGCAGGTCAAACAGCAGCAGCTTGAAGAGCAGCAGCCGCAACGCATCGAGCCGCAGCGCCTCGCCCCGCGTCCCTGCGGGGGGAGAAGGAGAGGCCGAGAAGAGCCTGCGGGCTCCTCACGCCCCCACCGCCCCCAACGTTCACCCGAGAAGAGGGGCTTTGTCTTCTGCCCTTGCCGTTCCTCCTCTGTGACGTCCCCCAAATTCAGGGAAAGTCCTTTCTGGTGTCTAACCTCAACTCTTACTGGTAACGATAACAAATATGTGCCTAGCCTTTATTTGATTTAATTTGATTTGATTCCTCCAAAACTAGGGGGATGTAGGCCGGGCAGGAATCAGCATTTGGCGTCAAGAGGAACCAGCTCAAAAGTCTTATTTGGTCAGGAAGAGAACCCGACTGGTGACTCTCTGTCCAGCGGGTGGTGGGACTTTCCACCACCCAGACCCTCTCCCGAGTCTCCCAAGGCTCTGATGCTGAGACTGTTCATCCAGGCTGTCCAAGGAGACCTCCAAGAACCCTTCTGTCAGCTCTCACCTGTGCTTCTCAACTGGTGCCCAGGAATTGGGCTGGGGTCAGAGGATCTTACACACTGATGGACAGAAGCCCAGGCTGTCCAGTGCACCAACCCGACAAGGCAGCCTTGCAGGGAACACCTCCCAACCCCCAGTAGGACCCATCAGGCCAGAGCCCAACAGAGCCTAAGGTCGTGGTCCCCAGTACTCACCTCTAAGAGGTTCCCAGAGGCAGGTCCTAGCTGAGGAAATCTCTCCTACCAGCCAAGGAGAAGGGAGTGAGATTTGGGGTAGGCTGTGCCCTCCCCCCCAGTGCTGTGCCCCTGTCCTGAAGCAGTGCAGTGTTTTGGGCAGTTGGATGAACGGACAAATCCACCAGCACTGGGGACGCTGAGCTCATTTGCTGCAAGTCCTCTAGGGGCCCAGGTCTCCCTCACTCCCCCCTGTCCCCTGTTCTGTTCCCTACCCCCACCAAGGCTGAGGTGCCTCAGCACTTGCCAACACGGAATCGATCTCCTCAGCAGCCTTCTTTGGAAGGCAAGGCGTTTGTAAAGCAAACATTGCCATTTGGAAGGCCACAAAACTAACATAATCCAAAAAAGAGGAGGTCAGTCATCTGGCTGTTAATAAAGTAATGCTAGCGGGGTCTGACATATTATTTGACTTCCTTGTGCCTGTAAAAGAAAAATTATATGATCTGCTTCATAAATGTGAAGTGTTTACAATAGGGCCTGGCACAGGGTAACACTGATTAAGTAAGTGGTAGCATTTTATTATTTAATTATTGTTTGGTTCTAATAGGTAGGGTGTCACATATAGGGTGATACATAGATATTAATCCTAGGTATATATATATAGAGAGGTTAGCCGTAGGTAATAGGGTATATATATGTGTGTGTGTGTGTGTGTGTGTGTATATACATATAAATATATGTATA
This sequence comes from Macrotus californicus, assembly GCA_007922815.1. Classification (NCBI taxonomy): domain Eukaryota; kingdom Metazoa; phylum Chordata; class Mammalia; order Chiroptera; family Phyllostomidae; genus Macrotus; species Macrotus californicus. The sequence goes on along the minus strand of VMDR010000190.1, from coordinate 66,032 downwards.
CACCTTGATATATACCTCAATCCCCGCAGAAAGGAGGCATTATCACCTCTTAGAAGTCATACATCAGAGCCTGGAGTTGAATGAGATATCAGGGTTGCAAATCCTAGGACTCAGGGGCCTGAGGTGACCCTGCTCTGGACCTAGGCATCACTTCATCTGGGTGGTTGGCACTTGGATACCCTTCATGCCCCCATGGTGTGGCGTTGCCTTCCCTCCCACCATGTCCTGGTTCCAGGGTGTGTGAAAGGGGTAGGGAGCACCCGCAGAGCCCCAGGCTCCATCCCCACCTGATAGCAGTAGGGGCTGTGTGCTCTGCCTACGGTCCCCAGCCCCAGACCCGGTGTGGCAGACCAAGGTTTCCCAGGAAGCCAGCTCCTCAGAAGGCAGGGATAGCTGGGCCAGGCTAGTCCAGGTACCATCCGCAGCTGGGGAAGGGCCATAGGTGAAGGCATCCAGTGCACTGCCATTGCCAGCTGAGAACCAGATGGGGCTCTCAAGGCCAGGGGGTGCAACATCAAGGACCAGGCAGACCACCAGCATCTGCTGCTTCCCATCCACCAGCAGTGTGATTGGTGGGGCCAGAGAGGGGAAGGGTGTGCCACCCACACCTGTAAGAAAGCATGTGCCTGTGGGGGACTAGATCTGTCCGTGCTGCTCCCTCCACCCCCACCCAGGCCAGCATCTCACTGGAGGATTCTCTGCTTCTATCTGTCCTTTCACCCCCCATCTGTCTTTCCATCTTCCCAACCATCCCTCTCTCCTTGCAATTAATTCCCCATCTAAACACCCTCCCTTCCCTCCATCCTTTTCTTCACCCATCTGTTCATCCATCCTTTCTTCCATCATCCATGTTTCCTCATCTGTTCTCTCTACTTTCCATCTCTATGTCCATCCATCCATCCATCCATCCGTCCATCCATCTGTCCATCTGTTCATCCATTCCATCTTTTCATTGCCTCTCTGTCATATTTGAACCTGTCTGTGCAAGGCGCTGGGGATACAACATCAGTTAATATATTGTTCCTGCTTTCACGGAACTCAGTCTCATGGAAAGACGGCAGATGTATAAACAAGCATGTGATACCTTGTTGTGCCAGCCTCAGGAGAGAGGTTGCCTCTGGGGAGGAAGGCAAGGAAATGTGATCTGGAATGAGATCAAAGGGGCTTCAAAAGTATCTGTAACTTCTTTGTTTCTTTCAAAACAAAAAACCAAAAAAACAGCCCTGACCAGTGTGGCTCAGGGGGTTGGCATCATCCTGCAAACCAAAAGGTTGCCAGTTTGATTCCTGGTCAGGATACATGCTTGGCTTGCAGGCCAGGTCCCCTGTTGGGGACATGCAGGAGGCAGCCCATTGATGTTTCTCTGGCATTCCCATCTTTCTCTCCCTCCCTTCCCCTCTCTCTAAAAATAAATAAATAAAATATTTAAACACACAAGCAAAAACCTGATTCGCTTTCCCCCACAGGCATGCACCTCCTAAACTCTAAGGGTCCTCATGAGATCTGTAACCTGGGAAGTAATGGGCAGCAGCAGCTCCTCTGGGCTGACCCCTTGAACCTGTCTCCCACGCCCCTGTTCTCTGACTTTCCAGAGAGACAAAGCAGCCCAGCCTGGGCTCTTCTGTTGCTGCTTCGGTCCTAGGCCCTTCCTTGTCTCACTGTCCCCAGCTTTAATAAATGTCTTCTCAAAAATCAAAAGTTAAAAAATTAAATATAAATATATTAGTTTGATTCAAATATGACAAGATTTTAAGCATTTGTTAATCTGGATGGAGTATGCACAGGTGTTTATTGTATTATTCTAGATTCTTTTCTGTAAGTCTGTAGTGTGTGTGTTTTTTAATATGTTTATTGATTCAGAGTGAGAGGAAGGTGGAGGGGAGAGAGAGAGAGAGAGAGAGAGAGAGAGAGAAACATCGGTTGCTTGCCTCCCATACGCACCCTGAACGGGGATCGAACCCGCAACCTAGGCATGTGCTTTGACCAGGAGCTGGACCCCCCACCTTTTGGTGTGCAGGGTGACACTGCGCTCACCTGAGCCACACCGGCCAGGGCTGTAGTGCCGGGGTTTTTTAACCAGCTTTGTTTAGACATGATTCATGTACCATGCAAGGCACCTATTTAAAGTGTATGTCTGTATTATTTCATAATAATAAAAAAACAAAAACAAGTCCTATAGACACTGCAAACATCTGCCCTGCATTTTTCTGAATAGTCCTCATTTTCCACAAAATTATTCTTTTCAGCAAAGAGGACTCATTTAACATATAACGCAATGTTATTTTTGAATAGTTGGCTATTTGTTCATATAAATGAAACCTCAAAGGTTAAAACCTCCAAACAAATTAAAACTGTGATTAAGTGTGCCCAGGGCAAAGAGATGCCCAGGGTGCAGGGAAGGGTGCCAGGGTCTCCAGTGGGGGTGTGGGGGGGATGCTCATGTGAGATTTCTTGAAGGTCAAATAACTGACCTGGTAGCACATGGATGGTAAGTAGCCCACTCAAGATTTGAAAGATCTGTGTGACTCCAAATCCCACGTATCACTCCACCTGGAAGGATGACTAAGACTTTGCTTTAAGTTACACAGTGGACCAGGCCTGGGATGTGGCCTCGGACAGAGGTGGTTTGTCTCAGTCACTTAGTATACGGAGTCTCAGTGGTCCGCCAATAACGGGGGGCTGCTAACACCAGCCCCACAAAAGGTGTGGAGAATACAGTGCATGAAGGTGAAACACTGTGGAGATGAGCAATCGTATTATCATCAACACCGATATTAAAAAGGTATCACAAACGAAGGGCACAGAGCAGGCTGGGAGTGAGCTCCGGGAACCGCAACCGGAGCCTTTTCAGTTATATGGACAGAGACACTCCCCAGGTGAAGTTAAGCATCTGCCTCCTCCACGAAGCCTCCCAGGATTGCTCCTCCTCACCCTGGCTGCTTCCTTGCCAGAGCTCAGGCCTCCTGCACTGAGCATGTCCTACTCCACGTGAGTGTGGCTCATCTTAGGAGGGAGAGCTGGTGGCACACTGGGGGCAGGTTTAGCTCAAGGAGATGTCCTGATTCAAATGTTTCACGTGCTTCTAGATTAAGCTGGAATTCTCAAAATTTGAGTCCTTTGGCTCCAGCATTGATCTTTGGAGGGCTGGGGGCAAATACATCTGGGAGGTAATTAGGTGTTTGGACTTCTCCTGAGAGGCCATTGAGAAGGGGGAGCTGGGGGTGGACATGGGACACTCTGAGCCCTGTTGGAATACGGCATGCTGAGGGCAGGAGACCTGGACTGGAAGGACAGGAGAGGACCTCATAAGATTTCCCACGTCCCATCACCCCATATTACATATTAGAGCCCTGACTACCCTAACTTGACTCCCATGGACACCCATCCAGCTTGGCCTTGCTTCTGTATACCTCCAAGAGGTGACTGCTCTCCCTAAACACTATGGGCTCCAGGGGAGCAGGACTTGGGGCCCCAGAGCAAGGTAGCTAGGAGGCAGAGAACGATGGGGAAGGGAAGATGGCCTTCCGGTGAGACCCTCTCCAGGTGGCCCCAAATGCCTCTGTTCTGCCTCCCTGCATCTCACCCACACCCAGAGGCCTAGAGGGAGAGGGGCTTGGAGCAGAAGAAGGGGGCACAGAGAGGGATGCAGGGAGGAGACTCACCTGTGGGCAGGGCTGGACATCCAAGGGCCAGGAGAAGCAGCAACCAAGTCCTGGCCATGGCCCACCTGAGAGGAGGCAGGACACAGCTGCAGACCTGAGGTGTGGGCTCCCTGGGGAGACCTGGGGAGGAGGCACCCACAAGACTGCCTCCCTGGCCACAGGCCCAGCTGCACCTCAGCTGCTCCACCACGGAGCCGTTTCCCTTGTGAGAAGCCCCTCCCACTCCACCCGGGCCCCCAAACCCAATTCTCTCCCATGGGGCCAGGAAACTCAGGGTGCCCCTCCCACAGCAGGAGCTACAGGCCCATACTCGCTCCCATCCGAAGAGCACTTCACAGTATGCAAAGCCTTTCCCAGTCACCGGCTCTGCCATGCACTTCATCCCATCCACCCAGTGGCTGTGAGTTCTGCTTCACAGGTGAGGCAGCTGAGGCTCAGAGAGACCAAGTGGCCTGCCCAAGGCCGTACGGCCGGCAGGAGGCAGAGCCAAGGGCTCCAACTGTTTCCTGATGGCCGGCCTTACTAGAGCCAAAAAGTCCAGTGAACTTATTTCCATGCTATCTCACCGCCCCTTTGAAACAGAATTTATTTTTCTTAGAGCAGTTTCAAGTTCACAGCAAAATTGAGCAGCAGTTTCAGAGATTTCCCATACATTCCTTGCACTGTCACATAAACCTCCCCCACCTTTAAAAAAATAAACTTTTTGTAAATGCCATTTTCAGTGGCTCCACAAATTTTAGCTAGGTGTCATTTTGACCCTAAAACTTCCCATCTAGGTATATACCTTAATGAAATAATAAGAGATTCGGTCATTGTAAGACGAAGATTTATGCATAAAAGTGTTCTTTGAAGTGTTACATTTAAAAAGCAAGAGCGGTTGGAAACAGCCTAACTTTTCAATGCTAGGGGAAGGGTTAGCGAACTTGTGTTTGCTGTATTTGTATTAGCGAATATTAGGCAGCAGCTTCAAATCAGGTTTTCAAAGAAGGGTGTTTTTATTTTTACTTTTATTGAATTCATTGCAGTGCATCGGTTACATAGGTTTTAGGTGCCCAGTCCTATAACACGACATGTGTGTATTGTATATTGTGTTCACCACCCCAAGTCTCCTTCCACCACGATTCACCCCCCATAACATCTTCCACCTCCTCCCTCCTCCCCCCAAAAGTGTTTAGTGACAGGCAACGTAGAATAGGGTTTGCTTCAGAGGCTGGGTTGTGAGGGCAGAACGCCTGGCCCTCAGCCCTGACTAGGTCATTCAGGAGTCGGAGACTTTCACCGAATTACTTACTTCCCTGACTCTCAATTTCCTCGTCTGCAATGCGGATGGTGACACCTCAGAGGGTCCTGTGATATTTGAACACGATAAACCACGAAGGGGATTTAGCACCATTCTTGATACGACACGTTCTTGAATGATACAATTTTGTTCATTATTGTTTCCTTATGACATTGATGAGGAAGTAAAATCATTTTCTGACTGGGCTACTGTCTCTGTAGTTTGCCTGGGTTTTCTCCGGGGACTCAGGTTTCTTCCCGCATCCCAAAGATGTGGCAAATTGGGTGTCTACATGGTCTCAGTCTGAGTGAGTGTGGGTGCGTGTGATTCGCCCTGCCGTGGAAGGGTGGCCTGTCCAGGGTGTCGGCCCTCCTGGTGCCCTGGGCTGCTGGGATGGGCTCTGGCCACCTGTGACCCTGAACTGGAATAAGCAGGTTGGAAAATAATGATCTTATTTGTTTTTTTACTAATCTTTTAAAAATGTATGTAGATTTTGTATTTATTTCAATGCTTAATATTAGAAGTGTTTTGGGTCTTACAATTTTTGTGATGTTTTTGTGGCCAGAAATATGCCACAGAAACATAACTCTTGCTTACATCAATTAGCCTATGGTAAAATTGGTTTTCTAATACATCGTTCTGCTTCAAGTCAGTTTTTAAGGGCCTATGGACGTTGAATACCTACAACGCATGGTAAGAAGTCATCAAAGTTCTCTCTATACGTGTGTGTACATAAGTACATACACTCAAAGTTCAAACAAACAGGATGCCAATCTAAGCGGACTCTATATACCCAATTTTGTAGAAGAAACATACAACTACTCCTAGAGGGAAGCGGACCAAATGTTAAAAATGTAACCTCGGCATGCTAGGGTTTTGGATAGTTTTTTATTTTCATCTTTAGAATTCTTTATTTCTCAAATTTTCTTCAGTGAATCTGTATAATTTTAAAATCATAAAATAAACCATTATTAAAAAGAAAACTACAGAGGTACTATAGTTTATTTAGCTATTCCTATATTGTTAAACATTTGGGTTTTCTAGTTTGGGGCAATGGATATATATTTGTTCATAAAGAATTTTCCTTAAAATTATTGGCTTAAAGGCCTTTGATTTTTGGATTAACTGAAAAGTTTTAAGGTGTAGTAAAGTACACCTCACATAAAATTCACCATCTTAACCACCGTAACGGGCACAGTTCGGTGGCTGTAAGTGCCTTCACCTTGTCGTGCGGCTGTCACCAAACACCGTCCAGCGCCAGGCCCTTCTCACCCGTCCTCGCTGAGACGTGGCTCCCATTAGGTAGTGCAGCTCTCCATTCCTCCCCCACAGTCCCTGCCACTCAACGTTCTCCTTCCTGTCTCTGTAAATTTGACTACCTCATTAAAGTGGAATCATAAAGAATTTGTCTTTTTGTGCCTGGCCTGTTTCATGTAGCATGATGTCACCAAGCTTCACCGTCTGTGTTGTAGCATGTCAGGATTTCCTTTGTTTTTAATGCTAAATAATATGCCATCGTCTGTATATACTACATTTCGCTTCTTATCCATCATCTCTCAATGCACACCCCTCCGTGGTCACTTCCACATTTCAGCTGTTGTGAATAACACCACTGTGAATGTGGGCCACACATAACTCATCAAGAGCCTGCTTTCCATTCCCTTGTGTATGCGCCCAAAAGTGGAATTGCTGGATCACTTGGTAATTTATTTTTAATTTTATTTTTTCCAAAGAGTTTGTTTATTTATTTTTAGAGACAGGGGAAGAGAAAGAGAAAGAGAGGGAGGAAAATATCGACGTGTGGTTGCCTCTCGTGTACCCCCCACAGGGGACCTGGCCCACAACCCAGGCATGTGGGTTCCTGACTGGGAATCCAACCGGTGACCCTTTGTTTGTTTCGCAGGCCTGTGCTCAATTCACTGAGCTACACCAGGCAGGGCTATTTTAAATTTTAATTTGACAGTGGCCATCCTAATGGGTGTGAAGTGGTATCTCACTATTTTTTAAAAAATGTTTTTTATTTACCGAGTTTAGCCGGGGGTGGGGGGTGAGGGGCAGACAAACAGATTTCCTGTTCCACTTATTTGTGCATTCATAGGTTGATTCTTGTATGTGCCCTGATGGGAAAGTGAACCCACCACTCTGGAGTATCAGGACAACACTTTACCCACCTGAACTAACCAACCAGGGCTCTGTATGGCTTCAGTTTGCATTTCCCTAACGATTAGTGATGTTGAGCATCTAAGGCCTCTGCATTTTAAGGCTCCCCGACACACATCTGCTATACTAATTTATACTCTATTACAATGTATTAAAGGCCCACTTCATCCCCATCAGCATTTGGCATTTTGTGGGAAAAAAAAAACCCTAATGTAGTTAAAAATGGTACCTCACCGCTCTGATCACATTATTCCGCACTCAAGTCATCTCCCTCCCTGGGTGGTCTGTCGTTCTCCTGCTGCCCCTCACCTTTGTGAGAGCTTTCCCTTCCTAAGGGTCCAGCCTTGTCTACTGCACTTGGCTAGAGCCTTTCCCAATTCACTGACTACTTTTAATTTCACTTTTTTTCCCTAAACCTGCAGTTTTTTTGTTTTGTATGAACCAACATGTCCATCTTCCCTATTGGGACTCCTCTCGTGACTTTAAGCCTAGCAAACACCCCTCCTTTAGACACCCTGGTAGACGAACTTCTGCTGTCTTTTTGTGCGTGTGTAGTTTAATCCCTGCTCCCTCCACCCCCGATTTAATGCCATCAGGAATTAATTTTGGTGTATGACAAATGTGCATCTGAAGTTTTTCCCCAAAGAGCTAATCAATTATCCCAGGATTATTAATGGAAAAATCCTTCCTGTCCCCATTTTTTGGGAAACGTTTTTTATTACATGTTAATGTCTTTTACATTGGCAGGTTCACATCTTTTTGGCTCCGATTTCTTTGTTCTGATGCTAGCCTCACTCAATTTTCTTTTGATTATTTTAATAATCTCCTATGATTTAGTTTTAATAATCATGTCGATCACACTCTGGGATGTACTGAAGGAACCCGTCCAGCCAGGGCTTCACTCACACCCCTTCCCCGCAGGGCAGCCTGGAAGCCTCCCGCGCCACGTGTTCCCAGGCTCGGCCCTGCGCAGGTGTGCTCAGTCACCGTGGGTTCCTGCTGGGAGGGGGAGAGAGGGAGGCAGGTGTCCCTAACGACTCTCCCGCGCTCCAGAGTCTAGGGGAGGTCTAGGCACGGCTCCGTTACCACATTACAGATGGGGAGGAGCCTGCTGGCCTCTTTTGGTTTCAAGACCTTCCCAGGGAGAGGAAGGTGGAGACCCCACTGATCACTTGGGCCACCTTGCGCCACTAAAGCTACCCTTGCACTGGCCCACTCCAGCTCCCTGGCCAGAGGTCTGGCTGGAAGCGTTCTTTGTCTGTTCTCACACAGGTTCCCTCCTTCCAGGATCCCCACTCACTTCTAAAGATGCCCTTTCTCAGGGCAGGGGCGGATATCCTGACAGCTGGCCTCAGGTCCTGGAGCTGAATCCCTTTGCTGAGTGAGCTCCCCACTGGGGACTGAACCTACCACTTGCCCACCGGCTGCTAAGAGCCAGGCTGTGTTCACAGACATCTCACTTAATCCTCACAGCCACCCCCTCATCGGGGTATTCTCATCCCTGTTTTGCAGTCAAGGAAACCAAAGCTCAGAAAAAGTAGGTTACATGGCTGGAGTCCCCACTGGCTGAATCCTAGTGGAGGGTGTGTCCTTTGATGCAGCTCGGCTTACCAGGGCACAGGGCCCATGGGGCTGGGGCGGAGAAGGGTGTATCTGGAGGGTCCCAGGGAGTTCCTCTTATCTGTGGTTCAGATAAAAAGTCCCTGTCCCCAGCACAGAGGACACACAGTGTCCCATCATCTATTATTGATATATCACTGGGAGGGATTGTCGATTTGGCAATACTATGGAAACCTAAAATGTTAGCTACCACCAGAGTTCTTCACGGAAGTTAGCAGGGTTCAGTGGGGGTCATGAGGTCTGAATTTATAACCACAGCCACCAGCTTTTACTCCCCAAGGACACTGCCTCCTAGTTTTGTGCTAACACTTAGGCTGGATAGGGTTCTTTACCTGGAGGGTGACTCAAATCTTTACTCCTGTAGGGTCTGAGTTCTTGGTGGTCTTGACGTTGTTGGGTTGCTGAGGTTTTCTGTTAACCAGGACTACTGGGCGGAGGGTTATTGAGAGGCCCTTCAGCGAATCCCCTGGGTTCCAGATCTGGAGCCGAGCTCTATTTCGCCGCAGCAACCTAATTTCTCTGGTATTTGAGATTAATCAAACCAGACATTACGGTGACCCCCGATCTCTGCCTGTTGGTTCAGTAGCATGAGAAATGAAAACGGCCCGGGGCTGTCTCAGGTTCCAAGCCGTCAGTAGTGTGATTGTTCCATGGAGGAAATGTTTCTCCCAAACTTACTGACTCCAAGGTCATGGAAATGTGTGGCAAAAGTTACAGACTGGGGGGTGGGGGGCTGGCTGGGTAGCTCGGCTGGTTAGAGCACTGCAGGTTCCATCCCCAGCCAGGGCACATACAGGAAGCAACAAATGAGTGCATAAATAAGTGGAACAACAAATTAATGTTTCTCTGTCTCAAAAAAAAAAAGATTTTTAAAATAACAGTGAGGTTGCTGCTATACTAACCTCTGGGCTGTATATGATTTTGATTCTGGTTTTGGTTTAAAGAATACCCTGAATCCTGTAGGATGGCACCTTCACCTTGCAGGATGTAATTTCTCAACTCTGCTCTCCCTGAGCCTTCAGCTGGTTAATCCATTATTCTATCAAGCCAGCTGCTTCGGGGCACATGGTAAGACGAGTAAATTCTCTGGGCAAGAGCTCATTTGTCCATTTCCTTGGGTGTACAACATATGCCCTGGTTGGGGGAGATGCCATGCCATAGTGATGGATAAGGTATTCTGTAAGCCCGTGAGTGGTGGTGCTGAGAGAAGGAAAGTAGGCAGAGGTGAATTCATACCTGGAATGTGTCTATTCTCGTGAGGCTCAAGCATGGCCCCAGTCAAATCCATCTACAACCAGGTGTGAATGACGCCCAATTGAGGAGTCAGCATCAGCGTGTAAGTAGGAAGGACAGCCTGGACTGGCCACAGCCAGATTAGCCTCAGAGAGGGGGGACTGTATCACTGAGACAAAGCGTAGCTTCCATCCGTGCCATCATGGGTTGACAAAACAAGCTCTAGAGCACCTGAGGAAAGAGGCTGATTATGGTCAACAGGACTGTTGTCTTGTCTGCCTGATGACCATCCTTTCCCATGCTTTATTGTGGGTCATTGCCGTTTCCTTGCCTTTGGCTGGTAAAGATCACCGCCTGCCCTTTACATCAACAGGATGCTCAGGGAATCCAGTGCCAGTGATCCTTCCAGCATCTGCCACTAGCATTTCCAGCCTACAGAGACAGCCATCAGAGCAAGTCAAGAATGCTGGTGTCCCTCACCAATGTATTTCTTAATGTTTTGGCAAAGGGAGTATTTTCCTCACCCCCTTAAACTGCGTGGCTAGAGGCGGCCAAGGCAGTTGCAAGTCATAAATCCAACCCAGCATTCCTATCTCTTTGAGATTTCAGATTCCTTTCTCTGTAGCACGCCAGGGAAATTCTGGCATTTTGGCTTTATTGCCTATAGGCCACCACTCAGTTCAGGCTTAATTAACCAACCCAGCAGACTATTAATGCCTCTCCCAGGTGCCGGAGCCAATGCATTAAATTCCAAATCCTGGAGGAGCATCCATAACCATGAGTTTGGCCAAGCTGAGCCTTACATTCCTCTCTCCTGGGTCTGTTTCCCACACATGTTCCCATGGCTCCTGCCAAGGCAGTTTGGCAAGGCCTGCAATTCTTTCTGTCTGGGCATTCTCCTCCTAGTGTGGGCCCTGTGCTTCCCCACCCAGGCTGTGCTGGGATCTAACTCACAGAGGGCCTGGGGTCAAGGCCGGAAGGGTTCTGAGGCTGATGCCCTGGGAGACAGGAGCACTACAGAGGATGTTGTCTCCACAGATAACACCATTGCAAGAGAATTTGGGGATTCAAAGTTCTCAGCTTCATCCATGTCTGCCCAAATGTCCCCATCCCGCCTCAGTGTCCCCCCCATTCCCCATTCATGCCCTTACCTTAGCTAAGAAACCTAGAGAGCTGAGCATGTAATTAGCACTGCAACCCTTACAGTGACATCCCGGGCCAGACCCCAGCCACGTGAGCCCTGTCTGCCTAGAGGGGATGAGGGGCTTTTTCAAGGTGTCATCAGGCTGTGCTGATCGCTCACTCACATTTCCCGTCAGGCATCCATAACTTCCTCGTCTCCTTTCGCCTGCACGTGTTCTCTGCAGCCCTCAGAAGCCAGACGATTCCATGTCTCAGTGAAGAAGAGCCACAGCCATTTCACCTGCCACCGCTCCACCCCAACAATGCAGTCCCCTGCACTTCGTGCCAGGCCACCCTCAATGAATACTCAAGCAATGGGGGTGCCTCTGCACGCAGTGAGACAGCTGGGCGCATTTCCCCCCTGCAGGGAGGCTTCCCTGTACTCCTTGAAGCTATGATCCGTCCAGTTCCAGAATCCTGCTTGAGGCCCCTCCTGGATCCCATTTCTGTATTGGTAAGGGCAGGCAATAGATGACACACTTACTGGGTCGCTGGAGGAGAATTTCATAAAAGGACTATTTCCAGAGGTGTGGCAGCATGAAGGGAAATCCCAAGGGACAATGCAGTACCTGGGACTAGCAACAGGCCTGGAGGAGTGAGAGGAGGGGACAATGTCAGAGAGCTGTGTGGAGGGACCCTGCAGCCAGCAGAGGTTCTGTAGAGAGGGCGACTGAGGAGTCAATGCCCTGACGTCCTTCTCTTCCTTTCTTCTGCTGGGCCCCGCATTGTCCAAACCCAAAAGTCAGTGGGCAAGGGAGCCTATAGAAGGTGTCTGTAGATGCTACTGTCCAGGAGGCGGGTGGACAAGGGTAGAGAGAGGACCTGGAGGGGCCAGCTGAAGAGAACCAGCCTCAACAACCATCTGACAAGAATGTTAATGACTGCCGTGTGGGCACCACTCATTTTCCCATTTAGTCTGTTGGACAACGCTATGAGGTGGGCACTATCACCCCTCTCATTTTACAGGTAGGAAGTCAAGTGCAGGTAAGTGAGCTAACTCGCTCCACAGTCCCGCAGCTCTTAAGAGCCAGGGGTGGGATTAGGGTCAGGCGCAGGCCAGCCCTGTCAGCAGACAAATTGACCATAAGAGCAGCTCACACACATGTGTGCTAAGATCAAATACATTTTATTTATTTTAAAGATTTTATTTACTTATTTTTAGAGGGAGAGGAAGGGAGAGAGAGAGAGTGGGAGAGAAACATCAATGTGTGGCTGCCACTCATGCATCCCCAACTGGGGGCCTGGCCCACAACCCAGGTATGTGCCCTGACTAGGAATTGAACCAGCAACCCGTTGGTTCACAGGCCAGCACTCAATCCACTGAGCCACACCAGCCAGGGCAAATACATTTTAAAACCAGTATGGAGCCCTGGCTGGTGTAGCTCAGTGGATTGAGCGCGGGCTGGGAACCATAAGGGTTGCTGGTTTGATTCCCGGTCAGGGCACATGCCTGGGTTACAGGCCGGGTCCCCGCTGTGGGGCGCATGAGAGGCAACCACACATTGATGTTTTCTCTTCTCTTCTCTTCTCTTCTCTTCTCTTCCCTTCTCTTCTCTTCTCTTCTCTTCTCTTCTCTTCTCTTCTCTTCTCTTCTCTCTCTAAAAATGAATAACTAAAATCTTAAAAAAAATAAAATAAAACCAGTATGGAGAACGGTGATGGATTTGTGGTGGGCGCTTCTCTGGGGGCCTCTCATGGTGTACTCATGCCAGAGTAAATTGCAGCCTTGCACCATTTCCCAGCCTCCCTACGCGTGGCTGTGAGCACAGGAGGGGGCTGTACAGTGAGAAAAATAAAGAGGCTCTCTCTGTGGAGCACACCTGCCCCTTTCTCTTCCCTCTTTCCCTCAGGTTCGTTTTCCTTGTCTCTCTCTCCTAAGCCGCAAGGGCTCTTCTTTTGCCTCTGTAACTTGTTTCCTGAGCCCATTTATTCCACAGCTCACTTCTCCTACCTCTGTTACTTTCTTCTTTTAAAAAAAGTTTTTATTTATAGATTTTCAAGAGAGAGAGAAAAACATCGATTTGTCGTTTCCACTTATTTATGCATTCATTGGTTGATTCTTGTGTGTGTCCTGACTGGGGATCAAACCCTTGGTGCATTGGGACGATACTTTAACCAACTGAGCTACCTGGCCAGGGCCTACCTTTGTGACTTTCTAAATAAACTTTCTGAAATAAATACATGCATACACACATACATACATACATACATACCAATATAATGTGTAGGCTGCTTATTTCAGCTGGCACATAACCATGCCAGACACATTATATCATTTATATAATAGTTTTATGATTCATCCACATCATATGATTATATCATAATTACTGCAATAACTTACTTCTGTGACATTTTCCCTGGGGTGGGTGTGAGCCCCTCGAGGACAGGGATCTGCGCACCAAGCATTTGGCACTGTGCGCAGCATTAGGTGGGTTCTCCGACAGTGCTGACATGGAGTCGAATTCAACCTTTCCTCTTGAAGTGGACGATAATGCATTCAGTCAGTCAGTCAGTCACTTAGCTAACATTTTCTGAGCGCCACCAGGTCTCTAAGGTTTTAGTCGAGGCACACAGGCATACTGGGCGAGTAAGACTCACGGTCTAATCTATACACAGTGTGCAGATGGTGAGGTGAGCAAGTGACCGTGGGAGTGCAGAAAAAGGATCAATGAATTCATTTTTATATATATATATATAT